>JAQJVK010000010.1:13563189-14143323 GCA_035578135.1 Flexamia atlantica
GGTCCAGAGTCTGACAACCTTTCCAGAATAGATGAGTATGAGAGTTGAAAGAATAAAATAATAATTTTTTTATTCATTTAAGTTAAAAACGCTTCATAATTTCTAAAACTGTCTAAATCCAAGTAACAAGACAATTAAAATTTCATTGTTAATTATTTTTTAACCGTCCAACTACAACCCAACAATTTAACACTCATTTTAGTTCAATTTTGTTGATCTGTTCCCATTTCATAAACCAAAATAGAGTTACTTTTAAGGAAAAAATGTAATACATAAACAACACAAACTACTTGAGAATAAGTTCAAAACTCAGTATGTATTCATGAAATAAATAATGATATCTGTAAGTTATTGCTACGAAATTTCCTCCATTCACAAACATCCTGTACAGAACCTTTTCATATCCCTTACAGAACCTGAAAACCTTAATACAAATCAGAACTAGTTTTTGATAAACATTAAATATTTGCATTAATTGGTGCAGAAATACGTCTTACATTGATTTACATACTTTCAAAACCTTTTTACAAACAGAACAAGAAATTTTTGCAAAACTAGGATGACACATGACGTCCCTTACGGAACCAGCCTTTTGTATTTTTTTCAAAGTACATAAAATATTTTCAATAAATCCGAAACATAAAATATTAATTGATATATCGATATTCAAATAAAAGTATATTTCATCCTATAAAACCAGATTAAATATTTGTTTAAGTCCATTAAGTAGTTGTAAATATAGTCGAACTGCCCTGTGCAGAACTTGGAATGCCCGTCGATGTAATTTGAGGGCTATATCAGGGCCATGGTGATAGCCTCAGGGGCCCTGGGACAGACCTACAATGTGATCAAACCCTATATTTAGATCAGATCAGAGTCGGGTAACGCATTGAGAACTCCTCTGAGCCCTCTCGTGTCTATGGTATAAATTGCTTATAACTATTTATCCCAACAATAATAATAAATTAATCTTCAAAAATTTGCATTTTTAAAATACCCAATGCAATACAATTTTATTAAGTACCGTGTGTCCCAAAAGTCCCACCCCCCCCCCCCCCGTTATTGTTTTATTAATAGAGATAAAAATATAGTATTTATTTATTTATTTCCAACGGTTACACCATTTTTACAAGCAAATTACAGGTAAAGTTTAATGAGTATTCAGGAAATGTTTATATATAATCAAAAAAGAAAGTTTTTGGTGTATGTAAATTTTCACCCCTCCCCCTCAAAAGGGGGTAGTTTGGGAGTAAGTAGAAATATTTAAAGCCCCTATCGAGTTGTGTATAATTTTAAAGGTCATAATCAAAGAAAAAGAATGGCGCAAACTAGAGATCTCTATTTAAATCCTATAAAAAGTTATGGCAGTTCAAAGTTTACATTTTTTTTTTTAATTAGAAAAATAAAAAATTTTGTAGAATGGCCAGCTTGTTCACCAGACCTTACCACTCTTGATTTTTTCGGGGGGGGGGGGGGGGGGGGGGGGGCTTCATTAAAAGCAAAATTTATGACACAAAACCTGCTAATCTCGATGAATTAAAATCACGGGTTGAAAGAGCATGCCAACTAGTCACACCAGAAATATTGGCAAATGTGAGGCAGGCATTTGAATCCAGACTGCTTCTGCCTGGATGTGAATAGTGGACATTTTGAGCAGTTAATCTAAATTTAATTGTGGTATTTTTCTTTTTTTCACACCAATAATCATTATTTCTTCATTATTTACGTAAGTGAGGATTTCATTTGATTTTCAAAAATTAAAACTTTGAACTACATAGCTTTTTATAGGATTGACGTAGAGATCTCTAATTTGCACCATTCTTTTTCTTTGATTACAACCTTTAAAATTATGTCGTATAGGGGTTTACATTTAAAAATTTCGACTTACCCCCAAACTATCCCTTTTTGGGGGGAGGGGGTGAAAATTTACATACACCAAAAACTTCCTTTTTTGATCATATAAACATTCCCTAAATGTTATACTTTTCTCTCTATTAATAAAAGAAATAACAGGGGGGTGACACTTTTGGGACACACCGTATTTTAATTTCAGTTAAAACACTTAAGATCGCAATTTAAATTTCTAATAATCTATATAATAAAGTATTAACTTACATTATTGTCAAGATGGCATACTTGATATTTTTAGTAGGACGTAAAGATAAAATTTTGAATATGAATTTAAATATGTTTTCATTTGAAAGTAGTTTTTTTTTAAATTGTTGCAGTAGGTTGTTAAGGAAAAATAAAAATACAAGCTTTACAAATAATTGGCATCTATATAACCTCAGATAATGCCTCTTTAATTGTCTACAATTATTACCATCAAAGCAGATGAAACCTCTAACCTCAAATCTGTGGAAATAAAGCTGCGAAAGAAATAGAAAAGAATATTGTTTTGTCTCAATGCGATGACATCCTATTTTATAGTAAAAATTGTTTTAGAACACTATACTCTAAACAAATCTGATTGGTCATATTTTTTTGAGATTTTAAAAACCCTTTGAACTGTTTTTTCTAGTAGGTTATTGTAAACTACTTTGTAATCTCACAAGCTTTTAAAAAAAATATTATATTAATATATATAAAAATTATAATGATTTTACCCTTCAGTAAAACGATATAGGTACTAAATAAATCAGCTATTGTACAGGAAATAAAATTTACTCTCAAAGTTTCAGTGAGTTTCAAACAACTGGAATATTTTTGATTTTCAGAAGATCAATTCACGTTTCTACATCAATCGGCCCCAGAGCACCGCCCCAGTTGCCCCGGGGGGTTCTTGTGTATATCAAATCGAATGCTTTATTCCACAAAGACATGTTACATGTATTTGGTATGGTCATTAGAATTCATGCTGAAAAAAGGCAATTTGTCCAAGTCTGGAAAAAGAGCAACACAACAACTTGTACTACCTATTCAATATCTAGGCGTAACAATAATAAGAGAATTAAAATCCATATCAGTAGCCCCTGAACTGTGATATTAAGACTAAATAGGCACGTACCTCCACGTCAAAACAGTTCAATGTACTGTAGTAATACACTACATATGTTTCGCCATTATAATGGCATTATCAAGTGCTGCTCCTTACAAAAACATCTAAACGATTTGTCAAAGTTTAAAACTGAACATAAACACAACACAAACACAAAAAAATATATACATAGTTTATTTAGTAGGCCTACTACACTTCACTCCAGGCACAGACCCAACTGTTTTGACGTGGAGGTACGTGCCTATTTAGCAGGGCTGTGCCCACCTTTGGCGGGCCCCGGTAAAGATATTAGGCCGGACTAGTCCCACTCAAAGCCGTAGCTAATCTCCGGCAGCAAGATTTCCGGCTCGTCAAAAGTGGTGACCTTTTTTTTCTTTTTTTTTACTCGCGCGTGTGCTTTTTGGCCCCTTTGTTGTAGTTTCGGGGCCTATTTACCTGCTCCCGACCTCTATACATTTCACTGGGGGGGTTTTCTCTATTTTGGAGGGGGTTCTGACCCGCCCCCCCCTTGACCCCAGGCCCTGGTAAAATTGTCCCGGGAAAACTGATCTGAGTACGGCCCTGCTATTTAGTAATAATAAGAGAGGTCAGAGAAAACATAATGTAAAGGACAAAAAATTATATCCTGAGGAGGAATGTGCAAGAATTCCTTTATGGATTGAAAAGGGTGGTTCAAAAGCTAGTCCATCACTTTATCCTTAAATGTTTTCAAAGGAAGCTGAAGGATGTGAGGTGATTTGCTTATAACTTATTACCAAATACTCATATTTATGCTTAGTATTCGTTCCTAATATTTAAAATTGCTTTGAAATTAATTTTGTCTAAACAACATTGTAATTGTGTGATTATTTTTTATCATCTTTTTGTTAAAAGAGAGCTTGCTGATAAAATCATGCTCGTCTCACCGTTTATAGCAGAGGATGGACCCAAATCCCCCCCATACTCCTCGGGCAAACACTCCTTGGGAACATGCTCGTACAGTTTGTCCATGTCCCCAGATCGGAAGATGTGTGTCTGAAAACATCAGTGGTTTTAACCAATCCTCCTCTCGCAAGTGGTTACAAATCTTACAGTATCTACAAGGGTCGTCCAGAGAGTAAAGAACGTTTTGTCACTAAATCTAGTCCTGTTGCCCCAACACCACGACTGAGCGTCCTGTCTAAGGGTCCACTCCCGGACTCAATTTGAGCCAAGTCTTGTTGCTGACCAATCATGCATTTCATTTACAGCTTTTCAAAATGGCGGTGTCTACTGAAAATTTCGTTGAATGCGATTGAAATTATTTCAATAGTGTTTTGCGGCCTAAAACATTTTTTCAGAGTTGAATTCATTCGTAGAGGAGAAAAAAAGGATCCTGAGTCCATTGCACCAACGATAACTTCACATGCCATACAAAACATTTGACACGGATAAATCCAATCGCAGGCTAGGGTGTTGCTGATCCATGCTGACGTGGTGCCCGCCTAACGCAGCAGCAGCAACTTCGCAGAACTTTGCCGCCTCAAGTGAGACATTTTTGGACAATCCCTGTATAACCTGCACCTGGCCTTATGTGAATAAATTTTTTCAAGGTCAAGGGAATTTTCAGGCTGGAAAGTTTTTGAAAATGGTAAGTAACTGAAAGAAGAAACATTATTAAGTAAAATACATTTGGCGGGATATTGAAAGGACGCCGCCATTTTGAAATGCTGATAGAATGAAATGCATGGTCGGTCGGCAATGAGACTTGGCTCAGATTTGGACAAGTAAGTGTTCCAACTGATGTTACATTTACATAACCTGACTCCATAACCCAATCTGAACCATCTAATATTACAAACTCTAATCCAACCTGCACCCTGATGAAATCCCTAATCATACCATGCTTGTAAACCTTGTAAAGGCAATAAATTATTCTTATTCTTAACCTAATAATGAATTCAGTTGACTCAACAGAGCTATTTAAGTTATTTGACAAAATCCATGCTTCTGCTAGGACACCAGAATGTTTACGAAGTTAAAAGAACAGTTCCACAGACTCCAGAAAACTATTTTTTTAAATAGGACTACTTCATAGGTGACTATTTAATCATTGTTTGCTTAAACACTTCAATGAAAAATGATAAAAATGATAAAAATGATTTTTTTCCATCGTTATGTTTTAATTGTAACATACAAATCTGATAAATACTATAAAAAGTAAATTCAACTATAATACCTAAGATTTTATAAAGCTATTTTTATTTTCAACACTACAATACTTGACGCTGAATGTAGATCTAGATATGTAGGACATTTAGTTAATTTAAAATATTACAAATATTTTAAATTCCCCAACATTGTTAAATTATCTATGCATCTTGTTAAAAAAAGAACTCACCCTCATCTAACCCAAAGTTACAGTAATTTAGTAATGAACGGATCCATCACCGCCTCCTTAGACGCGGCCATGACGGAACACACTGACAAGAAATTGCAACACAAGTTTACCTCAACCTCAACCAATAATCATGTCTGTCCTTGGACATAATCGATAGCTTAAGTTACTCACTCGTTTTAGTAAATCCATATTGATGAAGGGCTTTGCAGTTTTCATCATAATGTCCACAACTGGAGAAGCGTTCACCAGGTAAACATTTTGAATCTTCAATGGGATTCCTTCCTGAGGATGAGGATAAAAAAATATTACAATTAAGTTACAGAGTTCTAACAAAATATTGAAGGCTATAGCTCAAAAATGTAATTCTTTGTTTGAAATTCATTGTCGGTGATGGTGATTTTATATTTTGATTTTGATTTTTGCGGACATTTGCCATCACTGATTAGTGTGGTTTTTTCTGTGGTGGTTTTTTACTAATCAGTAATGGCAAATGTCCGCAAAAATCAAAATCAAAATGTAATACTCATTGAGACATAAAAAAACATCAAAAATATTCATTGTGCAGAATATTTTAGAATTTCATTAGAAAACTTAAAAAGTTTCAATATTAGCCTCCCTTGTAAATCCGGCCCTTTGAGGCCCGTTTTGTAACAAGCCCGATCATCGGAGAAGCCAAGTTGAAGTTCCAGCCATCAATAAATAAATAAATAAACCCATCTAGGCCTACTTTTTTGTACACATATTTTATCATAAAAGTTTTTGTTGAGATATTATTATCACATATTTTGTTGTGAAAGTCCAAGTCCAAGTGTGGTATTTGAGGACTCCCAGGTGGCAATTTGTGCGGGCGGATACGGACTGCTTCCCCTTGGGTGCTTGTGACGGGGACATACGGTTTGCTCCCCCTGCCGAACTGGTCAGATTTTAACTAGCGCCTGCTAAGGGGGAGTAGTCCGTATTTAACCATTTGTGATCAACGTCACCTTAAAGAAAGAATAATCGTAGTTACTGCATCAGTGACTTCTGGTAGGGATTGACTTTAGCCTGGATATCCATAGTTCTGCAAGAAAGTTCTTATTGAAGTTCCATAAATTAGTTTTTGATTTTCCACTCAATACGACCCCTTGATGATTACCTATTTCATAATTTGAATTGCCTTTATTATTTGGTTTCAAAATCACAGACACATTTTCAAATAACACTGTGGATATAAAGTAAATTAATTAGTGATGATAATGAAACAAAAATAGTATTTGATAGTAGACAATAGAGAAATTCTTAGATTTTTATTATAATAGGTAGTGTTTAAGAGATATAATTAAATCGTGTTTCATTGTATCAGCTTTACATACTTAACGGTTTTGTGTAGGTAAAACATCAATAAAGAGTAAAACAAGCTTGTGAGATATGAAGGAAGGAAAATGCTATGTTGGAAACCTTTGTGTTGTATCAAGAAGAGTGAAAGATGTTTATACTTTCAATTTCCTCTTACTTCATAAAAATCCCTTTAATCAGACACTCTTCAAGGCCCAGTAAAAGAGCGAGCGCTGATGCTAGTGATAAGAGACGGGATGTTGTAAACAAGTCTGACAAACCCTCTGAATATCACTTTTTTTATATTTTGATAAATAAGCCGAGTGGTGAATTTGCCACTGGTCACAGACACCATACACACCACACATTACAACCACATGTCACAACCATACAACCACAACCACAACTATGCAACCACAACCACTTATTACAAACAAATTACAACCACATGTCATAACCACACATTACATAGGAATTACAACCACATAACACAACCATACAACCACACGAACAACACATGAAACAACCACACATTACAACCACAACCACCCGCATGAGTCCACCACACATTACATACACATTACAACCACATGACACAACCACACATTACGTAAAAATCATAACCACAAGTCACAACCACTCATTACATAGGTGCACATTACAACCACATGTCACTACCATATAACCACAACCACACATTACATACATATTACATCCACATGTCACAACCATAAACCACAACCACACATTACAACCACAATTCACTACCATACATCCACAGCCACACATCACAAATCTATAAATAATATTATCTAACTGTACTTTGGACAAAAAATTCATAACATACATTGTATATCTGAATGAACAGAGGGTTTATTTATTTTTACTGGGCCTATATTTATTGCAATGCAATTATTATTATTAATCACTTGTAGTTTGTGGGATTGTTTGGTTTACATGAGTAAAAAGTATAATTATTCAATTAAGTTTACAGTCACATAAAAATTTATTAGTTAACCTACTATAAAAGGCAGACTAGTGACTAGTCACATAAACCCCTCAAAATATAAAAATTACAAGTAAAACTAATCTTTCATTTATAAAATTAAAAAGCACTATATAAATTAAAATTCATTAACTTATATCCCTTACTTATAAGGAGGAATTTTTAATTCACCGAGAAAATTTTTAGAGCTCCAGCCCTCTTGAATTATTCAGAATTTAGCTAAATAAATTTCCAGTGTGTAAAGCTCCGTTTGAGCGACATCGTGTCCGCAACACTGTGTAAGGTGCCTTATTTTTCACAGTTTTGGGGGGAGGGCGTTCAGCCCCTCCGCATGGCTGGAAATTCCAGCTGTTCCAAAAATTCCCTAGGCTTTTGGTCTGACCCCCCCAGGGCAAAATCCTGGGCATGCCACTGGACAGTAGGGTTGGTCGAAAAAACAAAATTTTGGAATTTTGAATTGTAATAGATCTCAAAAGTTGTGTAATAGCATGTAGAATACTGAAAAAAACTTTAAAAAACCATATAAGATCTTCTGGTTGTGCAATGACATTGAAGTTTAATATGTAAAACTCCATAAGAATATTAGTGGAAAATCGTAATATGGTTTATGCTGGACATTGATAATCGTACAAAATATTTGCCATGAAAAATGAAAAGAGCTCTTTATAACAGTTTTAAAAATGGTATAATTTGTGCAAAGACATAAGAATTATTTATTTAATACGAGCCAAAAACTTGAAAAAATGCCTAAATAAGGGATTTTTAAAGGGCGCCTCAACATAAGTTGAGGCAAGCTACCAGAGGGGTTGACCGGGACAACGGCCAGGCCGGCCCGGCGAGTAAATCCCATTGTCCCGGGCGGCGCGGCCATTGTCCTAGTCAACCCCTCAGTCAGGTAGACTGAACGCCCTATAGGTTGAGACAGCCTATAGAAGGCCATAGATTGATAATACTGCTGTTGCCTATTTGGACACATTATAATTTTTAAAAACGTTTTAAAGAGCTCTTTTCATTTTTCATGGCAAATCTTATGTACGATTATCCATCCCCAGCATAAACCAAATTAAGATTTTTCACTCATTCTCTTATGGAGTTTTACATATTAAACTTCAAGGTCATTGCGCGACCGGAAGATCTTATATGTTTTTCTGAAGTTATTTTTTCATTATTCTACATGCTATTACACAACTTTTGAGACCTATTACGATTCAAAATTCCAAAATTTTGTTTATTTTCAACCCACCCTACTGGACGGACCTGCAAGTAGTTGCTGGTCTTCTTGATGCCGCTGGGGCTGAACTTGAGGATGTGGCCGGTGGTGAGGGTGGAGATGTCGAAGATGACAATGTGTCCGCGGCCGAGCTCCCAGTCGACGAGACTCCCCTCCAGCGTCATCACGAAGTACCTCATATGCGCCATCATGTCGTAGTTCTTGGTGTCGGTGGTCACTGCATGGCCGATCAAGATTTTGTATCCCTCAGGGGTCAGTTTCGGGCACATAAATATCTGGCTGTAACAGAGGTAGATGGGATAGTCGGAAGTGCGGAGTAAAAGAGATTCAAAATTAGTAAAATGTAAGTAAAATATGGTTGATATTTTTTTAAGCTGGCTTTATGTTTGGGTAGTTCAAAACTACTTTATTGTTTGCCTAAAATAAAAATTTGCGCTAAGATAGATCTTGCATGTGGCCAACACAAATTTTGTATGTGCCTTGTTCCTGTGATTTTAGGTTATGTCCTAAGGGCCTCTGATATTTCTATGTCAACCTTAAGTAACATTGTAAATATAAAAAAAAAAACTGATACGGAGATTGCGATGAAACAACTAATTAATCAGAAGCAAGAACACTGTTTTTAAAGTATACTTTTTATTTTATAAGTTCAAGATGTGCAGCATATATTTAATGTGTCTATAATTGTATGTATTTTTAGAATAATGTTCTTATTTTTATAATAAATGCCTAAAAAGTACAAACATGTGAAATTATATGGAAGTTTCACAATAAAAATTCTTTGCCTTTGGTTGAGGGAGGATACTCTTACAACTAATTCTTTAGGTTAGTATGGTGCTGTCCAAATGTATTAAAGTATTTGAATTACTTAGGGCAAATTTATTCTTATCCAAGGAGCATTTAATTTGTAACCAAAGTAGTTTTACAATATACCTTATAATACCATAATGTGTAAGCTTGAGAAACCAAATCGTCAAAGAATAAATTATGACTATAATAATTTTACTATGGATAGGTACCATTATTGATGTACTCAATGTTGCTGTAATCCAAAGTTCTCTAAGCCTGTATTTTTCCTACCATTTAAATTTCAAGACTGTTTGAGGTCGATCGTTCTTTAAGAACATACATCAATTTTTACAGAACGATTATGGTCATAATTATTTTTGTAATTTTATAACAAATGTGAATTTTAGCGCTTTCTAAATGGGTTTGCCAATTGCCAATGTCAGAAAATAAAAATATTAAGGGCAAACAACTGTTATTGTTTGCCGTACTGCTCTTTCACGATAAACGTTAGTTTAAATTCTGAAACACAGAACTAAAGTATTTTACATATTTTAGTGTTCATGGTCTAGAAGTTTTTTCATATGTTTCGGTTGTTTAAACTGTGAGAATCTGACACTGTGTGCCTTATGTATTATCTTATGAGAAAACATTCACTAGAGCCTGCTGAATGTTTGGCCCACACTACAATAATTTAGTG
Organism: Flexamia atlantica; assembly: GCA_035578135.1. Taxonomy (NCBI): domain Eukaryota; kingdom Metazoa; phylum Arthropoda; class Insecta; order Hemiptera; family Cicadellidae; genus Flexamia; species Flexamia atlantica. The sequence goes on from JAQJVK010000010.1 coordinate 13,573,584, forward strand.
TTTGGCCTATAATTTAGTAGTGAGGGCTAGTTTACTTCTCAAACGGCCATAGACAATAGCCTAAAGCTTTTTTATAATTTGATCTGAATTGTAATCGATTAACGTTTACAATCGTTTGAAAATCGGGTAAACGTCTAAACCTTGCCCAAGATAATAGAGGGAAATTAAAAACCTTACAAAATTGTACGAATATTGGAAAGAGGCTCGTTGTCGATATCACGATCCTTGAACAGCCCTTCATAGCCACTGACTCTGAGCGTGTAGTAGTTAAAAAGTTGCCTCTTGGCTGTTTCCAAGTCGTCATTCGCCGCATGGGCAAAAAGCTTCAAAACAGCCTCTAAAACAAAAAGAGCATACATGAATTAATTTTATGCTTATTAATTTAGCATACAATGGAAATATTTATGTAGGTCTATTAAGAGCTGAAAGTGGGTCTTTCTCGCATGAGCTAAGCAATTGCCATTGTAATTTTTAGCGAAATGCATACAACATTTTTCCTGTGAATGCAAAATCCAAAGTATAAATGATAAATATAATCACAGTTATTCTCGTTGATTGTTGATGAATGCTGCAGTTTGAGGTCATAACCTACACAAGCTCAGTCGTATCAAAACGGAAGCGGAAGCGCTGGAGCCAACGACTTTGATTGGCTGGAGCACTTCGAGCAACTTTGAGTAACAATGCAATCCGCTGACGAGCGAAAATACTTTTTCATCATACCGACTCAGAAACATCTGTTTTCTGATCATTTTTGTTGGCTCAGAAGTTGACTAGACCGGTAAAAACTTTTTTCGGACTGCTTAAGTTTTACCGGACTGATTGCGATTACAGGAAGCGGAAGTAAACAATCAGCTAATTTACCGCAAACCGACGTTTAATGCTTGTTTATTAGTTACTTTTTGGGGGAACGCGTAGTGGCAAATGTTTGTTTTATTCGTTATAGGTTGGGATTGAAGGATTGAGAAACGTATTGGTTTATGCAAGGACTACATTATGATTGAAAGTATGTTTTTTTCTGAGTAGAATGATGTAAAGTACGTACGTTACACGGCCGGTAAGTCTTACCATACTCACTTGAAAATCCTGCACTCGCTTCCGCTCGCGCGGGAACTATCATGCTTGCCCGGCAAAACAGTATAACTGGCGCCAATTCTTGGGACCCAGTCCGCGCATGGGGCGGGGAGTGGGTAGGCTGGGAGGAGAGGGGAGTAGTAGTAACAGCGGCGGCCGACAGTGTACTAGCCTGGCTGCGTAGATTCGGTAGCTCGCACTTAGTTACTGCTTCTCTGTCAATCGTTGTTCAGAGTATCAAGACGCTTTAATAAATACTAATGAAACATTATTCTTAAATCTTATGCTGTATTTAACTTTAATCGTAAATAAGAGTCAATGTTCCGTCGGTTAATGTTTTTAGGACGACATGTAGTGACACGCTATTGTTGACGGCTGAGAGCAGAATGACAGTGCTGCGCTCTAGCGACGGGTTGTCGCGCATGCGCACTAGCCGTTTTTGCTACCGCGCATCCACCGCACTGGGCCCCAAGAATTGGCGTCAGTTATACTTTCTGGCCTAGTAACGTAATAATATACTATTTCACTCGGTCCTCAGTAAACAGCTGTCTTACGATTAGTTTTTAGTGCGTAAACTGTAAACTGACACTTTACGCCCGGTTGTTGGGAAATATACATTTTGTACCTTGCACGTTGTGACGTGTCCGACCGGTCTTGGTCCCTGTTATTTTTTGTACTTATTTTTTATATTCAGGACTGAGGTCCCGCAACAGTCTCGATGTTTGTGTTTGTATCTACTCGAGCGTTTACGACTTGTAACCTAACACCGCGCCAGTTTTGCCTAAATGCCCCGGTGTCCCTAAAAAGGCTCTGGGGACGTGTGTGCAAGAGAGATGGACAATGAATGTTTAGAGAGAGGTAGACGATTCCTAAATAAGCGAATGCCATTGGCTGCAGCAAAGTGGTTTTTTGTACCTATTTGGTTTCCTATTGGAAGATAATTTTTTTTCTAGTTCTTGAACTGTTTTTATTATAGGCTACGTTAAGGGGCTTATAGACGGGGATAGTACTAGCTGCTAGTAGACGCGTAATGTACTAGCCGCTAGTTACTAGCTGCTTAAAATCCCTGTCTAAATACCTACTCGCCTTTGCAGGGGCGAATAGGTACTCGTGGCGAATAAAATCAAACATGTTCAATTTTACTCGCCACTAGCAAGCGAGTAGAGATCACGTGACCTATTCGCCGCTGGTACTCTTCCGGTCTTAACACGAACTCGCATTCACTCGCCAGTTTAAGTAGCGAGTAAACCATGTTAGTGCTCGTTGACAACAATGACAACAATGTGACTCGCCAGGCTAATAGCTACGGAAATTAGCGGCGAATACTATCTTCGTGTGTACGGCTACTATCCGTCACCTTTACTAGCGGCAAATACTAGCGGCTATTATTAGAAGGTAGTACTATCCCCGTCTATAAGCCCCTTTAGATAGCGACTCTTAAACCTGGACCGAGTTGACAGCTGCCATCAATAAAAGAAAATGATCAATATTTGTTTACTTTCGGGAAAATTATTTTTTATTCCAAACTTATGGAAATACAACTATTTCAAGTTTAATCTCTTATTTAATAACACGTACAAAAAATTCGGAGAATACAATGCATATTTCCAATTTTAAAGGTGAAATGAAAGATAAAACTTACGTAAACAAAACCTCAAACCATAACCTTAAATATATTTTGACAACAAAGAATTTTACTTTTGTTTTGAATATCAGTTCACTTATTTACAGCACGTATCAGTAGGAAAGGGGCGGGGCTTGAGTAGGGGAGTGACTTCCCCCTCCTTCCCCACACCCCGATGCGTCAAAATTCTCGCGCTGGTTGGGATGAGCGTGCGTGAACTGTACCTAGTTATTATTTTAGATTTAATGACCTGTAATTTATTATTATTAGTTTTTATTTTGTATCATACTACTGAGAGTGAGCATATGCGTATGATTTTTGTTTATTCACAAATTAAGAATGTCTATGTGCATGTTCATTCATACATAGATATAAGTACATTGTGTTATTGTGTTTATATGTTATTATTATTCTCTCAAATTAAAACTATTATGTGATAAAACAATAAGAGACTAGAGTCTGTGTAAGCTGATTACTTAATTGAATTATTCTGAGCGAATTTAAATTATGTTACCAAAATTATGTAACATAATTTAAATCACATTTAGTTTACATTATGTGCTCAAACAGTCCGCTATCGGCATTTGTACAAAGTTATGCTCTCTCCACCAAATTCCCGAACGCGTGTTGCAAGGTACCTCTTTAAAATTTCTTGCATTAAATTTGTTATGTTTGTTTTGAGGTGCTGAATATCTTGTGAATTGTTTTCGTAGGATAATTACTACTTTACATATCTGTGGCAAATTTCATTCAGTTCGGACCATTTTTACGCGAGTTATCTTGCTTAAAGACACACACATTAAAAACGCAACCCAAAACTTGATTTTATCGGTGAAGGATTATTTCCCCCCAAGATCCCCGGATTTGAGCCACTATATTATTTTATTTGGGGATACATAAAAAGTAAGGCCTACGAAGACAATTCACTGGATATTCAGCATCTCAAAACAAACATAACAAATTTAATGCAAGAAATTAAAAGAGACACCTTGCAACTCGTGTTCGGGAATTTGATTGAAAGAGCATAACTTTATACAAATGCCAATGGCGGACTGTTTGAGCACATAATGTAAACTGAATGTGATCAAACTTAAATAATAGGTTGTATATAAATGTAAAGATCAATAAAACAATACTCATTTCATATTTATGTGTGCATTATTTAATCTTAAAAATGGGTTGCGTTTAAAAAAACACCCTGTACTTTTATTGACTGCTAGTGATAATAGCATTGAAACCGAAATTGTTTGAACTGGTATTTAGTTTTATTTATCTCTGGTTTTCAGCTCCAGACGATTTAGTTTTTTTTAACCTGGCTTGATAATTAAATTGAAGTTAATAACAAAAAAATCAAACAAAACATGATATCTTTGACGACAAGGAATCTTCAATTAAGCATTTTTTCAACATTTAGTCTCAATTGATGAGTGTTTGACATTTCTTTAAAGATCGTAAACTCAATTAATTATGTAACAATACTTATGTAAGTAATAAATTTATAAGCCAAACTCAATTCTGTTATGTTAATATATATTGAAACCCATTAAAAATTCCATTGTTCTGGATAACTCGACAACCCCTAAGCTCGTAACGACTTAGTCCACAAATAGTCGTGTTAGTGATGTTTTACTTTATGCAAAGTCATAATCATTGGTAAAAAGGGATTTTTTTTAGTCCGGTCAGACAAGGCATGGATCAAATAAATAAACTTCAACGGCGATCGGTAAGCAGATCTCATCAACTGAGCCAAATAGTTCTACAGATTGCCGCTTGTAGCGCACTAATGTCGATAAGCAGTTCACAATCTATCGGCCGAGTAATTCTGACAATTGCCGCTTGTAGCGCGTCCCTGAAGTGTTAGTTCACTCTGACACCGTCAGACTGCGATGCTGCTCACCATTGCAATTGAACATTAATTAACTCATGATAAATTAATATATTTTCTTATTCATGAAACTATCACTGGCAGTTAGCAATTTAAAAACTAATTTACTAAGTCTATGCTTGCCAACAGGGATAACTCTATTTAATAATTGGTAATAATCAAGATTGTTTAGTTGAACTCTCAATTATGGTATTGAAGACGTGTTATGAAATGCACTAGTAGCTATACAAGAAGTTGGATTACTGTAATTTGTGGATTGATTTGAATAACATAGCGGCGCCAAGCCAGTCTATTTGAAAAGCCACATGTCATAGACGGACGGTTTCATCTCAACTTCTACCTAATATATTACACGCATCCCTTATCAATAATCAGGCATTGATATGTGATATAACAGGCAGCACCACTCCATGTAGATATTCTGTAAAAAATCAGCTGATCGCTGAAACAGGTGAATAAGTACCTCAAGGCCGGAGACACACGGGGCGTTTTTTAACGCCGCGCCGCGGTAAAAATGCCGCTCGCCCGTAGTGCATTGATTTAAATGGACGCGTACACATAGGACGGAAGAAATACCGCGCGATAGTATTGCCGCTAGCGGTCGTTTTGCCGCCACTCGAAAGCGGATTTTTTCCGCTTTGACATCACAGTGGCGTATGCAATCAAATGGGAGCCTACACATTGGGCGGATTTTTTACCACCACCATGGTCGACGGCAAGACTCGCTAAACATTGTACCGAGTTGATACGTCAGGAGTTCTATGATCGGCATATGGTAAAAAGAATTTGGTAAACACCCACAGACGTCTCTCAAAATAAAAATGGTATCGTGATTGGCAATAATTTTTCCGTAGCGTTTTTTTTCACCGCCACGTGTGTATGAACGCCAATTTCGTCGGCGGCGGCGGGAGATTGTCGCGCGATAAAAAAACGCCCAGTGTGTCTCCGGCCTATAATTGCTCCATCGGCTTAACAGTTCCATGGTCTGGTGGTTATATCTATGACCTTAAAAGCTGCAGGTCCGAATTTAAATCTTAGTTTCATTGGTAATTTTTATGTATATTTTAAATTTAGATTAACTCATAGATACTCAAAATAAGAGTATCTTAGCGAGTTTCCCTAAAAATTTGAAAAAAATGCTATTTTAATTTTAATCAAAATGGATTTTGAGTTTTTAACGTAGAAAAATAAAATTAATCAAATTTCGGTGGGCACCACTAAATTCAGCTTAAAAAACAAACACTGTAGTATGTTGAATCATTGCTTTATGTCCATTGGTTAACGAGATATTGAAAGTGTAAACACAGTATACATTGCACCTATATGGGAAATAAAAATAGTCCTTTATCCCGATTATTTCGCCACATACGACTATCTTAGTTAAGTTTGATTTGTGGCTTACCTAGTTGAGATATTTTGTATAACCTACTAGCCTGGAATTCCCGGATTTTACGTGTCAGCAAACCTGCATACTCATTTCCCATGTAATCCTTAAAGCCGGTTACAGCTTTCAATTTTAATACCACAGTGGCGTAACAGATTTTGTTCAGGCCCCCTGCAAACTCATTTTTTGGGCCCCCATGAGTTTTTCAAATCACCGATACAACATAGGCAGTTTTGTCACTAATGATGGGTAATGCATAACGTATTTACAATTTCGATCATGTATCGATAATGTTGCATCACTTCATCACGAACTTCACCGATTAAATGACAGAAGTAGCTATTTGAAAAATAAACATTCAACTTCTTCGGTTGTGTATAAACGTTACTCTAAAAAATTGCTTATAGGTTTTACTCCAAATTTTTCTGAACCTGAAAAATAAGGTCAATTCTACTCTTAATACGAATTTGTGGAATTCCTTTGTATGTTTTAATGACTCTAGACCACGGAAACTTTACAAATTCTCCGGGGAGGACCACCGGACCCCTTCCACTGGGGGTACCTCCCCGCCAGGCCTCCCGTCTTGAGGCCGAGGCCCAGGGGGCCCACGATGTTTGTAGACAGGGCCCGGCCCTGGAGAGCAGCAATCAGGTGCATCATCGCGCCCGTAATCAGCTCTCTACTGACAATAAAATTAGCGAATTTCCCCTATAGGGAAGAAGCTATTACCGTAGGTCTCATGGTAAGACCTAAGCCCGAGACCATGATAACTTTTCGTTTTGGGGCCACCAGAAGCAAAAAACACCATTCGTTCAAATATATATATATATATATATATATATATATATATATATATGTGTCTGTTAGCACGATAGCGGCCGTAAAAATGGCCCAATCTCAATGAAAATTGGTACAGATGTGTAAAGTAGTAATCACTCGGACGAGTTCGTGAACCAGGCCGATCTGGCCACCGGAAGGGGGGGTAAAGGGGGATAAACCTCCCCAAAAATGGGTTTTTTGAGTTTTTTTCATTGAAAAATAAAATTTACCGAATTTTTGTTGGCACAATTGAATTCAGCTAAAAAAAAACAAACAATTTAGTATTTTGAGTCACTGCTCTATGACCATTGGTTACTGAGATATTGAAAGTGGTAAACACAGTACGTTGTCCTAATGTTAACCTTATAGGAAATAAGTAAAATTCTATATCACGCTTATTTCTCAACATATCTTAATAAAACTTGGTAAATAGCTTCTTCTAGTTCAGATCTACTAAATATTGAATTAAAACCACCTAGTTTTAATATACCTGTAGCACCAAACCTGCATACTCATTCCCCATGTTATTCTTATGGAGCTTACAAAAACATGTTAAATCTCACTATGTCGGATTGAAATATGTTGTTTTGCATTTGAAATTCGCTGAGTATGCAGGTCTGCTGCAACGGGGGTATTGTATTTGTACTATTTTGGGAACGGAGTTTTACGGCTCTATTGACAACTTTCTCTTCGCCTAATCGAACCACGCTGTTTTTTTTAATTATTATATTGCCTTATCGTAATGAATATCAATATAGCGTTGCCATCAGCGCTGCTTAAAAGGCAATATTGAAAGCCCCAGTCAACGCTCATGATTCCACGTAAATGTTTCAAAATTATATTTGGTTTCGGACAGAAGCACTGAAAGTCATCAGCACAATAATTAATAACCCAAGATAAATCGTTAATTTGTAACATTAATTAGTTATAATTGAATAGGCCCAACATAGTTACAAAATAACATCAAGTAACATTTATGTTATTAATTAAATATAATTATTGAATGATCAATAAAATTCAATTAAAATATTCTACACTTTTTCGTCTCATCGTTTAGCGGGCCCCTCGGTTTCCGGCCCCCCACATTGCGGGCCCTTCAGTTACACCACTGAGATATTATGAATTTTAGGCCCTACTCATGAAGGGCCTTTCAAAGATTCAGATCCACGAGATTTCCTCGTGAATCGTGACAGTGTTATAATGATGGGTTCGACATGGCGTTTTAACGTAGCAGTTAGTACTTATGAGAACGCTTTGTTTTTAGACTATCGAGAGTTAATTTGATTATTATAAAATAACCAGCTAATCGTCATCAGTTATTTCAAAAAAGGAAAATCCATAATAAACGGAGAAGTTGTTTTATTAATATATATACATTTTTTTCAAAAACCTATAAGTTAAAATTATGTTTAATTTTTAATGTTTGGTTATAACAACGCTGAAACGCTGCTGGTGCTCTCTGTGGTCAGAACGTGGCACTAGTTGGGGCGTACTGCCTTACCTACCTTCGAGTTGTCCAGCCGATCGCTTGTTCATGGCATCTAATAATGTTAGCGAATTTCTCATGGAAAGGTGAGCCACTGACATCACCCGCACGGTGGCTCTGAGGTATGGGACCATGATAACTTTTCGTTTCGGGGCCTCCTGATGCCAAAAATATAATACGTTAAAAACTTTTTGTTGACACCATATAGCAGTCGCAATTTTTGTCCGTTTTCTTCAAATTTGGTAGAGATCTTGAGCAAGTTCATTGGGAAAAAACCGGAGCACCCCTAACTCACTTTCGGGGGGGTAATACCCCAAGTTTTAATTTTTTTAAATTATTTTTTACTTTTATTTATATTTTTATTTTTTTATACTTTTTAATGGCAAGTTGCAAAAATTGTATTTTACATTAGATCCCCGGGAAATATGAATTTACTTTTTTTCAAATGAAATGGCGGTAGTTTAGGCCATCTTTATCATGGCTTCATACTTCATAGACTTACTCAATATTCGATCAAAATCTCAGCCTAACAATTTATACACCCAGCTACACTTTTGCGCTTGTGTAATTATGACAAATTGAGTTTTCGTAATAAATTTTCAGAGATTAAAAAAGAAAAATAAAATCAGTCCGTTTGACAGTAAGTAAGTAAATTTTCAAATTCTATGAAGGAATAGAAGAGTGTTCATTTATTGATAAATATCTTAAAAAAACTTTATTTCAAGTATAACAATAAAATTTTTAGGGCACGTTTTAAGGTGGTGTTTATTTTATGAAAAAAGACTGTAAAAACTCGATCGCGCGTAACGATTTCGGGTAAACGGAGAGAGTCATAAAAAACAGCAAAATACTCGTAATATTTAAGTTGGTAAGCTTCGAGCCCAGTCGAATAGAGTATAGCCAGCCCGGAAATGCTCGATAATCGAGTACTCAAACACCCTTAGTAAGTGATTAACAGAGATTACTTTATATTAAATAGTTATTCGTGTGTTGAGTGAGTAAAGTACAACATTGTCTCACGAGTGAAAATGTTGGCGCCCGAGCTTGCGAGACCGCCAATTTTAACGCGGGATACAATGTGCTTTACTCTCGAAATACACACAACATTTTCCTCTACCTGCAATAATAAATATCTTTAATCATGAATTTCATTAACTTAGTAACTACCAAACAATATCCATTTTGTTTCTGCAATTAGTGCCTGCATAAGAGTAGCTTCAACTATTCATGCACCAGCAGTCAGCTGATTCTTGAAACATTCTTACACGCTTAATTCGTTGACGTTCTTACAGCTGATTGTTGTCAATGTTATTCGTATGTGATTATTCCTGCCACTAAATCAGCTGTTAGCGCATACAATCTGTGGAACCTCAACATATTTGCATATCTGCGTAGAAAATTGAGGGCACTAGGTTTTATAATTATTGATTTCAATGTTATTCTTTTGGGTTTACTTTGTCTTCCGCCGGAAGACAAAGTAAATCACTTAAGTCCCGCTGGGAGACAATAGTTATTTGTGCATCTAGGGAGAAAAAGTACTTTAGTCCCGTGATGCACACAAAATTTTTCCTCCACCTACACCATTAACAATAACTAGGTATAACACTGTAACTTTACCTTCAGATGATCCTTTGCTTCAACAAACTGCATTACAATCACAAAGCCTATATAAATGAATAATGCAAGGTATTTAGGCTTTAATTTTACTCTAATACTACTTATTTGTTCACAAATATGCAGAAATATAGCATAAACTACAGCAAACTCAAAATGGATACGATGTCCTGTAGACAACGGAAACGGACGCTCGGATGCTGTGACACTCTCTTCAACATAGAGAAACAAATTAAAATCGACAGTGTTGCCATATTTTCTCACCGTCCACCGCGACGTTGCCGGATTTCTTCCCATGTATTTCTTATGAGATTACTTTTAGTCCCCCCGGACTAAAAGTAAGTAAGTAAATCCCATGGAGTATAAACTAGTACTTTAGTATTCTATTCCAGGGACTAAAAGACGACTATAGATAGTAGGTGGAGGAAAAATATTATTTTAATCTCTCATCACAAGGAGTAAAAAGCGAATAAAATAGCGGGTTGGTTATCACACAACAACAACTTTATCAAGTTGATTATTACCTGGAGTTTCAGGTACCTCGGTCTGCTCGGTGATCCATTCTTTCAACGCCACAACAGTCTTGTCTACACTCATCGTCCGCAGCCTGGCCTGGACAAACATTCAATGGAAAAATCTTCTACAGTAGACTCCCTCTTAGCCGGACACCTCTTAACCGGACATCGGTTTAACCGGACTACTCTCGGCGGAAGTGGCATCTTTTTAACCGGACAACTTTGATCCCGATCCCGGACACAAACATCGGTTTAATCGGACAACTTTGATCCCGGACACAAAAATCGGTTTAACCGGACGGAATTGGCAGGAAATTTGCAGTTCTGTATCGACGATTCTTTTGGGAAAATATCTGAGACCAGTAATGTCGTGTCTGGCCCGTATACACGGACACTTTGCGTCCCAAGCGGCTGAACCACCGAAGTCCCGCCAGCTTCCTGGAAGTGTCCGAGAAGCAATTAAGCATCTCGGACACAGTCGACGCTTTTAATTTTCTATTTTTTATTCAATTAACAGCTGCTGAGCAGTGCTAAAACTGTCCACTAGTATTCAATTATAATCGATTAATCATATTATCTTTTTCTTCTAGGTTGATGTTAGTAAAAAAATAATAATAAATAAAAACTTCAATTTTTTATATTTTATCTATAAAAAGGGAAAAAATATAAATGGTACATAAAAATGGACCATAAAAATAAATAAATGACCATTTATTTCTTTATATAAATGGTCCATTTTTAATTTTTATTTGAATTAAATAAAAGATTCAAATTTAGATTCTTTAAAAGAAAGAAAGAAAGAAAGAAATTATTTATTTTCTCTTTTACACATAAATACAAAACCGTGAAACAAATTGAAGCACATGTCAGTCCTGATATAAAAATGAATAATTTACATAATTAAGGAAATATGAATACCCATACCAGGATGACACTAAAAAAACCTAACCTATATTCTAATAACAGAAACAAAACTTTACAACTTCATCAAGTGTAAAAGAAAAAATATAGGGCCTCACAGGCTTAAGCCTGATTTGAGGTTCCAGCACTTACAATTAACTACATTCTAAAAAGATACAGTGATCAGAAAAAATTAAATTATATAAGTATCTGAAAGAAAACAACTGAATTTTTCGATAACTGTGTTATCCTGTAATTATAATATAAAAATATTAAACTTGAACAAAAAATATGTTGTAAATTAAATTTAAATGTGATTTTTATTTTTACCGATTAAAATGTGATATATTCATGGTTAAGCTAAGTGATATTATTGTCTTTGTATTTAAGAAGTAATTGAAAGTAACTGCTCTAAGTCCTCTATTTCTAATAACCATACTTTTAATAATTTGAAAAACTTATTTGGATTCCCTACTAATTGAAGATCATCAGGAAGATGATTATATATTCGAGGAGCTAAGAAGGTTTTGTAAAAAAGTATTAACTAAAAAAAAATTATTAATTAAAAAAAGTTGTGATATTCGATTTGCTTAGAAGATAATTGACTGTCCATCGCTAGCGCTAGTGACGGTACAACCAGGCACTAACGAGGACAGCAGTGCTGCTCGTCACTCCCGTGGCCGCCTAGATAATCTACTGTCCACCACTAGCGCTAGTGACGGTACAACCAGGCACTAACAGAGGACAACAGTGCTGCTCGTCACTCCCGTGGCCGCCTAGATAATCTACTGTCCACCACTAGCGCTAGTGACGGTACAACCAGGCACTAACAGAGGACAACAGTGCTGCTCGTCACTCCCGTGGCCGCCTAGATAATCTACTGTCCACCACTAGCGCTAGTGACGGTACAACCAGGCACTAACAGAGGACAACAGTGCTGCTCGTCACTCCCGTGGCCGCCTAGATAATCTACTGTCCACCACTAGCGCTAGTGACGGTACAACCAGGCACTAACAGAGGACAACAGTGCTGCTCGTCACTCCCGTGGCCGCCTAGATAATCTACTGTCCACCACTAGCGCTAGTGACGGTACAACCAGGCACTAACAGAGGACAACAGTGCTGCTCGTCACTCCCGTGGCCGCCTAGATAATCTACTGTCCACCACTAGCGCTAGTGACGGTACAACCAGGCACTAACAGAGGACAACAGTGCTGCTCGTCACTCCCGTGGCCGCCTAGATAATCTACTGTCCACCACTAGCGCTAGTGACGGTACAACCAGGCACTAACAGAGGACAACAGTGCTGCTCGTCACTCCCGGGCCGCCTAGATAATCTACTGTCCACCACTAGCGCTAGTGACGGTACAACCAGGCACTAACAGAGGACAACAGTGCTGCTCGTCACTCCCGTGGCCGCCTAGATAATCTACTGTCCACCACTAGCGCTAGTGACGGTACAACCAGGCACTAACAGAGGACAACAGTGCTGCTCGTCACTCCCGGGCCGCCTAGATAATCTACTGTCCACCACTAGCGCTAGTGACGGTACAACCAGGCACTAACAGAGGACAACAGTGCTGCTCGTCACTCCCGTGGCCGCCTAGATAATCTACTGTCCACCACTAGCGCTAGTGACGGTACAACCAGGCACTAACAGAGGACAACAGTGCTGCTCGTCACTCCCGTGGCCGCCTAGATAATCTACTGTCCACCACTAGCGCTAGTGACGGTACAACCAGGCACTAACAGAGGACAACAGTGCTGCTCGTCACTCCCGTGGCCGCCTAGATAATCTACTGTCCACCACTAGCGCTAGTGACGGTACAACCAGGCACTAACAGAGGACAACAGTGCTGCTCGTCACTCCCGTGGCCGCCACTAAAACTCCAAGCGCTAGTGTTCCCGGTCCACTTTTGATGAAAGTCCTGCAATGTTTCAGTTGTAAAATTAAATAAAGTTGTACAGTTCAAAATTTTAACTTAAAAATTTATATAAATTTTTTCTTTTTTTATCTTTCCAAAACTTAAAAAGGGATTGAAATTATTTCTTTTTTTCTTCCCTTTGCAAAAATTTAAGAAAGTAAAAATAAGCTCTCGTTTATTGTAAAATATACAGGCCATAAGTCATCTCTACTTCCACGCATCTACAATCAACTCAAGTAAGAGGAGCGACTCGGTACAATCTTGTACCAATCGTGAATTATTTTAAGAGTTCTTTCATCCGATATGGAGGAACTGGTAAATTAACCTTTATAATTAGGGTGAGTGCACTAGCGAAGGACCGGTTTGCAGGAAAAAAATTATAATAAGAGTTTCAATTGAGTTAAAATAATGGAAACACATGTAAAAGGTAGCTATTATTCTTTATTATAATTTTAATAATATCTCAGAATGAGTTGTTAATTTTTAATTTAGCTTAAGATGTATTTACTTTTACTGTTTTGAATATGGCCGTCAGAGTCTCGATCTCTATAGGATAATTCTATGTAGACAATTAAAACAGTCTACATAGAAACCCAACAACAGCACGTAGAGCATAGAACAGTTGTTCTATGTTCTCTATTCTCGATTCTATGTAGGACGATTTTAATTTCAATCATCATGGCTAAATACTTCTTATATCCTTAGTTTTATAGTTTAAACCGTAGATGAATAGTTTGCATTGTAAATCGTCTGCACATGACCTTTAAATAATATTAATAACTTTTTCAAGACCGGTCATCTACTGAATCAAAATTTTGGTCAAAACTAGTGAATGACCGATTTAATCATTTACTGAATTCTGACATGGATTATTCAATTGATCCAACAAAAAATAGTAATAATTTACTTTTTATTCATAACAGTTAACATTTAATACAGGTTTCTCGTCCTATTCAGTAAACAACCGGGGTAAAACAACGAATGACCAAAGGATACAGGAACCACCCCGATTAAGTTTTATGGTTTAAGATGGCTTATGGTTTAGTTTTATGGTTTTATGGATTAAGTGATTAAGTTTTATGGTTTGGTAATTACTTTGTTCGCGTGTCTTTTTTTGGTATGTGCGTATTGTTTTGGTGAGGTTTATGTATCGCAATATTTTTTGCTGGACACGTTCAATCAGTTAATTTTGCTAAGGGAGGTATGGCTGACATATGAATAAAGAATACAAATTCTGACTTTTGGTGGAGGCACTATACGCTAAGAGCATGAGCACATCTTCAGGTATATCCTTTTTGAAGAAAACATCCCTGACAAAACTGCTTACAAGAAATAAAAGTAATCAAATGGTACAAAATATAAAATAAAATAAGAAGGAGTGGAGGAGAGGAAAGACGTGACGAAGAAAGAAGAAGAGGAACACGCACAGTTGAAAGAAAGAAGCAAGCAGAGGTTTTGAGTGTTGTTACGATAAAATGCAAAATATAAAAAAGTGAGGTTAAAAAGGTTTGTGAACAAAAATAGATAATACATTCACTTCTTGAATTAAAAGTAACTTCGCAAATGAGTTATTTATTATTATTTTTACAATTCCTATTCGGAACTATAAGATAATTTTATTTTTTAGACTTATTTTTTATCTATGTTAGTCGAAAACAACCATGTCATTCACTGAAACATGACCCCAGTCATTTACTGACACGAGACCGGTCATTCACTGAAACTATGACATTGTTTTCTTAAAAATCGTTTAAAACCCTTTTTTCTATTTAGATTTATAACTAATATCTTTTGTCAATTTACATATCTTATGCTAGAGTTGGAGGATATAAAACACATCGAAATCTATTTAGTGTGGAAGTAATCTTAATTTTATCCGAGATTTTTACTGAAACACTGAGCCTAAACTTTGCTGCAGATGCGGCGGCTAATATGTTAAAGTTAAAGTATATACTGCATGACCCACGCTGCTCCGCAGCATTCAGTTTTGGTAATGATAAATAACTTGAATGTGTAAAATATTTACTGCTCATTGTGACGCTCAAAGCAGTGGATGAAAGTAAAAAGAATGCACCTCCAGTGTTATTTGGTCTGTGGTAGTGCTGGCACAGCTTCAGTTTTTATAAGTTGTAACAATGACAACTTTTAATTACAATAACTGTGACATTTTAGCGAATTTCCTTAAAGGAATAAGCTATTATGGTAGTACTCATGGTAAGACCTACGTCCGAGACCATGTTAACTTTTCATTTTGGGGTCCCCAGAAGCAAAAAACACCATTCGTTCGAATATATATATATATATATATATATATATATATATATATATATATATATATATATATATATGTCTGTTAACACGATAGCGGCCGTAAATATGGTCCGATCTTAATGAAATTTGGTACAGACATGTAAAGTGGTAATCACTCAGACGAGTTCGTGAACCAGCCCAATCGGACCACTGGAAGGGGGGGTAAAGGAGGATAAACCCCCCCCCAAAATGGGTTTTTTGAGTTTTTCACATAGAAAAATAAAATTTATCAAATCTTTGTTGGCACCATTGAATTCAGCTCAAAAAAACAAACAATTTAGTAATTTGAATTACTGCTCTATGTCCATTGGTTACCGAGATATTGAAGTGGTAAACACAGTACGTTGTCTCAATGTTAACCTTATGGGAAATAAGTAAAATCCTATATTTCGCTTTTTTCTCAACAATCTTGATAAAACTTGGTAAATGGCTTCTTCTAGTTCAGATCTACTAAATATTGAATTAAAACCAACCAGTTTAAACATACCTGTAGCAGCAAACCTGCATACTCACTCCCCATGTTATTCTTATGGAGCTTACAAAAACATGTCAAATCTCGCTATGTTGGATTGAAATATGTTGTTTTGCACTTGAAATTCGCTGAGTATGCAGGTCTGCTGCAACGGGGGTATTATTAAATTAATTGACTTGGCAAAGCGTAAATAATACATTGGGTATTGATTAATAAAGATATGTCATTTCCGCGTAGCGTAGTTCGGTTAGACCGATGTCCGGTTAAAAGTTGCCCGGATAAGAGGGAGTCTACTGTACAGAAGTGAACGTCTAAGTTCTTAGTGACTACTGAACCGATCTTCAAGATTTATGAGTCAAACTAAGGGGATCATGCGTAGGTTTGCCACTTTTCTCAGAATTTATATTTTTCAATGGGCGACGCCTCACAGCACTTCAAAGCTTGAGTAAATAAAATTCTTACGGAAGAATAAAATTTAATTTAAAACAGCTGATTGGATTAAATATTGCAAGCGAAGTTGCAAGAGTAATCCAGTTTTAGATCATTCTGCTTGTAACAGGATGCAAAAAATATTTGGAGTTCAATATTAATTCTGTGAAATGTATTTTCCCCCCAAAATTGACGTTATGCAACAGTTTAACTACTATGACGTGACATAAATGATGTATCACAAAATTGTAAGTCTACGTACATCATAAACGGCGAAAAATCTTTAAGAATAAACTATCAGCTTGAATTTAAGCTTAATTAGTCGAAGTACATGTACGTAACAACTTGGTGCTCAGTAATAGTCAAACGCTATTATGAAAGCTTGACTAAATAGGCCTAAAACAAAGTTAACCCTGGGAAAGACGAGAGGAGATCATGAAAATTAAAGGAAAGCACTTTGCACTTTATCAATCTCATATGTTGAGGGAAAGCCCTATGAGAAGTTATGAAGAATAAATGACAAATTCAATGGAAGAACAGTTTTTCTTCTGGGCCAACTCTCAGAAGTATATTTATACAAGTTAAGCCTATGAACAAGAGCCAGAAAACAAAATACAGTATACCTCGGATTATCCGGATTAATGTGGTGGAACACCGATCCGGATAGCAAAAAATCCGGATAATCCGAGGTCATTACAATATCGCCTAAATAGCGATCGCATATACCTTAGCCCCTGCTAAATTGATGCTGCAAACTGCGTATCAAGCCTGTACAAAATGTTAATCTTTCAAATTTTACGAGGGTTTAATTTTGAAAAAAATTTAATAGCTAAACTTCATTATTAATCATTCGAATATAATGTTAACTTTAACCGTTCTTACAGTTTAGGTTTGGAATAAAAAGCCAGATAAAAATATTTAATTTATTAAGATTAAATAATCATGACTCAAAATAACACAAACTTTAAATAATCATGACGAAACTTAAAAGTAACTCAAAATCTTTTACAGTAGCTCGTCTTAAGAAATAACATAACACATCAAATGACAGCAATAAACAAACTCACAAACTACGCCTTTGTTGATTACTGCTAGCTAGCGCCCCAATCAGCGAACCAGAAAACTACGGTCATGAAAATGCTGTAATGCACTATTTAGGCAATGCGGTTCCTTCAATTATTATGATTCCAAATGCTTACAGTAATGTATTGTATTTGCATTTTATTTTAGAAGGCGCATTTAACCCGAAAACTCGCCAAAACCATGTAAAACCGTGGTTTTAATTTTTTAATGTCTCGGATGGACAGGTCTGGATAATCCGGGATCCGGATAATGTGGGGTTCGGATTATCCGAGGTGTACTGTACGTTGTTTACAGAATACTATGTGATTACCAAAAAAGTAATTTTGGCCAGACATCAAGACCTGCACAAAAGTAGTATTAATAACCGCCAAGAAAACTACTCAGAACCAAACGTACACGTATTTACTGAATGTCATAAAATAAATTGGAGACAATCAAGCATAATATACAGGGTGTTTTTTAACGCAACCTATTTTTAAGGGGGCGGTTTACCTCAAGTTCCGAGCGCTAAAACAGGGTTTTGTATCTTATTCATTGATCGCTGGATTTTCATATAATTTCCACTATTTTGGTGTCATTTTAAAAAGGATATGTTTTTGTAGGTCGCTATATTTTTAGAATTTTTGATTTTATCCCCGTTTATTTACAGGAATTGTGAAAATCTTTCAAAAAAGGTAGTTTTTGTTAGATTTGAAAGTATCATAACTAACGACAGAAACGCTTTATAGAAAAATAAAAATTGTAGAGACCTATAAAATATTCTGAAGAACGTGAACCCACTCTCATTTTTATTAAATCTTAAAAAATAAAGCTTTTGTCGTCCAGATACGAAACGTCTGCAAGCGTACTTCAGCGCGCTTTAGCCCTATCTTTACAATGTTATTTCGCTCTGTGACGCAGATTTTTGTGTCAAGGTAGACCGCTCCCTTAAGATTGAATTATACACATATAAAGATGAAATGAGTATTGTTTTGGTTATCTTTCATGTTATAAACCTATTATTTAAGTTTGATCACAAACATTTTGTTTTCATTTTGCTTACAAACATTTTGCTTACATTTGGTTTTCAAACAATCCGCCACTGACATTTATACAAAGTTATGTTTTCTCCATTAAATTCCTGAACACGTTTTGCAAAGTACCTCTTTGAATTTCTTGTATTAAATTTGATATTTTTAAATAATTAAGAATTATAATTAATAATTAATAATTAATAATTATTAAATTTGATATGATTGTTTTGAGGTGCTGAATATCCTGTGAACTGTTTTCGTAGAGGCCTTACCTTTTATGAATCCCAGAAGAAAATCATATAATTGGGTCAAAATCCGCGGATCTTGAAGGGAATAATCATTCAATGATAAAATAAAGTTTTGGGTTGCGTTAAAAACACCCTGTATTAAGAAACAAATTGGAAAATACGAAACATTACAGAAGCAGCGAGCATGGCTGATGAGAAAGAGAGCATTTCCCAGCCGAGCAGTGTTCCCATCAGCCCCATTTTTATTGAGATAATTAAAAAAAAATCTAAAAATAAAAAATATAAAACCTCTATTCAACTGATTTTATGTTAGACTAATATACAGTACAATCTCGATTATCCGAACCCCGGTTATCCGAGACTCCGGGTAATCCGAGGCAGCTAAGCTTAAATATATGTTTTTATTTTCTTACTGAGCATTATGATAATGCGTGAAACAAGTGTCTTTATTTAAAATTCTAATATTTGCGACTCGAAAGGACTTTCATTGTCGTATTTATTAGTATACAATAAATATAATAAAACATTCTGAAGTGGTCTTATTACAGCCCAGCCTCAAAACAAACGCAAACTCCTCTTATCCGAGGTTCGTGTTATCCGAGGTAGCCTCGGTCCCGAAGACCTCGGATAATCGGGAGTGTACTGTACAAACAACCTTCATACCGTCCTGTATAAATAAAATATTTAGCTTAAGACACATGATACTTGTAAACAGAAAATTCTTTTCTATGTTGTTAGTGAGGATGATTTTTGATAAAAAATCGAAATACCTATATAAATTTAATAACGTTTATTATTTATTGTAACGAGTAACCTTCAAGAATATAGTAATAGTAAAACAATAATGTGTTAGCTTTAGCAGCTTACGAAGGAAAGACATACCTTGGTCGCCTGAGTCTGAGTGAGTGCGCATGAAGGCAAGTTTCTGCTACGTACTACGTCTGCGCAATATACTTTACATTGGGTCTGTGGTCGAAAGCGATACCCCGCGCCTTCTCGGGTGTCTAGACCATCGACTGTGGCTGACATGTGATAAAGATCCTTTTTTTCTACTCGTTTCGCAATTTTCTCTATTTGCATTCCACAAACGGGTGCTGCAACTGCAGTCCTACACGTTAACTGAAAAGCTTTGGAGGGAGTCGTATTTTTAAGAGGTTATCTCATTAAAGTATTTTCAAAAATTATTTTTGTGGCTATAATGTAGTTTTATTTTTTTAACATCAGAGCCAACGTTGATTTTTAGGAATTACTAAACGATTTCGGGAAAATTGTAAAACCCTTACAAGTGGACAAACTGTGCGTAAATAAAACCCGCACAGTCCGTTATTTCCTGAATCGTTGAACATTAAATAATACCACAAGATGGAATTGTTTCCGGAGTTGTTCATCGAATTGTTCACCCCAGCTAAAACCTGGAGACCGCATAACTGAGGGTACCAAAACACCCCCGTCGCAGCAGACCTGCATACTAAGTGTATTCCAAATCTATAAATAAATTATTCATTTACAGCTAACAACAAGTAATATCAAGTTGGCTACGCCCATAGACGAGCATACTTCAATCGGCTCCATAAGGATAACAAGGGAATGAGAATGTAGGTTTATTACTGCCACACAAAAATGAAAATTGAGAGTTTTAGGTCATGAACGAGTAAATCACAACTATATGAATCCACATATCAACTTTTATTAGGATATAAAGAGAAATGAGCGAGATATACAATTTGATTTATATTTCCCAAAAGTTTAACATAAGGACAACGTTTTGGGTTTAACACTACTAACATCTCAGTAACCAGCAGACGTAGAACAATGGTTCAATATACAAAATATTTTTTATATGGATTCGTTGTTGAAAACAAAATTTGATCATTTCAATTTTTTAATGTAAAAAGTCCAAAAAACTTATTTTGTGGAGATTAATCGCCCCTTAACCCCCTTCCCGATCCGGTCCGATCGGGCTGGTTTTTTAAATCGTCCGAATAATTACTACCTTAACACGTCTATGACCATTACGCGAGTTATTGTGCTGAAAGACACAAACATATATATACAGTGCTTGATTTGCGGAACGCGGCGGGACGGCGTTCCGGGACCTCTTTCTGCCGCAAGAGTCGATCGTGTGTAATCGGCCGGAGTATGTTTTGCAAAAGACGATCGCGTGTAATCGGACGGATAATTTGCCGCTAAATACAATCGCGTACAATCGGCCGGAGAATTTGCCACGAGAGAGGATCGTGTGTAATCGGCCGGAGTATTTGTCGTAAGAGACGATCTCTTGTAATCGGACGGAGATTATGCCACACAAGACAATCGCGTGTGATCGGCCGGAGAATTTGTCGCAAAATACGATCGCGAATGATCGGCCAGAGAATTTGCCGCACAAGAAAATCCCGTGAAATCGGCCGGAGAATTTGCCACACATGAAAATCGCGTGAAATCGGCCAGAGAATTTGCCGCAAAAGACGATCGCGTATGATCGGCCGGAGAATTCGCCTTAAGAGAGGATCATGTCGTGCAACCGGCCGGAGTATTTGTCGGAAGAGACGATAGCGTGTACTCGGCCGGATTAATCTTACCGAAAATAACAATCGCTTAAAATGTACGGAAATTACGCGCGGAGTTTCGGCCTGAAATTAGCGCTATTTTGTCTAGTTTTGAGTTAAGCCGAATGTTGAAAACGCTAACAACACCTGAATACTCGCACAAGGCGTCATAAAAAAATCTATAATTTCTTTTGATAATTTTTTATTTTATTTTTGTTTTATTATTATTCTTTATTTTTTTTATAATACAATACTTTGTTCGTTTTTAATTTACTTATAAAAAATTTGAGTCAGATAAAATTTGACTTTTTAAATCTACCTAATTTATTCACATAGACAAATAATACTGTGTTACGAGCGGAAAAATGATAAGGGGGGGGGGTGTAATGTACAAACTGGCAAATTACAGTTCCGGTACCTCAATTTTTACAAATCAAGCACTGTAGGTATATATACGAACGATATGTTTAGAGCTACGATTAGTTCAACTGTCCCTGCAAAGTCATTCGATGCAAAGCTAGTTCAATTACGTTCTTCAGATTGCTTTGCGTATCTGGAAGGCGCAGTAAACCAACTTTGACGTTGCAAAGTATTGACGATTTGAAGCTTTTTTGTAATAGTTTGAGCTTCGCATTAGTTCGTTGAGTTTTTATACCTTAAGTCCAATGAATCCCCATTACTTTTCGTCTGTTTGCCACATAACGGTCGTGTCAATGTCAAATAAAAGTGAAAAGTGAGTAGAGAGAGTTCAAAATGTACTATTAAAATATTTTCCCCAATAGTGACAGTGGTTTCCGTCGATCAGCAAATCAAAACGTCTTTTAATTTAAAATAAATAAAAGATCTAACAAAGGTTACAATGGTGAAAACACTCTTTCTTTCTTGAGGCTTAAATAATGTAACACCGTCACGAAAACGCATGATAAAATTTTAATTTTCCTTTCAACAAAATATTTTTTTATTCTCTTGGATTTTATTTTATTTGTTATACTGCAGAACTTCAAAATGGCCTAAAAGGCCATAATCTAATAAAGGTTAATAAATATGTGGCATGTACAAATTCGAACTAATGGTGTTTTTTGCTTCTGGGGACCACAAAACGAAAAGTATGAAAAATACGATGGTCCTCTTTTTAGATCTTATCATGAGACATGCGGTAAGAAAGTCTTATCTATAGGGGAAATTCGCCAAAAGTTCCCTTAAAATGGGAGTTTTAAATTAGGTATAATACAACCCATATGATCGAATGTAGTTTGTTCATGATGTAGTGGTTTGATTTGTTTTAATTTTGATGGACAATTGACAATATGTTTGCTGACACTTATGTATTACACCAAGAATACATTTATTATAAATTATTAGACTATGAGAAATTATTAAAAATAAGCTCCCGAATGATAAAATATAATTTATTTAGAGTAATATTTACATAAAATATCGAAAACTATAATTTCTTTTTCGAAACTATAGAAGCTTGTCCTGACAATTTTTGAGAGAAGCTGCCACCGAGGAATGCACCTGTAACGTTCCTATGATGTGTAAACTGCTTCTAAACCATTTATAATTGGTACCATGATAATTGTGAGATTCAGACCTTTAATTTGATAACACATTTATATTTTTGTAGTCGACTATATTTTTGTAAACAGCAGTTTGGGTTTGACTTTGTCATAATGTAGGCGCCGCACGGATAAATGCTCTCACAAAAATTAAATCAACCAAACTTCGGCAACAATTTTTTTCTAAAAAAATATGATTACACTAGCAGATATACCCGCAGCTTCGCCCGCTGAAAGAATGCCTCATTTTAATTCAATTATGTTATGCCATGTTCAATTTTTAGGAATAATTAGCAAATGGACTGATTCATTTGGGTCATGTGCGTGCAATTAAACCCTTAAGATGAAGCTGATAATTCCACTCTAGATGAAAATGAGAAAGAGTAACGCTTCCTCTAAACATCATGCATGATTAGCTAATGGTATAAATTAACTTCCTCCAATTTCCCAATACAGAGAATGAGGATAACCCGGAATATAAAACAAAAAAGACACTAAGGATGGATTTTCGACTTGACATCAATCGATCAATCTGAATTTTCACGTTTTTGAAAATAAACCGAAAACTGTAAGAAACAGTCGGAGGTAAATATCTTGACCAAAAACCTATTTCCCCAAAAAGTATCTCGTTAAATTTTTTAATTTTATTCTTTTAGTAGATTAGTTCTCGTACCTTTTCTGTTCCCTGAAAATATTCTACAGGAATCCCATCCATAGTTATAGGAAAAACTAAAATGGCCGCCATTTTGAATTTTTTCAAATAATCTATTTTAGCCGACTGAGAAAGAATATTTTTTAAACCTTTCTTTCTTTCGCATCTAAAGCCTATAAAGAATAATTGAGCCAACTTTCATGGCCCAAAGTATTGTGGTTTTTGAGAAATTAAGCTTTGAATGCTAAACGACGGCCATAACCCGTCATATTGTATTTTATAATATACCATATTTAGGCCTTTAGAGACAAAATATTGCAAAATCCTTTCTTAGTACGCATCTAGAGCCTGTAAGGAATATTTGTGCCGAGTTTCATGGTTCTAAGCCTTATAGTTTTTGAGAAACTGTGATCAGTCAGTCAGTCAGTCAGTCAGTCAGTCAGTCAATGGGTTTTGGCTTATATATTTATAGAAAAATGTAACTCTTTAGCAACAATTTCCACCACTTTAGCCTCAGCTTGAGGAGCTCCAGTCCAGTAGTCAATGTTAGAGATGGCATCGATACATCGGAACAATCGATAATTTGCTATTGATATATCGATATATTTGAATCGATATTTAGGTTCGAGATAATCGAAAAAATCGATTTTATCCTCCGATATATCGGCATTTTTATAATTTTAAAAACCGATAAATACACCCGTCGCAGCAGACCTGCATACTCAGCGAATATCCATAGGATTTATTTTTTATATGTGAGCATTCAACTTATATAAAGGAAAATATTGTTTAAATATGTTTTGTAAATCATATATTTAAAACTTATATTTAATCATTCATAAGCTGAGGACACATGAGGACAATTTACAAGGGGATCTCATTGGTTTTTATTAGTAATATATACACTTTTTGTATTTTATAAGTTCCTAGCCTTTTAATTTTCATTAAATGTAGTCTTGTTATAGTATATGCATGTCAGGAAACATATAATCAATAAATTCAAAATACTGGAAAAACAAATAATATAATCTCATGATCAAATTAAATTCAATCATATGGTTAATATTATAAATAAAACATCCCTATTAGTTGCAGCAGACCTGCATCTCCAGCCAATTAAAAAAAAACATAATATCATTCCTCAGACTTGTAAACATACCATATATTATAATACATTTTCATGAAGGCTCTAGACCAAGACACCCCCCCCCCCATGCACATAGTTTCTTCATAAAACTTAAAAACAATTTGTATTTTTAATATAGTATATATTTTATGCAAAATCATGATCAATGAACTCTAACCATTCGAAATAAAGACAAATAAAATATTCACCTGAAAATTTAAATATAATCATATGTTCAGACTTTTATTTTTAAATTACCCTTCATTAGGGTAAATGTAGGGATTCAGGGTAATTATAATGCATCTTTTGGGGATTTCTCAATGAAAACAGGGTAAGTATTCTTTTTTAAGGGTAAAACCAAAACTAATATAGGACAACGTACTGTGTTTAGCACTTTCAATATCTCAGCAACGGAATGACGTAGAATAATAATTCAAAATGCTAAATTGTTTGTTTCTTTAAGCTGAACCTAATTTTGACACAAAATTTACACAAAATTAATATAAAGATATTAAATCCTAAAAATAAATTTTATTTGGTCAAAAAAAAAACCATCCTTAGAGTTAACTTAACGTGCTGGTTTTCGAACTTGAAGTAATAAATGTCACTCTAGACGTATGTACCAAATTTCATCGCGATATATATATATATATATATATGTATATGAAAATGAACGAATGGTGTTTTTGAGGTCTGGGGGCATCAAAATGAAAAGTTATGGTGGTCCCGTGCTTAAGTCTTACCATGCCGCCTACGGTAATAGCTACTTCCCTATAGGGCGAAATTCGCTAAAAGTTATCAACAACAATGAATATTGACCTGGTATATTTCCATGGTCGGTCTAAATGGATTTGAGCACAGGGGGTACAAATCCGGGGTGTACAATTCCGGGGTTGGACTTAAGATAAGAGGCCAGGTTTAATTGTGTTTATATCAATTAAGAAACTGTTCAGCCAACCGTGAAATGTTAGTTGATTAAAATATATAATAATTTATCCGTCCCAAAAGTTCGCGACCAGAATTGTACCCCCCGTGCTGTGACGTCAAAATGACGTAGCATTTTTTCTGGGGGGTACAAATCCAGGGGGTACAATTCCGGCGACCCTATACTGGCTGAGCTCCACTGCTCAAGTGCTCGGAGTGATAAGGGGCGCATGCGCTTGGCAATTTTATTGTCTCGACACTATGTTGTTATTGTTGAGACACTGTTTACCACCCTCACCTCGCAATATATCAGCTGGCGTCTACTTATAAGTGATGCTCGTGTCCAACGGCCGAGGATAGTTTTGTTGTGCGTATTTCGTTGTGCGTGCAAGGGTGCCACTGACTTTAACTATTTTTATTGCGAAAATAATATTTATTAATGTAGTTGGTCAAGTCTTATTGTATAATGAGTCGAAAACCAAAGCCAATTGGTGCGGAATATAGAAAAAAAAACATGAGGAAAAAGAAGGAAAAAGTAACTTTAACCAGACTTGGGGGCGGAAAAAATTATAGGGCCTATGGGCGCCAAAATGCTAAATCCAGCCCTGCAGATGACCCATTTTTCAAATGTGAAATACAAATCAGTTCTTCTGGCGGTCCATAAAATATGAACAGTCTAAGTGGTATTTGACAAATATATATGGCCGTAACAGGTTTGTACATTTTATTCTCATAGTAGATTGGATTTTGTATGTATTTTATCCCTTGAAATTATTCATTAAGCCTTCCATCCTTAATTTTGAAAACTTAATCGGGCCACCAAAAGTCGACCTTTTGAGTCGAAACATTTTAAAATCCTTCCAGAGTACTCATTTAGAGCCTTTAAACAATATTTTTGCTACTTTTTATGGCCAAAGGAGCCTTCTTATGAAACTACTAATGTGTGCAACTTTGAATTTTGTAAAGTACTCAATTTTAGCCTTTGGAGAGAAAGTATCGTAAAACCTTTTGTTAATACACATCTGGAACCTGTAAAGATTATTTGTACCAAGTTTGATGTGTCTAAGCCTTATAGTTTTTGAGAAACTGTAACCAGTCAGTCAGACTATGGTTTTTGGCTTTTACGTATATAAATCATGATTAAGTATGATATATTAGCTTGGAACACCTGTGACATGTCCCAGCTCTCTGTCGCCAGCTCTACCCTGGCACTCTGCATCTACTCCGAGACGTGGACCGAGATGCAGTCTTCTGTAATCCTCTTCCTAGCGGTAAGCCTTGCCTGCGTCAACGCAGAAGGTAAGGGAATGTGATTTCTTTTTGTTTTTTACGTTTCTGCTTAACATCAAATGTTTGTTTGAAATTAAATAGGTAAAAAAATGACCTTCCAATAACAAACCAATGTAATTGAGTTGTTCTACCATAATGACCTTACAATCAACTGAGAACTGAAAAATTTTAAAAAATATAAAAACAATGGTTTTAGTAAGATTTTGTTTATAATTTTTGTAGTGAACAAATTGTTTGTTGTAATCTTTCAAAATTGTTGTCTCTGTTGGGATTTGAACTTTCATTGATGTTTTATTTGCCTTTGTGACTTTAAGCTAATAATAAAAAAATCCTTTCTATCTTGGTCCAAGGATTCAACTAGTAATTATTATTAGTCGTCGACTGTAATTATTAAGAGTTTGAGAATGTATTACGAGAAGGTATATTAAGGTATGCTGTAGCTAATGGGAAATGAAAAAAATTCGATATCTTGCTTATTTCTCATCAGATCGGAATGAAACTTAGTTTATGGATGGGTATATGGAACTGTTTATATATACTGCAAATATTATTGCAAAAAGCTCTTAATTTCACACTTCCATGGCAGCAGAGAAAGATTCTGAATGCTCATTATTGGATTTAAATAGATTTTACTAGATTTGAGGACCCGTCTTATTATTCAAATAAGCATTTGAAATTCGCTGAGTATGCACATCAGCTGAAACAGGTGTATTTGATTTTACCATTTTATAATATTTGAAATAAATGTAAAACACTGTAATTCATAAATTCTATCATTAAAAATATTTGCAAAATAAATATGTACCTTAATTTGGTTTATAATTACTTTGTAAACTACAAGGTAATAGTAAACTAAATTATGATTTAAAGTTCTTGCCACAGGGTAAATAATAAGTATTTAATATGTACCATTATACCAATATTCAGAAACACCAAAAGTGACATGATAACATAATGTAGGCTGATATGGTTTTGATAAAATATAAGTCGCAATAATACTGCATACATCGTAGATTAAAATAAATTTATGAATTACATCTATAATCCTATATAAGCATATTTAATAATAATATTTAACACATAGAACCCTAGCCGCCAGTGGAGGATATAACTGGACCTGGCTCAGGACTATTGGCCAGAGTTTTAATCTTTAACATATTCAATATGGCAGCAAAATACCTACATGTACCCCTTGTGCGGGAATAAAAAATTTTAATTTCACTCACCCCTGTGTCTCGTAGTATCCTCCTGGGTCCAAAAAAACTGGGCTCGGTGAAAATAGCCCAAAGGCCCCATTTTGGAAATACCACATTCCAGTATGTGGTCAGCACTTGTCTGAAGTCACTTTTCCCTTGAATGCAATAAAATTCACTAATAATGCTGCTTTTGCCGTCCACAAGTCGGTTTTATAAAACTAAACATAAGTTTTTAGTGAAAATGGCCAAAAGGCGCCATTTTGAAAATAACACATTTCAGCATATGGTCAGCACTTGACTGAAGTAACTTGTCCCTTGAATGTAATAAACTTCACCAATAATGCTGCTTTTGCCGTCCATAAGTCGGTATTATAAAATTTAATTTAAAATATAAGAAGAAAAATGATAAATAAATAATAAATAAATCGTGGCCTGAGTGTAAACAACCCGTTATGTGGCGCACACAACGGCCGCAACGCGAAACTCAAACCAAAATGGCGGGAGGTGGAAACGAAGTGCACCTCTGAAAAGCAGATGTTCCGAACCACATGCGGGAAGCGAATCAACATTCCCGAGCTAAGTGCTGGGGCGTAGTAAATTGTATCCTTGTGTATGGTGCAACCACAATCAAATAAAATCAAATCAAAAAATCTTTTATTCATCAACATAAATTTACAGCGAAGTACAGTTCAGGAAAAAAAATCACATGGGTCGAATGACCTGTGCGTGATCTGAATACGGTATGTGGCCCGCACTCAGGTCGTGACGCGGACCACATATTGGTATGTGGTACGCAGCAAATGTGTTTTTTTTTAAGAGGGCCATGGCTTCACTTGGCCATGGTGTTGCAACGTAGCAGAATTAGCTTATTGTGCACCCTTAGTCAACAGGCCTTCACTCTCCGTCAAATCCCAAGGTCCTTAATGAACCTTGAGGTCTTCTTGACGAAGGTAACTGTTCGTCACAGCGCTTCCGTATGAAAATTGCTTAGAGCCGCGACCGGGAGTTGAACCCGGGCTGGCTGAGTGAGAACTCAGAACACTACCAACTAAGCTCCGGCGCCGTCAGCGAATGTGTTAATGTTCACTTTTGTGAGAATATGACTGAAAAAGTGCAAAAGGGGTTTCTTATAATTCTCTATTACATATAAGTTTGTTGGTATTCCTCACCATCAAATTGGTTTTGGTTAGATGTAACAAAATGATGGAAATGTTTAGGTTTTAATTGTTGCAGATTGCTACAGTAGGAAGATGGAGTGGTGATAGAGGAGCAAAATTTCACCTGGGCCGTGGCATATTTGACGTCATGACTATTATGACTACTAATATTCTTTTTTATTCAACGCTGATTCCGAATTTGAATATTTGATCATCTTTTGCTAAATAGTTTTTAGTTCCCCAATTGTTAGGGAGTTGTGACTCTTGGGGAGACCTTTGCAGGTCATAGGTTTGTTTCTTCGTAAATGTTGCATGTGAAAAATGTTTTTATTTTTATTTACCAGTTGTTTTACACAATTTATTGTAAATAGAGTTCAGTTTAGATGTATTAAGTTTCATGTTGTATATTTTATTATGTATGCGTGCAATAAAATAATTTATTGATTTATTGAACATGTTAAAAAACACTAATACTATGGAAAATATATTAATTTTAAATTACTTACTAGACTAATCCCGTGCAGCGCAAAGCGCAGCAAAGCGCAGCAAAAATTCTGATATTCATACTATTATTTTTCACTATAGACACTGGCATAATATAACATCTAAAAAATTAAACAAATTTGATGAAATTTTTTCTGTAATTACAAACACAATTCTACATTTTTAATCACCACTGAACTACTTTAATGAAATAAATTACAACATAAACCAAGGAAGTTAGCAGGCGCGAACCCAGGGGGGCTCATGCTTCTCCCAAACATGGAAAAATATGCAAAAAATGAGAAAACACAATTTTTTTAATAGAGGCAGGAAAATCTCTCAATTGTCTAGTCTTTGGTTAGATTTCTTGATTATTTCTTATAGATTCGGTAATTTCACGGCCATCAAAACTCTTTTATTACCATCGGTCAATCTCGGCATATGACTATTCTTCACTATACCGGTTTTCAAGCCTAAATTTCCAATTGCTAACTTTTATTTTATGTATTACATTAAATCTCTTATAGGAAAACCTATTATTTTTTTGCTCTTTTAGGTATGTATTTCAATTTTTTAAATTCCCTGTAACTATCCAATATGGCGGAAACATATTTTTTCTCATGGTACCATGTATTTTATGGTGTTTTGGATTCTACATAGAAAAATTTGAATTTGTTATCACCTAAATCCTCATAACTTCTGAAGCTTAATGTTTACAGACATTCGGGTGGTGTCATTTTGTTTGGCATCTAAAGCACTAAAAACCATGAAAGTTTTATCAAAATCGTTTAAGCCGTTTTTGAAAAATATGGTGTTTTGCAGTTTCTTATGGGGTTTCATGGGGTAAATTCCCCTAAAAATCAAAAATTCAAAAAATGAAAAAAACGCCTCGAGATATTATAGTTTCATACCTGCATGCCAAATTTCTTGAAAATCGGACCATTGGTCAGTGTCATCTCTATATAGCTCTCTTTACATAAATCCACACGCTCATACACACACGCACACACACACGCGGATGGGCAGACACCACTCTGAAAACCACGTTTTTTAATTCAGGGAGCACTAAAACAAATATATCCACTAACAACTCAAACTAAAACTTTTTCTGAAAACCATATTTTTGGATTCGGAGAACCTAAAAAAAATGTTTCCACTAATAACTCAAATTCAAAAATTTTGACGAAAAATACTTTCTTCATATACTATGGTGAAGGGGGAGAAAGTAAAAATGACAGGAAAATTAAACAAATGGAATAATACAAACAAATCATAAAAATAAAGGGTTTCCTCATAAGAAGTTTACTGTTAGACATGAAATGAAAAAAGTTAGCTTGAAAAACTTAAGGCTGGACATTCGGTACCTATAAACAATGGTGTAATACCTAGAAAGTTAAAATATTTATTTGTAATGTTCTTTGAATTGCAATTCTACACATTCAATCACCAGCAACCAACTTCAATAAAGTAAATCACAATATAAACAAACCATGTTATGACAGTAAAACATTTGCTTTAAAAAAAAGCTTTATAAACAGCTGATCTATGCTGTTATACTCAGTTGATCAGCAAAAACAATACTAATGAATTGAAAATATATATTCTATTTCTAAAATATAAAATGCAGGAACATTTAACTTTTCATGCAAATGGGCATATATAGGGTTAATTACCTTTCATTTAACACAACCTGCATGTAAATCGGTCCAATAGAACTCCAGATCTCACTCAAAATAGGCCTAAAATTTTACCCCATGTTATTGTCTTAGTGATTTTAATTTCCGTTTTTGAAAAATTTATTGGAATAACAGCTGAAAACGAAGCGAAATGAGGAAATATAGATACAATTACTTTTTAATTGGTACCAGCCGTGTGTAATCAAGGCCCCACTGAAAATACAGGCCATGCTGCAGCGATCCCAGCACTGCGCCACGTCACACAAGTAGGCAGGGAACTAACATCCTATGTTTACATTTTATTGCTAAATGTCAAATCCCTTGTTTGTTTAAGTTTTTTCTGTTTACATTTCATCATTAAACATAAAAAATTACTTGTTTATTTACGTTTTCTTGTTTTGATTTCAAAGTAACTGATGAGCAGCATAGCTACGAGTCCTGAGTCAGACTTTCAGACCGCCTACTTGTTTGACGTCATAAATCCTGCAGCAAGGCCTGTATATGTAGTGTGGCCTTGGTGTAAATCGGTCCAATAGTATGGTCAGGCTCGCTGTCATAAGTTTAATTTTTTCCTTATGTTAAATCTCTTTAAGAAAAGTTTATTTTCGTTCGTATCCAATTAACAAAGAAGTTTTCAAATGTAGTATTCATCGTAGGTCTCAAAATGACATTTAATATGAGTGAGAACCATTAAAACCTACCTTTTACAATTTGCCATTGTAATAAACATTTAGACCATCAAAATTATAAAAATCAGCAGTTTCACATAATTAAGTAGTTATAATACTTAACAATTTAGCAATCAAATCTTATTTTTTATTTACACTTATATAACTCTATAATTTAAATATTTTAAACTGTTTTTTTATTCCATTTAAAGAATAATACATGAGTACCGGGGACCGAGCTTTGCTCGGATTAGATAAAAACAACCGGCTCATTCAACGGTTTTAGTTAAAATTTCCCATAACTATATTTTGATCTCTTTTAACAATAACACTGATCATGGTACCAACGCCTGTGCCTTCGGCTTTTTCTGTTCCAGCAAAAATGAGTTGATTCAGTCTCGTTCAACAGTGATAAAAACATATCGACGACGTACTGTTGTAATAAATGCCCACAGAAGGGAGGTGCCGTTGAAGTTGGTCGTTATATTTTCTGTCGCTTCGTTGGAGTGCAGCGGTCTTGCGATATTGCCGGTCAGAATGTCGGAACACTAAGTGACTATTCACGAATTCAAGTTTTGATATCTTAGAGCGACGGTTGGAAGCATTTGGCACTATGTTGGTCGGAAACGCCAAGTCTCCTTGTGGGTAAAAGAGAGGATATGAGAATGGCTCGATGCAGTTGCCTGTATTGCTCATGGTGAACAGTTGTTTCCTAGTTCTTTCACGACACGGTCGAAATCCGGGTAGGTCTGTTCGGCGTTGAGCGTGATAACGGCTGATATTTCATTCGACGTTGTAACGTTGTAGCGGTTTGGGTCGAGGCCGGTGGTTTGGTCGAGAACCAAATTGACTTTCGGTGACTGAATTCCTGTAGCGTCAACCGGCAAATCGAGCTTTTTCTTCTTATATGACTTCGCGTACCATCATGAATGTTTGGGCAGATAAGTTACTCTCCCATAGGATTCCCTAGGGTTATTGTATCAATTCTAGGTTCATGTCGGCGTTAGCAGAAATTCATTTCTAGACGGCATCGGTAGTGTCGAGAAAAATCATCTGCCTGTTGCACGGTCGTCCGTACTCTCCTTGTGCATCTTGCGTCGGCCGAGCAGCCATTTTCATTCGATTATAGATCTGGCCCCGGCGGTGAAACAGTCGATGCCTCTGGTGTTGCTAGTTCGGTCGTCTTTAACATTAAGCGATACAAACACGAAGATCCCGTCGAGTTTTCGTATGCCAACCGCAAAGTATCTGGAAAGTCTATGTTGATGGGTGAACAGCAGCGCAAGTTCTTTTGGGAAACTTGACGGTTTGTATTCATATTTCCCGTGTAGACACCAATCATTTGAAAATGTTTAACAGTAATCCGTACAAAATCAAATCAAACTATATATAAAATATATATTCCTTCAATAAATTCATTCAAAATAACCTTTAAACAATTTAAAATTAGTTATTTACAAATCAAATGATTTTTCTAAACTAC
This sequence comes from Flexamia atlantica, assembly GCA_035578135.1. Classification (NCBI taxonomy): domain Eukaryota; kingdom Metazoa; phylum Arthropoda; class Insecta; order Hemiptera; family Cicadellidae; genus Flexamia; species Flexamia atlantica. Next base: position 13,607,121 of record JAQJVK010000010.1, read on the forward strand.
ATATAAATAAAAACAATCTGAATCAGCTGTTTGGTTAAAATCATAAAAAAATGCCCATGACGATGGGCACTTTGAATGGGCACTTAGAAGTGCTGTAGGGTGGAAACCGGATTTTTCTCAGACTTGAGACCAGTTCCAATCGATTTCTGGTGGTCTAAAACCCCAAATTAAACGTAAAAATCAAAAATCCTAGGACGGGATAAAAATTTTGCCCGTACAAACTTTGCTTATTTTAGAGTATAGGATAACACATTTTTATGTACTGGCAATGATAAACCAAATGCTTCTTTAGACAACATACCTCGTGCTGTATTTACAATCAGCTGAATGAATGACTGGAAAATTATATCATTGCAAAGGTTTGGATATGTGGATTTTATAAATTTAAAGAAGCAAGATAACGTAAAAGTAAATAAAACCTGCAAATATAGAAAAGCTGAGCTTTTATTTGGTACAAACTGCATGAAAATGGGCCCAGTGGATGTCTCAGATAAACTGTCCAAAGGATTGGAAAAGTTGATTTTTCACCCCATGTTAAATCTCCACAAGAAAAGTTTATTTTCCATTTTTGACTCAGTTAACATAAATATTTTCAAAATACAAATAAAACCTGCACATATAGGGCCGATAACCTTTGTTTTGGTACAACCCGCATGTAAATCGGTCCAGTAGAATGGCCAGGGCCGTTGTAATTAGTTTTACAAAAGTTTTTTAATATATATAAGATTGAATTAAGCCTATGTTGATGACGGTTGCTTCCATAGCTATCAGTTATATGGATTTCAGTGTAAACTCAAATAAAATTAATGTGTTTTAATATAAAATATTAAAATATTGCTTTGTGAAAAGTACTTAATATGCTAAATTTTGATTTTCAATCCATACTCTATCAGGTGTATGGTGAGTGAGTGAATGTGCTACACCGCTGAATTTTAATTGTGTTAGACGTGTGTTGTGTAGGCAACTAATCATATGATTACGTGTTTAAGTAAAGATGTATTGGGAATATGAGAGTTTATTTTGCAAACTCATGTAATAAATATTAAATCTAAACAAGGCCACACTACAATCTAAATTAACTTCCACAAAATATGACAATAGTATAAATACCCCTGTCGCAGCAGACCTGTGTACTCAGCGGATTTCCAAAGTATTTATTTTGTATAGTATGTGAGTATACTGTACAAAAATGTCAGCAAACGTAATCAGTGATTTCAAATCAGCCAAAAAAGGAATAGAATATTCACAGGAACAAATCAAGTTCAATGATGTGGTTAGTTTTATAATTAAAATACCGCTGTTGCAGCAGACCTACATCTCTAGCCAATTTCATTAAAACATATCGTACCTCAGCATTGTAAACATACCATATAATATTAGCCCATGCTGCATTTTTAGGCGGTTCTCCCCGCACCATGCACATATTTTCCTTATAAATTTTAAAATAATTTGGATTTTTAATATACGATAGTATATATTTTCGGCAAAATCATGATCAATGAGCTCTAACTATTCAAAATAAAGACAAATAAAATAGTACTGTATTCACCTGAAAATTTAAATACAGGGTGTTTTTTTTTTAAATGCAACCCATTTTTAAGATTGAATAATGCACATATAAATATGTATTAAGTATTGTTTTATTGATCTTAACATTTTATATAACCTATTTTTTAAGTTTGATCACATTTAGTTTACATTGTGTGCTCAAACAGTCCGTCATTGGTATTTGTATAAAGCTATGCTCTCTCCATAAAATTCCTGAACACGTGTTGCAAGGTACCTCTTTGAATTTATTGCACTAAATTTGTTATGTTTATTTTGAGGTGCTGAATATCTTGTGAATTGTTTTCGTAGGATAATTACTACTTTACATTTCTGTGGCAAATTTCATTCAGATCGGACCATTTTTAAGCGAGTTATCGTGCTTTAAAGACTCACACATTAAAAACGCAACCCAAAACTTTATTTTACCGGTGAAGGATTATTTGCCCCCAAGATCCCCGGATTTGACTCCAATATAATATTTTATGTGGAGATACATAAAAAGTAAGGCCTACGAAAACTATTCACAGGATATTCAGCACCTAAAAACAAACATAACGAATTTAATGCAAGAAATTCAAAGAGGTACCTTGCAACACTTGTTTGGGAATTTGATGGAAAGAGCATAACATTATACAAATGCCAATGGCGGACTGTTTGAGCACATAATGTAGACTAAATGTGATCAAACTTAAAAAATAGGTTGTATAAAATGTAAATATCAATAAAACATTACTCATTTCATATTTGTATGTGTATTATTCAATCTGAAAAATGGGTTGCATTTTAAAGAAAAAAAAACACTCTGTATAATCATATGTTAACTGTTGTATTAAAAAAATCTCTATATTAAAGTAAAATTACCAACAACCTGCAACAAACCAAAAATTGAAAATAGAGCCGTAATTAGCTGTAATTTGAAGTAATTATCATGCAGTGTTTGGGGATTTTTTCCTAAAATCAGTTAGCCTATACTTGTTTTAGGGTAAAATAAAAAATTATATCGGAAAATGTTCTGTGTTTAGCACATTCAATATCCAAGCCATGGATTGAATGTGCTAAATATACACACATGAAAGCTTGAATGGATATGCTATATCCATTAAATGCGAATGGAATGGATTGAATGGATTGAAGCTATATATATGTAGCTCTGAATAACAAATTCAAAATATTAAATTGTTAATTTTTTAAACTGAATCCAATTTTTACAATTAAATTTACATGAAATTAATAAAAAGTTGTGAATCTTAAAAATTTGTCTGAATTTGTATTTCCACTGTATTTCTTTTGTAAAATGGTTATGTACCGTAGAAAATAAATAATTAAATAAATAAACTAAATAAATAAAACCCTCCTTAGAGTTAACCAATTGTGCTGGTTTTCGAACTCTAAGTAATAAATGTTGACATGCAGGTGCCAAATTTCATTAAGATCGAACATTTTTCGCAAAAGTTATCGTGCCTACAGACAGGTGTGTGTATATATATTCATGAAAATGAACAAATTGTGTTTTTGGGGTTTTTGGGGTCTAGGTACATAAAATAAAAACTTAAGGAGGATCCCAAGCTTAAGTCTCACCATGCCACCTACGGTAATGGCTACTTCCCTACAAAGGGAAATTTGCTAAAAACTCCCACAGAGCTTGTCGCAATTCAAAGAAGAGGTTAATACAAAATTTGGGTATTGATTTCTCTTTTAAATTTGGGTAATTTTACTCTCTTCGGTATTTTTTTTAGAATCTTAAGACAAATAGACAAAACATTAAGAACCCTCATTAAGAAGAACATGTCCAATGTCTCAGCAATTGATTGATACATTAATAATTCAACTTTCTCACTTGTTTATTTTTCAAGTTTAATCGAATTTTGACCACAAAATCTGTACACATTAAATTAATGAAAATATATAAAATCTTATAAAAATATCAAAAATGAAAATATGAAATATAAATTTATTAAATCTTACATGAAAAATTTGTTTTAAAAAACACCCTTTTTAGAGTTGAATTTGTATTTGTATTGTGAGCGAAGCCACGGACACTGATAGTTTATGAATAGCCCTTCAAGGTTTCTGCAATGGGTTTTCTCTCACCTCTGTGCAGAACAGTCGGCCTTGGAGCTAAGTTTTCGACTGCTGAGTAAATTTCTGTTAGTACTTTAAGGTCTGAGGGCAGGATGCTCCAAATTTTTCCCCATTAAGCCTTTTAATTTCTGTGGTCGTGGTGTTGTATATTGTAGGTGCGAAACTGATGTTTTGTCTAATTTTCAGGTGTGAAATGCCCTCCGGATGATATGATGCCAACAACGAAGTGCTCTGAGCAAGAGAAATGCTACGTCTTTTTCACCGAGGAAAGCCAATACAAGGAAGCTGAGTCCCCGAAATGTGCAAAAGAAGCACCAAAAACCAACCCTGGTGGGAAAAGTGGATTTTGGGATTGGTTAGGTCCACTAGGTAGGCTCCAAAACAGATTTTTGGAAAGAGGAACTTACCGCCACCTTCCAGTCCTTAAGATTCTGGAGAGCATCCGATTCTGATGGCGTTTCTACAGAGGTGCTCAAGCTCATTGAAGCGGAGAACTTTAGACTAATTTTATACAACTGCTGAACCTCGTGAGAAACATGATGAAGCTTGAATGTCCACAAAAAAGCAGTTTGAACTAGATTTTAGTTTTTTGAAGGACAATGTATGGAACCATTCAATTAATTCTCATTTATTTAATGAATTAATGCATTTCGTTCTTCCTAATCCCAAATGCCTGGTGCAAAACTGCCTTTGTTTGTAAACACTCAAGCTACATATATGTTCCTCATGAGGTGTAATCCTTTTTTATTACTTAATATAACGTGACATGTTTTATCTTTTTTTAATTTTTTCTGTAGACATGTCTAGCACTTGACTGTCAGAAGTTCTGTCGTGAAAGATACCCGCCTTGTTTTGATTCCCAAGGCAAAGAGTGCACTGGGTATCACTTCTTGTGTCCCTTGTGCATGCTCGACACAGCTGGCAAAGTTCTGGAAACACCTTCTTAAAATAAATAGCCGAGACGATCGAGCCTGTGAGTAATTGTGTAATTGTGTACCCGATGCAGCACAGTATTGGATCCGGTCACTCCACCATCGACGCTATCCAGGGGGTAGTCGAGGTAATGCAGATGTAGTTCACAGAATAGGCAATCCAATCCCAGGATCCCGCATGATTTTAGGGCATATTTAATCCCGGGATTCTCAGACTCGATCCCGGGATTTTCAGGATTATCAATTTTATGTGAAAAATCAATGTTAATTATAGGTTTCCATCAGTTTTAAGTAAGTTTATAACCAAGACAACCTTGTCAAATGACGTTTTCAATCAAATAAACAATGGTTTGATGTGTAATTCAGACTTTACATAATCTATGTAAAGCGATGGTTTTCAGTTGGTATTTTCAAGCTTTGAAAGATTTTACAAATAGATTTTAATTTGTTTCTGATTCAGTATATTCAAACTGGCATTAATTTTCATTATGATGCTCTTATAATTGTTTAAATAATTGTTTTTGTTGTTTCTTTTGTTTTATTTTACTTTACATCTTTCCAAGCAAAGTTTTACTTTTATTTCTAATATTATTTGACCAAGTAAATAATTATATTCATATTTTGCATACGACTTTCCTTAACTTATGTTTAAATCAATATTTCTATAATTCTTTTGCATATTTAATTGTTATACATCCGTTTTGGCCTGACGTCTTTTGTTATTCAGTGTTCCATGATGAAGTCGACAATACTTTAATTTTTTACTCATTTTAATTTTTGTTATTTTGAAAATGTTGTATGTTTATAATTTCAAGCTAAAAGTAAAACTGACTCATGAATTGCCCAATAATTACAATACCATGGTATATGTGCAAAATATGTACCGATAATATTTTTTATCGGTAAATACTATATAGGTTCAATTCCAGGATCCTGGGATTAACATTCTCAATCCCATAATCCCGGGATTGAAAATATCGGCCGGGATTGAATTCCCTAAAGCAGTACCTCGACCTCTGTAGACTAGGACGGCGCTGCGTTGTTCTCCTTGTCACTTGGTGTGAGGAACGCTCCAAAACCTCCACCAGGTGCAAACAATACGCTGGGGGCAGTTGAGCATACTTCTCCCCCAGGAGTCTGTGATGGGGGTTGTATTAAGGGGGTTTATTGTTCTAGGATTTTTATATGGGATAACGGTAGGCTAGGTGTGGTATAGAACAGGACACTTTGTTTGTAAATAGCTAGCACAAGCGACTCTAGCTTGCCTCGAGGGAGCTTTGCATGCTAGGCTGCCTTCAGGGGTCAAGTGTTTAAATAGGTAAGGTTGCGTTGAATTGGGGCAGTCGGCTCCATGGGGAGGAGTGACCCTCAGGAAGGATATTGGCTATTAGAAGAGAGGGAGTTTAGTCTGGGGTTCAAAGTACGGGAGTCACAAATTAAAGAAGTATAGGTTTTTGGGAGGTAAAGTCGAAGGGGAGTTGAGTTCAGTCTGATTATCGGGTTTTAATTTATTGAGAGAAGTCGCTTGTAGCTAGAGTCCCGGTAAATTTTAGAGATCTATTTAGAAGTTAAGTTTGTTTTATTCCTGTATACATCCAATTGTTTATAGTCAGTTTTGTTTGACAGTTAGGGTAGCTGAGGAATAAATTGATTCTTGATGAAAGTCAACATGCCAGTTTTATTGGTTAGAGCTCCCTTTAGCTATGTTCCCATTGTGAGTGTGTGGGGAGCTTAGGAGGGAGTTTACCCTAAGCCATAAGTCTATCCTCGGGCCTGACCTGTGTCCCTGTCGATCTGTAAATCGATAGCCTCCTTAGAGTTGAGATGTCCACCTTTGTTGGCAGCATGGGCGAAGTTGTCGTTCTGATCGCAGCATGAAATGTTATACCACTATGTTTATAATTTATTTTTTGTCTGGAGGGGGGGATTTGAAAGTGTTTTGAAATTGTTACTTTGTTCAGTTTCAAAATTATCAGGATTTGTTTTACTCTTTTTTACAAGGTTTTGAACTGTATTATTAAACTGAGCTATTATAAATTACCTATTTTATGTGGATCAATTATTTGTCTATCACTAGTGGTTTTGGTGTCGAGAGGGGTAGTTAGTGGGTAGTCCATGGGACTTTGAGCTTGAAGGATTCAGACAGTCAGACACAACGAGCCTTTCTATGTACGTAAACTCGTAACACCTCCTACCCAAAATATTACTGTACAATTTGTAGCGTTTCTGTTGTGGGAGTGATATGATGGTGCAGCCAAGGATGGGTTGTGACTAGGATGTGTGGGTTTCCACAGGCCGGTAACAGTTATTTCGGTTTGGATTAGATGCTGGAAATAAAGGATATGCAAACTGAAAATTGTGGTGAAAGATAAATCTGTACTGATGTGGAACCGGGATTACTATTGAACTGAAACTTAAACTGGAGGATCTAACAATAGGCTATTGTTTTAGGATTGGAAGCGATTTGATATACCCAAAGGAAGGATCGGTCTGCCAGATTGACCTTGCCAGCTTTGATGGACCCAAAACTACTTAAATTCTAAAGAGCGGATCAATTTACCAAAACGGACATCATGTACTGACAAGTTACCTAAGTCATTAAATTTATGATTCTAACTCAAATTCTCTACCTAAACTATTGAATATCAAGCCAAGCCTAAACTGATAACTTAATGAACTGAATAGTTAAATTCAGAAACTTAGCCATTATGGATTTTCAATGAAATATTACTAAGATGTGACCAGAACATTGGCGTGGGCAGAAGGCCCACGCCGCAATAATATTTTATATCGGCTACATTAGTTGGATTTACCAAAATCACCCTAACGTTGCTTTCCCTAGCTAACCCGCTTGATATTAATGTACTTAAGCACTCATGGTGAGCGAAGGACGGTCGGTAGAAATAAAGTTGGCCCTCCGGACGATGTTGCACACCATGTCACTCTACGGCGTCCAGGTTGACAAGAACGAGAGTTCGGGAGGGCACCGGAAGGAAGGGATAACAGTCAACAAAAGTACCGACAAGGACTGCGGTTTTGGATCACGGTGGCTAATGACTTTTGATGACATATATATATTGCACGGCACAACCACGCTCCCTTGACCCAAAAAAATTGCGCCTGCGCTTATGGGAAGAAGGTTAGGATAGGGTAGTTGAGAGTGTGTGTTGCGAATCAATACTCTGCTAAAGCAGCGCCTGCCACTGTTGAATGCCAAGGAATTTCCGGATGAAGCGATAGTCTCTTGGAATCGACTTGCGGTTGGTTTGGCATACAGTGGTTTCGGCTCATCTCACACCAGTGGAACTGAGGAACTTACTAGGCTCCCTAAGGTTGGCATCTCCTGAATTTTTTTGATTGGCCGTTGAGGTATCGTCAGAGATCAGACTCCTCCCCCCCTTAAAAGAAAGAAAGATTGAGGCCTCTCGTATTCCCATCTGGCTATTTTCATGCAACCAAAGTGGTTGGCAAAACTGCTCGTTTGGGTGTTGTACTTGCACGCACAATAGACTTTTTATTTATTTATTTTTTACTTTTTTTTGTTTCTTTTTGTATTGTTTGGTGTTGTTGCATTTTATTGGCTTTGGGAGTTGAAGGTTGAGCATCCAAGAATCTGCTTCTGGAGACCATAATGGTGAAGTGGCCGGCTTCAGTTTGATTGTTGTGTTGTTTGATGAAGATCGGATGATGATGATGTGACAATCCTTCGCTGAATGGATCCAAATGAGCCCGTCTGCAGGATACTGGTAGTTGCAAGGTAGGGCAGTTTCTTGTAGACCGGTCTATTGCAGGTTGACGGTTGATGGCAGGATAATGATGTTGTTGACTTGAAGAACTGGTCTGTGACGGTTGTTGTGGTTGACTGTAGGTAGGTGCTCAAGTTGACTAGCGGAGAAACTTTGATCCGCTAGTCAACTTGAGCAGCGGTTGATCTATTGGATATTTCATTGTTGGTGGGGTGGTTATGCAGTGTGCACTAAGTACACTGCATTGTGCGGTGTGAATGAGTAGACTGGTGTTGCAGGTTTCTTGGCAATTGACAGTAATGGTGTCACTTGCGGAACATATATCATCTCTCCTGTTGCATCTGAATTTGATATACAAGCAGTGGTGTACCTAGGGGTTGGCAGGAGTGGCCCCCGCCAAGGGCGCAAGAGCAAGGGGGGCGCAAATTTAGAGCGCGGCCGACGATGACGCAACAGAGCACAGCACAAAAGTAATTTTTTAGAAAGTAATAGCTGAAAAATATTTGAAAATCAAAATAATATCGTGTGTAAAAATTATGACAGCCTAATAACTAATTCATTAAAAAAAGATTTAATTTGTTTTCAAATGTGGTCGTGTATAAATAATATAAATTTCATAAGCTGAAATTTCTTACTCCATGAACTTTTTTATTAGAGCACGAGGGCGCGAGATTTGTTGACATCTTCCTGCATAAGTTCGTTATTGTTTCTGGTAATTTTTCAATAGACGTATAAAATTGTGACAGATATATTCTTGGTAAGTAAACAATATAGCCTACTATTGTTGAGTAAAAATATTATAAGGGATGGTCGGTCCCCGAAATTTTTGGAAATTTTCGGGAAAATTAAATTCCCGGTTTTTGGGCGGGATATGAATTATCTTCGGGAAATGTTGGGGACGGGATCGTTTTAGCAATCGCAACAAGAGTTAGATTCACGAAAATTGCGATACGACGCAAAAAACGATCGCGCATAAACGGCAAATCCAGCTTTAAGAAACTCACGATCGACCGCCAAAAGTATCGCGCGTATTTGCCGATCGCGAATAAAAACTGTAACCGTAGCTTTGCAAAACTCGCAATCGGCCGCGATGAAGATCGCGCGTATATGTTAGTAGTGGGTGAACGGCTAAATAAACTTTGTGGAAATTCAGACGTAACACCTGGAATTCGTGAACGGCCGCGAAATACGATAGCGCGTATCAGCCGATCGCGGATAAATGGCCGATGTAGCTTTGCGGAACTCGCGATCGGCTGTGAAAAACGATCGCGAGTTATTTGCCGGTCGCTGATAAACGGCACAAGAAACAATCTTGACGGAACTCACGGACAAGAATGATTGAAGATGGGTTGAACGGACTATATGTCTTTTATACATACATCGTGATATTGAGGTGAATGTTGATAATGTAACTGAGCGTTATGCTAAGGGAGGAAAAAGAAGGCTGGACTAAAAATCTTTTTTATTTCCCTAATTACCTAATCAAGTATACTTTTATAAATAAATCCAATAAAAATATGTAGTTTTAAATTGAAAATTTTTTTCTCTCTAGATTGTCTAAAAACACGAGTTTTCAGTTCAAATTTTCACAAATTTTCCGGGGGAGGGCAACATCCCCAGACCCCCCGGCAGGTCACACTCGTAATCCTACTTGCTCCCCCCCCCCCCGAACTCATGCTCTGGATCCGCCACTGCTCATCAACGATCTTGAAAAAGCAATTCCACTTGATATCGTCAAAAAGATTCAAGAGCTGTCTTTAGAGGATATTTATCCAAACATCTAGATTGCTTTTCGAGTGTACTTAACACTTCCTGTTAGGTGACGGCGGCGTCTTGTGAGCGAAGCTTCAGTAAATTAAAGCTCATCAAGAATTATCTAAGATCATCAATGGGACAAGAACGTTTGTCAAATTTAGTCATTTTATCTATTGAACATGAGGAGGTAGCAAAACTTAACTTAGATTAATTAATTGATAGTTTTGTGAAAATCAAAGCTAATAGGAAAGTAGCTTTTAGGTAGATAAGGCTTATAATAACAGAAGTATGATAATTTTAATACACGTTCTCATACACAAGTTCATTTTATCTTGGATTAAATATTTTTTTAAATATAACGAATTTTTATTTTAATTTTGTGTTTTTTGACCTTTGACTCTGGGTTGTATAGTATTATACATGTTTCAATTTATACTTCAAATTGGCATTTTAAAAATCTTAATTTCAAATTCTTGGTTGAATAATATTTCAAGTTTCACATTTTTTGTCATAAACGACTTCAACTTTTCTTGGGATGAGGGAAAATGCCAATTTCGAGGGGTTTGGGGGGTTCTTGGGGTTTTTTTTAGGGGTGCCATTTTTTAATGTTGCCATGGGCGCCACATATCCAAGGTACACCACTGTATGCAAGTTCCCTTTTTTTTATTGATTGTGCAAGTACGTATCGGTTCGGTCTTTGGGGGTTTGAATTCTGAGGTGTAGCCATGATAGTAGTCCGAAATTGATTTGCAGTTTGTTTATGGCCCCAAAATGAGTATGGCCGATAGCTGACGATACCGAAATTTTGGTTGGTTTCACCCGGCGGGGTGAACCAGTACAACGGTTTGATGGTATGCACTAGATGTCATGGAACCCGACTCAGTTCCAAGGTGGAGGACTCTATTGTGAGGCACAATGGTGTGAAGATGCGAATTCAACAAGTGTTCAAATGGTTGTGAGAGGTTAGGTAGTTAGGTCATACTTGTTGGGTCCATTTTTACGCATGCAAAATTCGCTTCGTGATATGTCAGAATTGAAACAAAAGAAACGAAACGATTGTTTCTCCGTGGCATCTTCTAATAATACGCCCGAAAAAACTGGGGATGAAACCCCTGATTTACAAATACTTAAGACTAAATAAATAATGCTCATTTCGCACTGATAAATAATTCTTCCAGTTGACAGCTATATCACATCTGTTCGGGTCTTAAAATCTAAGTCTTTGGCATTTTAACTGACATCATAAATTTAATAAGTGGTTGATGCTTGGCTACGCAAGTCTACCTAAATTAACTTAATGCTATTGACTAGATTTGTAATATCTTAAGCAAGAGTAAAGAGAGGGGAGATAGGAAAGAAAATTTAAGCTATTAACAGAGTTGCCATTCGGTACTCAATGAATCACAGTCTGCACACTACTGTAATTCATCGACATGATTTGGCGCATTCCCCGATGCCCCTCGAATTGGATAAAAATATAAAATAAAATAAAAGGATAGTATCCAAGGCGGGGTATTTGAGATACTTTATATTTTTTGACAAAAGAAAAGACAACGGGAGAATACACCATTCCGTGCCGTTGGCAGGAAAAGGGGGGGTAAACCCGATTACATACGGAGAGTTTCTGTGTAGGTATACCCATCAGGACGGAGGTAATACCTTAGACTCACAATCTGCGCATGTAATTAGGCTTTTCCATTTGGCATGGCGTGTAAGGGATTAGGAGACCCTTACACACACAGACACACACACGCAGCTACCCCCCCCCCGTCCGTCCCGCCACGCCTCGCCCGGCAGGTAGATGACTCATGCACTGGGGCCTCTAGTACTGAATGACACCTCTTTTTTACTACAGTTTTGAGGATCTATAATATTATATCTGGAATCTTTGTGCAATGACGAGAAAAATGATACCAAATTCGTGCTGTTACGGTGATATGTTAGGGCAATACGCCCACAAAGCTGTTTGGTTTGGATAATGTTTGAGAAAAGCAATAATTATTAAAATTAAAATTATTAGTCTACTATTGTTATTATTTATTATTAATACGATTTTTAACTTGGACAATAATACAGGGCGTTTTTAACCCATTTTTAAGATTGATGAATAATGTACATGTAAAGATGAAATGCGTATTGTTTTGTTAAATCTTTACATTTTAAACAACCTATTATTTAAAGTTTGATCACATTTAGCTTACATTATGTGTTAAAACAATCCGTTAATGTTCTGCATTTGATTAATATTATGTATACTGTATTTGTCTTATAATACTACTTGTGATAACGTATTATTTAGTGCTATCAAATAATAATGAAATCAACGGCCTAAAAATTGTTTGATCATTAAAAGTCTTTAACAATGTGTACATCATCAGATTGTAATTTTTTAGAAAGGATGCAAAATTGTTTCATGTTTATAAATACACCTAAGGTACCAATATTTATATTCAGCTTAAAGTAATTTGAAAACATTCTTAAATTATTAGTTTATTATGTGAATTTTTATTCGTATAATAGGTAGTTTTTGTAAATGTAATAGGTAACACAACTCGATAAACGTTAAACGGTTAAATCAGCTGATTTTATACATTTAGCACAATGTCATAAAATACTGTTTAACGTCTATCTTAATGTTTTACTGTGGCTGGCAAAAACTCCCTAATAATTTAAGATTGAAAGCTCGGTAACTAGAAACAGCCTCGAAAAATAGTTTTTCATTATGGCAGCCGTGCAGAGCTTCAAAACAAAAAAAGCTAGCCTTATTCCAATATAAAAGGTTAAATGATCACCTGGTTAAGTTATTAAGCTCGCGATTTCAGGACGGCGAGTATAACTCAGAGTTTTGATCTTAAATTTTCTATAGGACTTTGAAATATTTATTGTACGTTGTTTCCGTGCTGTATCCATGTGTTTTATTGCTTACTTCCAAAATAAATTACTCCTCTGACTCGCCTCAGGCGACTGAAAGAATTAAATAAATAGTTTTTTTTATCAAAATCGGAAGTTCACGAAATTTTTCTTTTACTTGAAAAATGGATAAATCTACTTTTACTTATAGATTAATCTATAGTTATATGTTTCATGATCGTAACAGCAAGCAACTTTAATGAGTTATTATTATGTTAACAGTATACGTATTTGGTATCGTTTTTCTCGTAATTTCACGAAGATTACAAATATGTTATGATCATGAGATAATATTGATGTTAAAAAAATGCAATTACTCACTTAAGACCCTAGTGCATGAGACATCTACCTGCCGGTCAGAGGGTGGTGAGGCCGGCCGCTCCGCGCCGGTGAGTGTGCGTGCGAGAGCAAGGGTCTCCTTAATCCCTTACACGCCATGCCAAATGGAAAACCGTATAATTAGGCTGAAAAATGAAGAAGGAAAGACTTAATCTAGTATCACCGGCAAGGTCACTTTCTGGCAGACGATCGTTTGGGTTTAGTTACCTACTTTAAATTTGAGGTTGAAAAATCTTTTTAGCTGTGAAACATGAGATTTTCTAACAAACTTCCCATTGGAAGGGTTTACTAGTCTGATCGTGACAGGGGAAGTAAAGGTTTCAATCACGCAGGGGTCTGACCACATTGGGAGTAATTTCTGGTTCAAATGGTCGACCATTCTGCTGATAGGGTTCAACCTGTACATAACCCAGTCACCGGGTTGAAAAGTGGTGGGCAGCCTATTGATTGTAGCGCTTCTCCCTCGCTTCCCGAGCCTTGCGGAGACTGTCAATGGCCTTGGACCATTCAGTTTGCAAGGAAGGGGTTGGTCCCTGGCCATCGACAAGGATCATGGCCAGATTCATGACAAGTCAAAGACGACCTCTCGGTGGTCTTTGACTTGTCATGAAGGATTAGTCTTGTGAGTCGGAACTTTAAAAGTCTTTAATTTGAGGTGTCTTTATTGTAGAAGTCTTAATGTTCAGTATTTTCTTGTGTTAATTTTAATGCTGAATCGAACTGTTACTAGGATTTTGTTTTCATTGATGAAGAAAATTAATACTGCCTAAGTTGTGTTATAACCTTGTTTGGAGGTTAGGCACATTTTAACATTGACAGCGGAAAGAAGAAAACATTCGTATCTGGCTCGAGAACGAAAAATCATGCAAACTCGCAGTAGTAGCAACCGCAAGACTGAAAATCAGGACGATATTTTAGGAGGTGACAAGACAGTGAACATGTGTGGCAAGTGTCAAGAGCCGGTTCCGAGTGACATGGCTATGTGCTGCGATGGGTTTTGTCAGTCTTTGTTTCACCCAACTTGTGTAAATGTTGACCATGAAACTTACGCTGTGATCAATGACATTGCTGACAAGGTTAAATGGTTTTGTGATGAATGTCAATCAAAACTTGATATGCTATTTCGTAAGTCAACGAAAATTGACGAAGGCTGTGACTGGCCGAGTATACTTAATGTAGTTTTGAACGAGTTGGAAAGTCAAAGTAAAAATAATGTTGCGTTGTGTGTAAGAATTGACACCCTCTCTTCTCAGTATAATAAACTGAATATGGATCTGAATGAAGTGATGGCGAGCAATCAAATGCTGAATGACTTTGTACGAAATAATCAAATTTCTGAAGCAAAAGTCGATACTCACAAGGTAGGTTTCCCTCAATTGGCCATTAGCCAGGGGGAACGTACTGTTTCTCAACAAATCAAATGTAATGTAAACAAGGACAAACCATTGCTAAAATCTAATGTTGTATGTAACCAAACAAACAAGCCTACTTCTTCTACTGTTGACCTCACTGGTCACTTACCTTTAAGCAATAACTTAACCTATTTTAGAGTTGTAACAAACAGTTCTCTGGGTAGCAATAAATCTAGGGACAACATGAATGTTGATAATGGAAGAAATGATGAAGACGATTTTGAGGTTTATCACTCAAGGAAGAGGAGATATGCTATGAAGCGTAATGAGGGCAGATCTAGTAACAGTGAATCCTCTCAAGAGTCATCAGTGGCTAGGCCTATTCTGGGTAAAAAAACTGGTGGGGATACTAAACTCAAGGCTGTAAGTAAAAGATCGTGGGTATTTGTTTCCCGTGTGGATGCGAGCGTTACTAAAGAAGCTGTTGAATCCTTCCTGAAGGACTCGAAAGTCGATGACTTTGTTACGAGCTAGAAGCTAAGTATGACACCTACAGATCATTCAAAATTGGTGTCAGTGATCCAATGTTTGAGAAAATTCTGGATCCCGAGTTTTGGGACGAAGGCATACTGGTCAAGGAGTTTGTTCACCCAAGGAAACAACATAGGGGAAATTTTTTAGGACATCGAAGAGGTTAGACGATTGCTTGAACCCTAGCCTCGCTAACATATTTCACACTTCGAGTGCTGCAGATTTTTCTAGTAGGACTAAGTGCAGTAATGAGATTCAAAAAAGTCCTCTAGCTTTTACTGAAAGTGACTTCAAGTTAAATACTATGCTATGGAACTGCCGTGGCCTATGTGACAAGGTGAGTTTTGTCGAAGTTTCTGCCAATGATTATCATTGTGATGTGGTGTTCATAACTGAACATAGGCTATTAGACTCTGAAATTATTTCTTTAAACCTTGAAAACTTTAGGCTAGGCTCTAGTTTTAGTAGACTCTCCATTCATAGGGGTGGATCGGCCATATTTATCCATAAAAATGTGACTTCTAAGTGGACCCATGTTCCAAGTATAACCAACTTAGCGCTGGAGAGTGTGTTTGAAGTTAGTGCTCTCTTTTTCATTGATCCAAAGATACTTTTCGTTTGTATTTATCGGATTCCTGATTTGAACAATGTTGATCTTTTTATGAATAAGCTTGGAGAACTTTTTAACATAATCATGTCTCTGGAGTGTGAAGTACTAGTAGCAGGTGACTTCAACATAGATGTGAAGGATTACCTATCTCCTAATAGCCAAGACTTTTGCAATTTAATTTCCAGTTTTGGTTTTAACCTTATGCTGAGAGACGAGGTTACTCGTCCTAGCTCGTCTAACATGCTTGAAGGATCATGCATAGATAATTACATAACAAATCTACATCCTTCGAGGTGGAAGGCAACGGTTTCTCCGACTACTGCTTCGGACCACCATGTTGTAACATCTTCACTTTGTTTAGACTCGGCGCCTCTCCCTAAACATCAAAGTGGTGGGCCTAAACATTCTGTGCTCTCCAGAAGGAATATGCCTGACAATAATGTCAGTTTGTTTCTGGATAACGTAATGTCAACAAACTGGAATGAAATTAATTTTGTAAATGATGTAAATACTAAGTTAATTATGTTTCTTACTATGCTTATCATGTATGTAAACTGTTGTTTTCCTTATATTAAGTCTCGATCTACACAACCACGCAAACATATTGGTAACTGGTATACCGCTGAATTAAGGAATTTGAAACAGGAATGTATGAATTATTTTTATCTGAGTAAAGACACTGGTCTGGATGTTTTTAAGGTTAAGTACAAATTATTGATGAAAATGTACAATAAAAAAGTAAAGGAAGCAAAGTTGTTGTTTAATAACGCTTTTATCTTAAATGCTTGCAATAGGCCTAGAGCAATGTGGAATGTTATTAAACGAAATATTTCTGTGAATGAATTACCAGTTGCTCATTCAGCTGGATCCCCCTTGAGTGCCGAGAATTTCAATTCATTTTTTGTAAATAGTATTAGTGATATTGTTGATAATATTTCTGTTAGTGTAAGTAGTTTTAATGATTTTCTGACTAATGTTCCTTCCAATGATGTGGTATTTCAATTTTGTGAAGTTTCTGCCAAAAATGTTCATGAAGCTGTTATGTCGTTGAGTTGCAGTAGCAGCCTGGATGTTTTTGGATTTAATTCTCAGACGTTTAAGTTAGGTAGTGTTTATCTTTGCGAAGTTATTGCACACATTGTTAATTCTTGTATTTCCGATAATGTATTCCCAGACAAACTTAAGTTTTCGAAGATTGTCCCAATATTCAAAAAAGGGGATATATCAGACATGGTAATTATAGGCCTGTGGCCTTAGTGCCCACTCTGTCAAAGGTCATTGAGAGATTGCTGTCATGGAAAATTATCAACTTTCTGGAGGGGAATGGTCTGTTGTCCAGTATGCAATTTGGTTTTCGGAAGCACCGGCCGACCACTGAAGCAGTGTTGATGTTCATTCAGGACACTCTTGAGGCTATGGAAAGAAAACAATGTGTTTGTTCTAAATTCTTCGATCTCTTAAGGGCCTTTGACACAGTGTCGCACAGTATTTTGCTTAAAAAATTGAAATCTTTTGGTTTTTGTGATAAAGCTGTGTCCTTGATTGAGTCATACTTAAGTAATAGATATCAGGCTGTTTATTTTAATGGTTCATTATCTGAGTTTAAACTCACTTCTCATGGTGTTCCGCAGGGGTCCATTTTGGGCCCACTGTTATTCATAATTTATGTCAATGACTTGCCATACAATGTCTGTGATATTAATGTGTCGTGTTTTATGTACGCTGACGATGTATGTCTT
This sequence comes from Flexamia atlantica, assembly GCA_035578135.1. Classification (NCBI taxonomy): domain Eukaryota; kingdom Metazoa; phylum Arthropoda; class Insecta; order Hemiptera; family Cicadellidae; genus Flexamia; species Flexamia atlantica. The sequence goes on from JAQJVK010000010.1 coordinate 13,624,665, forward strand.
AATTTTAAAACAACAAAAAATAGCCAAAACAATGTTTTTGCTAATACTGTTTATACCATGGTTGAGTGGTGTAAGGCAAATAAATTAAGTCTTAACCTAAATAAAACTCAAAACCTGGAAATATCGTATGATAAATCGAAAAATGTTCAAGCTCCTGTAAAATTCTTGGGTGTTTTTATTCAGACTAACTTGAAATGGAATTCACATATTGATTTTATTGTTCCTAAAGTTTCTAAAGTCATTTTTATGTTAAGGAAATTAAAACTAATTGTCTCAATTGATGTATTGTTAACTGAGTATTTTAGCTATGTTCATTGTCATCTTATGTATGGTGCCATCCTTTGGGCCAACTGTAGTTATACTGACTCATTGTTTGTTTTACAAAAGAGAGCAATTAGATTGATAAGTGGTGTTCCACCACGCACCCATTGTAGGCCTATTTTAAGAGGTTAGGTGTCATGCCTTTGGCCTGTATTTATATTTTTCAGTGTCTTCTGTACGTTAAAGATAACATAAGCATTTTCTTATGCAATAAGGATGTGCATGACTATGCCACTAGAAATAGGAATCAATTAAAGACTGAATTCTGTCAATATGCTACCACTCAAGCTAGTTTTAAATATACTGCAAATAAGCTATATAATAAGTTAACGATGAAAGTTCGAGAGCTTGTACCATCAAATGATTTTAAACTTGTAATTAAAAAATTTTTACTTGAAAAATGTTTTTATGAAATAGATGAATTTTTGGTATCAACTTTTGAATTGTTTTAGAATAATATTAAATCTTGAATATGTTTAAATAATGTCAACTTAGCCTAATTGTAATACAGGAACTATAGGCTAGTTTATCTTGACGCATCCAATACACTATTTGTATAAATTGTTGTACAAATGTGTCCAGGAATAAAGAATATTTGATTTGATTTGATTTGATTTGATATCTAGGTTCCAACGTAGTTCAAGTGGGTGATAGAGCTCTACCCAAGAAAAGGCGTGAAGGAGAGTTCTGAATGCTTTCGTGGGTAGCTGAATTGAAGGCTATCTTGAACCAATGAAGGTTTTGGTCCCAGAACTGCTGGAATTGGTTGTGGAAAATTCGGATGGCTATTTTGATCTGTTTGTTAACTCGTTTAGCATGGGATGGGCTTGGGTAATATGGGCTAGTGAAAATGTGCTGAATACCAAGATCCATGCACATTACCTGAATTGGTTTGGAGCGGAAATTGGAGACATTGTCGATACAAGATATTTTGGTGGACCAAAGAGTGAGAAAACCTGCTTGGTGAGGAGACTAACTGTTGTTTGGGCCTGGGTATTTCTGGTTGAAAGGAGTATGCAAAACTTGGAAAAGGCGTCTACAATGGTCAATAAATACTTGTTCCCCTTGGTCGATCTTGGAAGAGGACCGAATTGATCGATATAGATATTTTCCCAGGGTTTGGTGGTCAACTCTGAGGATAAATGGCCAATGTTGGAATTTTGGGTTTGTTTGCAACGCTGGCATTTGACAAAGGCCCTTACACGTTTAGTAATTTCCTGTTTTAGGTCCTTTGCCCAGAAGAAGGACTCAATCCGATCAAGGGTCTTGCGAATGCCAAGATGTGTCGAAGTTGGAGATTCATGATAATATTGGAACAGAAGATCAAGAAGCTTTTGAGGAACGACGACCCTTGGTTTGGTTTGGTTGGGCAATTTGTGCATGAGAATACCCTGCTGAACTGAGAAATTTGGGGGTTTATTTGTGGAACGGGTAATCTTGGAAATGGAAGGGTCTTCAGATTGGTGGACGGCACTGTCTTTGAATACCTCAGGAATTCTAAAAAGAGCCATGACGGGATTGGGTTCGGGTTTGGGGGCTTCAGTGGGCTCAGTACCCTCAAATAATCGAGATAAACAATCAGCAGTTACGTTGATCTTTCCCCTTATGTGATGAATCTGGAACTTGAAAGAGTTTATGAATGAGATCCATCTTGCTATCTTTCCCATTTGGCGAGGATGATTGAGCAACCAAGTGAGTGCAGAACAATCAGTATGGAGATGGAATTCCCTATGCTCAAGATATTGCTGGTACCTTTGGAGTGCAAATACAATGGCTAGACATTCCAACTGAAGTGTGGAGTAGTTAAGCTCATGTTTGTTGAGAGCTCTGGAAGCATAAGAGACCGGGAATAAATTTCCTTCGTGGTCCTGATAAAGAGCAGCACCAATTGCTGTACCGGAAGCATCTGTGTGCACCACGAAGGGTTTGGAGAAATTAGGCATGCGAAGAATTGGGGAAGCAACCAAGGCGGCCTTTAGGGCCTCGAATGCTTTCTGCTGTTCAGGACCAAAAACAAAATCAGCTCCTTTTCTCTTAAGCTGATTGAGGGGTTAAGCGATAGCTGCATAGTTCTTGATGAAGCGAGCGTAGAAAGCTGTCATGCCCAGAAATCTAGAAAGCTGTTTTATGTTCTTTGGGGGTGAGAGTACATTGCTCTGTCCTCTGGTGCTAAAACTATTAAGGTACAAATTCCACTGAACACAAAGATAAACTATATTCTCTCTATGAAGACCCAGCCAGGTGATGAAGTTATTGTCTTTTTAAACCTTTGCAATCGATTGCCACTATTCCATAGCGATCGCGTGGCTGGCCGCTACCATTAGCGTGTGGAAGTCGGATTTTTTTCACAGCAGTTATCATATGCAATCGGATGGCCAGCAGAGCTGTTGGATGAAACGCAACGAATGCTTTTGTGTCCAGCAGGACAGGCCGATAAGTGCCAATAACGTATGTTTTTGTTTGTTTTTCTAAATTGCATGATGCATGTAGAGTGCTGCAACCTAGTGAGGAGTTATTTAACTAACTGTTCAGCAGGTTTGCAGCATTAAATCATAAAAATCCCTTATGACAACATTGCAGTTCAATAAAAATAATTCCGAGTTGACGCGGAGTGGGGCTTGGCCAGTAGAGCTGGCCGTCCGGCCGTCAGAACGGAGCCATACAGAAATTAATGCCGACTGTGTTGTGGCTACTCCTACTGGCCTTACGATCGCAAAGGATTAAGTGAGTATCTAATCATAAGTGGATGAAACATTTTAAGCATATGAAACGGCATCACTAAAATATATTTTTCCTCGTAATATCTAGCTTAGAAAGACTACTCAAAACAAATTGTGGGTTAATATTTTATTCATATTTTCAGTAAATAAAATTATTAAATAAATTAATTTAGTTAAGCATGTTCTTTAGCAGATTATTGAAATTTTAAATCGTGCTCTACATTTCTACACTGCATTGCTCTACTTAATTATAACTAAAACTAAGTTAATATACTAATTAAATACCCCCGTTGCAGCAGACCTGCATACTCAGCGAATTTCAAATGCAAAACAACATATCTCAATCCAACATAGCGAGATTTGATATCTTTTTGTAAACTCCATAAGAATAACATGGGGAATGAGTATGCAGGTGTGCTGCAACAAGTATATTAAAACTGGGTGGTTTTAATTCAATATTTAGTAGATCTGAACTAGAAGAAGCTATTTACCAAGTTTTATTGAGATATCTTGAGAAATAAGCGAGATATAGAATTTTACTTATTTCCCATAAGGTTAACATTGGGGCAGGTGGTTGGCCGAAGCCCGCGATCCCTCCTCCACCCCTGGCTTAAGTCGGAGACTTATTCGCCAGGCCTCTTTCCTGAAATAGACTTCTTTCTTCAGTCCTCTCCTGTCTTCTTATCCTAACCGGGCACTCTTCTAACATTGGGGCAACGTACTGTGTTTACCACTTTCAATATCTTGGTAACCAATGGACATAGAGCAGTGTTTCAAAATACCAAATTATTTGTTTTTTTGAGCTGAATTCAATGGTGCCCACAAAAATTCGATAAATTTTATTTTTCTATGTAAAAAATTTAAAAACCCCATTTTTGGGGGGGTTTTTCCCCCTTTACCCCCCCTTCCGGTGGTCCGATCGGGCTGGTTCACAAACTCGTCCAATTGATTACCACTTTACATGTCCGTACCAAATTTCATAAAGATCGGACCATTTTTGCGGCCGCTATCGTGCTAACAGACACATATATATATATATATATAAATTCAAACGAATAGTGTTTTTTGCTTCTGGGGGCCCCAAAACGAAAAGTTATAGTGGTCCCGAGCTTAAGTCTTACCATGAGACCTACGGTAATAGCTTCTTCCCTATAGGGGAAATTCGCTAAAAGATCAAAGTTATCAAGTTTTCTATTGAAATGCTAAGCTTACTAGTTTTTAATTTTTGTAATTCACAAGTTTAAGTAAATATTGCGAACGTTTGGAACCTGCCAATATGGAAATACCGAGTGCTGAGAATGTTCGTGTTAAGACACAGTTCCTCTAAATAAAGTAAAGGAAATAAACTCATGCATCCCCATTTTCATGCCTTCCACTGTTTTGAAAACACAGTTGGTTGGCATCAACTGATTCTGCTCCCCAACTCCAACCCCAACATAGCCTATACAGTTTATCTATTATTATTTACGGTAGCCCAAGAGTATTTTTTCAATACAGATTTGTTTGGGTATTTTTATTTTTAACTTGACTCTAAAAACCATCGTACTGTATCGTATAAATGCACAATAATTCTTTCCGTCACACTGAAATTAACCAGTAAAAAACACTAACCGTTTAATTTTCTTGATTTATAACAGTAGTTACTGTCATTTTGATGTAATAAGCTTGCAAATGGTATAGTTTTTCCATCACATTCCGGTTTCAGTTAATTTACGTATTTTAAAGCCCTATTTATTCCTATAGGACCTTTATAATATTCAGCTCCACGAGATTCCCTAGAAAAAATGACCATGCTATCTTTAACTTACAATGTAGCTGTTGGTATGTAATTTAAGCATTTTTGTTTTTGGGCTATCGAGAGTCGATTTGATGGATAACAAGCTAATAATCATCTGTTATTTCAGACAGAAAAATCCATGATAAATTGAAGAACTTTAAAAAAATACATATTATTGCAAAAAAGTCATAAAATTAAAATAATTATTGCAGCGGCGCTGCAACGCTGCTGGTGCTCTCTGTGGCCAGAACGTGGCACTAGTTGTGGCGTACTGCCTTACCGACCTTAAAGTTGTAAAGCCGGTAACTTGTTCATCTAACTTGTAGGGTGGGTGCACCAGTGAATGACCACCCCCCAGTGAATGACCGTTTTGTTTAAAATAACCCGTTATTAAGCATATTCTCTGCGCTAGCTAATTAAAAATAAGCATAAAACCAGCCTTGGAATATTATTCAACAATAATCTTTCATTGGTTAAAATTGCTGGAGTCGAAAATACTTTCTAAACATATTTAATATTGAGTGTCCCACTATCTTCGATTTTGATGTTTCCTGCTATAGTGATTACCCCTGCAAGGCTTTCCTGGATTTACATTCATTCTGTATTTGATGATTGTTTCAAAATTGTGTTGCAATTAAATGATATTTAACAAACTATCCTACAATTTAAAATCAATTTTATTGCTGTTCATGTTAAGATTAATTATTACTGAGGGTGGTCATAAATTGGAACGTAACTAGGGCAAAAACCAGTGAATGACCAAGGGAAAACTTAGCGGTCATTCATTGGAACGAGATCGGTCATTTACTAGCTATGATCTATATTCTCAGCTGAATTATTCTTAATCATTGTTGTCAGCTGATTTTCAAATTTTTTGACAGCCAAAACTGACCGTTCATTCACTGGTGCAAGGTCGGTCATTCACTGGTGCAGTCCCGGTCATTTATTGGATTATTGACATAGTTGTATTTTAATTAATATTACAACCAGTATTCTCATTAAGTGACATATTTAACTAATATTGCTTAATCCTTAAAGAATAAATGAACATTCTGCAGTAAAATATATAGCTGTGACCATAAAATAAGGGAGTAATGTTAAACTAACATGAGACATCGTCCTTAACCGGTCATTCACTGGTGCACCCACCCTAATAGCTAATTTCATATATAGATAGGTGAGCTACTGACATCACCCGCACTGTGGCTCTGAGACATGGGACCATGATAACTTTTCGTTTCGGGGCCTCCAGGTGCCAAAAAACGCCATCAGTAAAAACTTTATGTTGCCACTATAGCAGTCACACTTTTTGTCCGTTTTTTTTTATGTGGGAGAGACATTTCATTATATAGTATCTGTAGCTGGTTACAAGTTTCAGTATTTTAGTGTCCAATGGACATGAAGCAATAATTCAACATACAGTAATTAATTGTTTGTTTTTTTGAGCAGAATTAAATGGTGCCAATCAAAATGTGATTATTTTGATTTTCTGTGTTAAAAAGTAAAAACAAATTTTGTTCCTTTTTAGGGGAAAATCGCTAAAATGCTATTATTTTTAGCGCCCTATAACTCGGTAACAGTTAGGAGTACTGTACCATAGAGTAATAATGAACTTCGTAAAGAGTTGGCACTTCCATGTTAACTCGGTGGTAAGGGAACAGCAGCGCTATCTGATAAAAGTGCTACGAACTAAAAAGATCGATGCGATTTATCGATCATCGTCGTCGTCTGCTTTGTTTATATTTTCGTTTTCTTGTTTTGTTTGCTTGACTTTCAATTAATTTTAATGGCTTTACCGATTTGTTTGGATTAATTGATTAAGTACGTTTGCCACTAGTGCAAGTCATTTCGCGAAATACTGTACTGAGTGATTCATATTGTGCTTAAAGCGATTGATAAAAAATAAATACGTAGATGTTTATACAAAAGCACTTCATAAAAATTAATTTTGTTAATTTTTATTAAGTGCTTTTATGTAAACATCTACATATTTATTTTCTATCAATCGCTTTAAGCACAAAATGAATCACGTAGTACAGCATTTCGCGAAACAACTTACACTAGTGGCAAACGTACTTTAAGTATTTTCCCACACTCAAATTAATTATTCCAAATCGTTTTGGTTGTGAACACGTCGTGACAGAAAATCAGGGGAAACGGAATAGGAAGTTAGCAGATCGTTATCGTGGTTTTGATTGGCCGATTCAGTGAAGAAGAAGAAAACCATGTTTTTACAACGACATCTAACTAAAGTGCTTCGAAGTAACCCGCTCCAATAAGCTTACCACTTGGCTCCATTTAAGTGTCAGACCGGTGACTGTACTTTAACAATAATACACTTACAACAAATTATTAGGCCAAGAAACATCAAGAAATACAAGAATTACACTACTGTAATGAATGACAATTTGATTCCCATGTTCAATCCTGTTATATCTAAACTCTTGAATTATTATAAAATATACTTTTGGTGTTTTTCATATAAAATGTTCAAAATATGTTTTTCTCTCACATAAATAAAACATGCTTACATATGAAAAATAATTATTCAAAAATTTGCTGAGAACGCAGGTTTGTTGCGACGGGGGTGCTATTTTGTAATGCCATTTGCTGCAAAGTTGATGTAAAATTTGTTTTTTTCATACCTTTGCTTACGACATTGTTAACACACCATACTAACGAATCCCTCAGCGAGAGCGATTATTCGCAGCAACAGATGTACAGCTAAAGAACCTTGTTAATTCAAGTCGTATGGGTTATTATGCGACCCACATATTTCCCTTTTAACTTTAAACTTATCCCGAACATCGCCGTTTCGTTGCGTAAACTGAGTTAATCCAACCTAAAGAGCTATCACAATATACGCTTTTCACTGAAATGAGCTAATTAATATTTCTTATATTTATAAAAGAGGATATTGATATATATATTTATGTATTTGTAGTTTATGGACTCGAAAACTGTCGGACCGTTTGCCATGAAACTTGGTATGTATGTGTACAATTTTATGGAGAGGGTTTATAAGCCATCAATTCTGTGGTGCCTGGGTAAAGGGGGATAAGTTCACTTTTTGTGCAAAATGAGTTAAGTGTAGCTTTTTTTTCCTGTCATTAAAATCTTTGACTGGGTAAAAGGGCATATGTTCTAGTTCTACTATAAAAGATATAATACATGTGTGTTAAAGGAGCTAACTTATAAAAGCAGATCTGTAGTTTGGGTAGAAAGGGACAAGTAAGGGATTCACCTAGTTTTGTCCGATAAAATGCTGTTGGAGTAAAAAGGGATACATCAACTCATGCCTTGTTACGCGTTTACTTATCCCCTATTTTAATGTCAAGGTTCATAACATTAAGGCCTTAATGTTTTTTTTATATATATATTTTCCCCCTTATAATAATAGTTAAACACAGATAATAATAAACATAATAATAGTTAAAATAATAGTTTTAATAATGGTTAAAATGGGATATGTCAGTACCTACTAGAGTAAAAAGGGATAAGTAAAGTACTTTTTTCTTAAAATATTAAAAAATAAAAAAACAAGTGATTAAAAATGAATCATGCATGTTGCTACAATGGAAACAACCTATTAAATAAAAGATTACATTTGGAAATTTTCAATAGTTGACACTTTTTTACAGTGATCACGCAAACTTTCTTTTCTTGTTTTCCAAAAGTTTGAAAATTAGAACTTATCCCCTTTTACCCAGGCACCACAGAATTTCGTCCTAACTGAAATTTCCCCTTAAGAGTTCAATGATTATTTCACTCAATCAGTACAGAAGATCAAAATGCAACTACAACCACTAACCACTAAACTAAAATGAAAACCAAAATTAAATGCAACTAGTTACAATGTCTGATGTACTAAGCACAAGAACTGTCTTAAATGTTGAAAAATTCCACTTCTCTTGACTTTTACAGTATTCCCAACAACCTCCTAAAAAGTATTACCACGCGTATTTTACACCAGCTGACAAAAATGTATGAACAACGATATGCAGAACGGTAATTTCTGGCAAATCCGGTAGATATAAAATATCGAGAATATGTCCCATCTGTAGGAGAGGGCCCGAGGACATTCCGGACGGTTACCGATCTTATCAGTGTCTCAGTCATAAGTAGTTAAACCCCGGTATGTGAGCGAGTAGAAAATTTCCTTGAAAAAAATAATACAGTAAGATCAAATTCACTTATTCCATAAACAAAAGTTCATAATACATAAACGGTATAAAATAATATAAATAATTGACATCCGCATTTTAGTGTCTACACAGGTATAAATTCTTTGCATATAGGCATGAGCCGCTAAAAAATCCAGTCTTGGTCAGAAATTGAGCTTGGCAAAATATATAAATAAAAAAGTTATACTAATAAAAACAATACAAATTCCTGTAAAATTTCAGAGCAATGAGAAACAAATTATAAAAGTGACTAAGCGTGATTTTAATTAACGATTGGGGAACTCTAAAGAAAATGATCGTTCCGACGGAATGCAAGTCGTTTGTCAAGTTAGTCTTTTGCCTAATCTAGTCTTATCTATACCCGGATGTGATAACCGCCTCAGAAGCCTCCCTTCCAATTTCCCTTAACCAATTTGAAACAAGTTTCTTGTATGTCGCCAATTGAACACTATGGAAATAATTATGAAGGTGAGCAGGAAGATTTCTGAAAATAATTTGATATATATAAAGCGAGTTAGTGACCGAAAAAGTTATATATTTGACCTATTTACTCTGATTCTTGTGGTTTGCGAACTTTGGGTAAAGTAACTATGCTCGAAGTTTTAGAAAATTTCATCAACATGGTTAAATATGCAAATTAATAAGGATTTAATATACAGTTTCCTTAAATAAAATTTGATATGTTTCTCAATTTACCTTCCGCATAGGAAAATCTTCCTGATACGCCATTGACTGCATGTTTCAGGAGGCCAAAAAGCTTTTTAGGGCGAGGCCTTTGCTCTGGCCTCTTCATGTGACCTGAGCAAGGCATTTGATTGGATAAAGCACAACAATCTTCTCTCAAAATTAAAGCATTATCAATTTTTCAAGGCCCGGCGTTGTCAACGGTCAACTTTGGGTGTTGGTCGAATTAAAGAAATTTTCGTTCTATAAAAACAGGTCATTATAATATTAACTAATCCGTCTTTAAACATCTTTTTATGGTGCTAAAAATCGCTACAATAATTAACCTATAGTTAGATCTTGGTTTAGTATATTCGATGAACAATTAACCTAGTGCAATTCGTTGTTTCAAGCTTCATTCATGCGACATTAGAAATAATACTAGAAGAACATTTTTTAGATTGAGTAGGACACTCAATAACCATACTGTAATGTCAATTATAATTTTAACAAATTGAGTGAACGATTTTAATCTTGATCAAAAAACCCAAAAGTATTTCCCTCAAAGTTTTATAAATGGCTTATTCAACATCTGTCTTATTCTGTTGATGAGTTTTTCTCAGAAATGGTAATTAATCTGTTCTAGTGAAAATAATTGTTTGTTGTAACTCAAATAAATGTTCTGGTGATTCACTGTCATCCTTTAGATTTGTTCTTTAATCCTTGTTATTTTTTTCGTATTTCATATTAAGTGTTAACAGATTTAGATGGTTTATTAATAATTTTTCTTTCAATTCTTGTATTGCAATTCATTTTATGCATTTAATTATTATTACAACAATTACTTAGTATTTGTTATTTACACTGAAATCTCCAGACTGTGATTTTATTTGACCAAACGCTATCAAACCTTATGACAATAGACAATACATGTAAACATTATAGCAACGGCAAATGAAAGGATTTATAATTTATAATCTCAGACATTATGGTGGATCCAAGGTGTCGACAGAAAATGACGACCCACGAAAATGATGTGTGTAATTTTACATATAATTTAGTGGTGCCAGCTCAACTAACGTTTGACGTATTGTATCTCGAATTAAAACATAAAACTTCTCTTTAAAGGTCCGTTTTAAGGTCTATTCCAAGTAGGTTGTTATTTTAGTTAACAACAACCATTTGTAATTTATGCTAATACCTCAATCAAATTTACGTTGAAAACATTTCCCCCTTCACTGCCAACACACCAAATATCACGGGGTGCCAGGTACCCCGTGGCACTCCCAGAAATCCGCCTATGCCTGTATATTGCAAGCTTCATCGCATGATGAAATTTTGGACAGTTGTATGACTGAAGTTTATTTCAGCTTAGTATGTAGCAAGGTAAATAATGAATTAGATAAAATAAAATTGTTTGGTGCTATAAATCTACATTAAAGACCATCTTGTCTTATGATAACAATATAGATTATGACCCTTCAATTAATTATATTATATGCACTTTAGGAACGAAATGAGCTTAATTTAATGGATGAATCCGTCCTCCTTTACACTAATTTAGGGGTTTTGTGTCGACTACGTTCAAAAGCTGAACAGGATTCATGATTTTTTTATCTTCGAATTTGCAATTGCTTGCCTTTTTAATTATTGCAAGCCTAAATAAATTCCTTCATAACGGTTTTGTCAATAAAATTGTGGTAGAATCTAAAATATATATATATATATATATATATATGTGACACAGTCTGAGACCCGATATTCTAAAAATTAAACTAGTATTATGCTTTTAATTTCCCTTATAATATCAATATTATATTTATGAATTTATTTTTTAATTTGCCATTATAAACGACTGTTCAGTTCGACCGGGATTTTCTCACATTTTCCATACACAATAAAAAAACAAAAAATAGGTTTATAAGTAGAATTTTATATTTTAAGAGTTTAAAAAATAAATATGATGGATCTTGTCAAATTTTATTAATGACAAAGACAAATTCTTCTAATAAGCCCTCATCTCTCTATTAAATATTATAAATACTCTATATAAAATTGTTCCTCTTCTATTCGACATTCGTTCTAGGCTATGTTTAAATGACTCGTGATATAAACACTTTCATGAAATACTGTAATAAGAGCCTACGATTTCCTTCTTAACGATATATTTTATCCGGCTTAACTTCTTCAAAAGTTAATATCGTGTATTATTATAGACTAAGCAATAAGGGGATACGGTACTGAAATAGGTAAAAATTGATAAATTTTAGAATTTTTTAAATTTGCTTTGTCTTATAGGTTCTAATACTCAAGAAAAAATTATAATACGTATGTTTCAGCATTATTTTGATAAAAAACCTAAATATGTAAATTAAATCACACCGGTGTGCATTACACGAGATCCATTCAGTCCCTGTTTTCCGAACGTTCATGTTATTTTTTTTAACAATACACTAATATATATAAAAGGAACCAATAATGGTACGTCATTAAAACTTTATACTGTGTCCAATAGATGTCTACCTTCATGTTTAGGTAGATTTTTATAGCTGTAAGTACAATTTAGAATTTTTTAAATGGAGTAATGTTTCAAAATTAAAAAATTGAAAAATAATTCCGATTAAAAGAAAAAATATAAGAGATAATTGTATAGTTCTACCAAAATTTATGAAGTTTAGGACTTCCCCTTCCCCTTCAAAATAATGTTAAATATAAGAAAAGACAAACAGTTGTTTTTTGAATTTAAAAAAAAACATCGTCAAATTCGTCAAAAAACATCGAAACAATTTTTTCCTACCAACGAAAATATATAAAAATATACTGATATTTTGTATTTTTTATCACACTATTCTGCATTAAAAAAATTTATAAATCCATTTTTTCACTTTGAACTTTCACCCTTTTCAGCATACCGTATCCCCTTAAACCTACTTCCTAGCCAATAACCACGACGCGATTTATTCTCTATTTTCCCCATGCGGAAAGATGCGGTTTCACAGCGTCTAAGAACAGTCGGAGTAAACAAGCGGCTAAAAATTGAAACACTACAATTAGGGAACGACGGACACGAATGCGGAGGCCCCGCGGCGGTGCGCCTGCCGCAGTGTCTCCACGGTGACCGACCGGTTTTACCCTAAAGTCTTCAGAAAATTACCCTGAATTACCCTAACAAATTCTAAAATTACCCTAACACCAAAAAATCTTAATTCGTACAATTTTATATATAATTAAGTATATAATATTACCCTAAAAATGCTCAAATTACCCTAAATCCAAAAAATCTTAATTCGTACAATTTTATTTATAATTAACATTATAGCGTTCATACTATTACAACTTAATTGATTTTTTATGAACATAAATGACTGTGTTCAATATTATTAGTTGTTTTTGTTCCGTAGATTAATTGAAAAAGACTTTTTCGCAACACTACACTAGTAAGTAGCCGATTTCCGCTTCCGTTTCAGTGTTGGAAGTCGCCGTTTACAAAAGAGTACGGCAAATATCAGCTGTAGTGAGGGAACAAATCAGCTGGAGTGCGGTAAAGAGTTTGCATTGAGCATTTACTGCACGAGTGCGGTAAACGCTCAATGTTGCCAACTCAAGAAAAAAAGTATATCCACAATTTACATACATTATTATACATAAACACAACATACACATTTTAACTATGACGACCATATCTCAATTGTAACTAAATTGGTTTCCCAGGTTGCGACTACGTACAGTTAGCGATAAGTTAATAAAGAGCAGTATTATTTATTCAATTGTTGCCATTTGTGTGACGATAAGACGTATTCCTAGAAAGGCTTACTCGGTCGCTGAACAGCAGAGATAACGCTTTTTGTTATTTCCCCCGCACAGATAAATATAGTTTTGTTCCTATTTTGACTCTACAGTTTATTTAATATTTTTTTAATCTTTTACTTTCATAGACGTGTTGTTTTTTACTTGCCCTGTATATTTGTTGCTGGTAGTGTCGCGAAAACTATCGTACGCAACTCATCCGGGAAGGTGTTTACGTTGCTCGCATGAAATTCCCGCGCTCCGCAAGCGTCGCGCGTGAACTATCATGCTCGCACGTAAACATCTACTTCCCGCACTAGTTGCGTAATATACTATTAATTTTATGAACTAGAGAAAGGTTTTCTTGCTAAATGTAGAGGGAGGGGACGGAGGATACTAAATTAGTATTTAAGATCCATGAACAAAAAGCTTTCAATAAAAGCCAAGATTAAGAATATGTTTCCTTGCTATGCTCGAGTCCTCAAAATGTACACCTGAAGATAAAAAGGAAAAATTTAAAAAGTAAAAAAAATTTCAATTTATTTCAATATTTAAGACGATTTTATTTATTATTTTGTGCCGATTAATCTCAATATTCAACATGGTTTCTGTTGAACATCTTATATTATTAATTTTTGTTTTATTTGTGCCTAGATCGTCCGCTATACATTATTAACTTACTTTCTGCTAAAATTGTTTTATTACTAGGGTTACTAACCTAAATTACCATTGTATATTTAGTTGTAACTTGCTGAGAACTGCTGATTTGTAGAGTTTTCATGTACACCTTCAAAACTTAAATTTTTAAAATAAACTGATGTTTATTTTAAGTTTTGGATCCAAACTATAAACAACCCATTAAAATTTGAAAGCTTATTTTTAAATTTTTTATTTATTGATACTTATATTAGTGCAATTTGAGGCAATTTTGCTGTTGATTTCCCAGTTTTTCATTGGATTTAATAAAAAATTAAAAAAAAACATGTTGATTTTACCCTAAAACTGCCCTAAGCAAGCTGGAATTACCCTAGACAAGGGTAATTACCCTAAGAGCGGAGACAGCGGGCTGACGCGACGGCAGCGCTACCCGCGGCGGCGGCGGCTACTCTCTTGTTTATTATTGCCATGACGACCAGTTTAGACATTGATTTTGTGCGCTCCCGGTCTCCGACTCAGTCCCAGCGCGTCTTCGTCTGTCTACATATCGCCGGATATGCGGCTAGTACTTCGCTAATATCTCGTTCGCTTCCTGTTCCGCCGGCTCTCCCGCCGTTTCCGCCCGGCCATGCTTCCCCCCTGAGGACATCCGGTGAGTCCGTGCATCGACGTATAGGTTAAGTTGTCACTATTTCGGCCCGTAAGGTGCGGGACCCGCGTGGCCCGACGTTTGACTTAGTGACAGTTAGAAAAGTTTGTTCTAGAAACTATGGGATGTTGAAAATTTTAATTTTTGAAGATTTAAAGTTTTAGTTTTAGTAGAACGATACTCAAAAAAGTTGTTGGAACTCCAAGATTTGCCGCACCGCGTCCACGATATTGTGCGGAGATTTATACTCCCTTCACGTGTTTGTGAACATTTTAATACCTTAGCGTGCCGGTATTAAAATATCCTTGCTGTTAATTCGTACTACTTGTACGATTATTATAGGCCGGTTAAAAGTTTTATACATATTTTTACCTATTTTATAAATGGGGAAAAATAGATTTCGAACTAGGTAGAACAGTTGTTAAACATAACACAAAATCTTCCAGTAAATAATATTGTATTTTGATAAAAATGCGACCGAATTGTGTGTTTGTGGTAATTTCATAAATAGTCATCCGATACAAACTGTATCGTATTAAAATAGTCATTTACTAGTTTTTAAAATTAACAATTATTTTTCTATATACTTATAGTTTTCAGTTCTCGAATAAACGTGTAAACATGGCTCGGGAATAAATGTACAGTTTGCATTTTTAATTTACCTGTTTGAAACTGCCAGTGTGAAACGGCACATAAAAATAAATATCTTGATGTTTTGAAATAATTATTCATATTAGATTCCTTCATATCACGCTATCGTGAGCGTATTTTAGTAGTTACAAGTGATGATCAGAAGATTTCACATTTAATCCTTGTTCAATTTTGCAATGATTACGGTAGACTCTCTCTTATTCGGCTCCTCGGGACCGAGCGCCGTGTTAACGATTTCGCCGGATAAACCGAAGTACGCTTCAACTCGTTAAACCGAAGGAACATAGACCCGACGAACTGTATATTATCCGAGTAAATTTAAACTCACCAGTAGTCGACATTGTTCTAATGCCTGACGGTCCGCGTTTATTTGTCTTATAATGCGGTTCCCTTCTAATATTTTACACAAGATTGACTTTTTTTTAGAAAAATACGTTTATTCTTAATATTTCCATACAAAAATCAGTATAATTTAGCTCATATTAAAAATGGTTAATGTTTAAAGTCTTCTCTATCCGATAGCATCGCTTTTGGAGCTCTCCTTTTTAGAATCATTAAGAAGATAGATTTTTTTTTGTAATTTTAGCGATATTCATAATTAGAAAATGAAAAAGTTCAATATTTCATAAAAATACCTTTATACAGAAAATAATGATTTTATTTATGGTGGGTTTAAAATAATTATATTTATGTCAGGCACTGGAACATGGGCATTGGTTGAGTCAATTAAACAATGTAACTAAAGAATATTTAAAAACCCTTTATTACGACGATTTTGGAAGCCAAACGTAATTTAAAATCACTAAGAATTAAATATGTAGGTTAAAAATTCATTTTTTTACGAAACCACAAGTCATTAATGTACATGGTTTCTTAAACTGCCAGGTACCGTTGTGTTTACTTAAGTGATTATTTGGTAAACATACACATTATGTGGCTGTTATGATGATTAATTTGACTTACGAGAATCGTCGATAGCATCCACTTCCGCCGATAATGTGGTTCAAACAACGCTTTGATAAAAATCGGCCAGTCGGACAGAGTCACTTCCGCGATGTAGTCTACAGTCCCGGAATCCCGTATTATTAAAGG
Organism: Flexamia atlantica; assembly: GCA_035578135.1. Classification (NCBI taxonomy): domain Eukaryota; kingdom Metazoa; phylum Arthropoda; class Insecta; order Hemiptera; family Cicadellidae; genus Flexamia; species Flexamia atlantica. The sequence continues at coordinate 13,641,165 of JAQJVK010000010.1, forward strand.
GGATATGAAAATCCCGATATAAAATCAAACTTGATTAGGTTCCCATAAGTTATAACGACGTTATAACTAAGAGAACATAGTTAAATGCCGTTTTCGACCAAGTAATAATGGTTTGATGCATTGCAGTCCTACGTAATCCTTATAAGTGGTTTTCAGTTGATATTTTCACGCCTTGTAGAAATGTACAAACATATTTCAATTCGTTTTTGTTACAGTATATTGAAATTGCCTATAAGTTTCACTGTAATGCTTTTATGAGTATAACTTTTTTCATAGTTTCTTGTTTTATTTTATTTTAACGTTTCCAAGCGAAGTTTTACTACTAGTTCAGATATTATTTGACCAAGTGGATAAATCTATTCATATTTTGTACGACTTTTTTTTACTTAAGTTTAAATATAGTATATTTCATTACAAGGACCTAAAGTGACGCTTTTCGTACAAGGTCAAGTTTTACAACCGAGGCTGTAAGCCGAGGTTGAAAAATGACCGAGTAACGAAAAGCAGCTTTAGGTCCGTGTGATGAACTATATTTTTCGTTATATTGCTCAATACTATACGTAAACCACTTAAGAAAACCAAAATGTTACAGCTTGTTTACATTAAAAGATGCCTTCAAAAGATGCCACCGTCTTGTTCTTGCTATTTGAAGCAATCAGCTGATTGTCTGATTCATTTGGTTAGACTTACAATAATGAACAACTATCGACGTATCGAACGCATGTAATAATCGATTGGTGAAATGAGCGAGTTTCACAAATTGATTAAACTGACAACAATGAATGTTTCGATAATAACGATGAATGTTTAGATTATTTGTAATCGAATGAATATTGTTCGATTATTACGACGTACTCGGCACTTTTTACTTTTATAGTCCTAGGACTATAAAGAGTCAGCTGGTATCGAGTAAATCAGCTTTTAATTCCTAGGAATAAAAAGAGTGTATTTAGGTCCGGAAAACATGCATTAAAAACATCTGTTTTTGAAGCAGTATAACGAAAAATATTTTAATGCACATTTTATTGTTATATGTTAAAATGTTTCCGTTTTGACCTGACGTCTATTATTCAGTGTTTTATGATTATGCCAACCATATATCAATTATTTTACTTTACAATTCTTTTATTTTGGAAAACATTAAACTAGGTGTGAAACTGATTCAATATTGCACTATTAATAAGATACCATTTCGTATATGCGATATTATACCAAAACTTTATTAATTTATTCAAATCCATGTTTTGGTTCAATCCCGGGATTGGTCCCGGAATCCCGGGATTGAAAATATCGGCCGGGATTGGATTCCCTAGTAGTCAGGTTAAAGTGATGACCGGATGAAAAGTAGTCTACGTAGTTGTCCATCGTGGTTTTTTGCTTGTCGCGAAATTACATTATTTTAGACTATACGCAAGGATATTTCGCGCGAATTGAAGTATAATGCATTCAAGACAGTTGTGTAATTTGGCGTCCAGCTCATAATTAGATGGTCTTCAATGCGACCTAGAAACAGTACTATAACTTGTACTATTGCCAGGCATACGAAAACATAATTAAGTCTTTTGGACTGACAAAAGAAACACAGTCCACACTTAAAATAAATTCACGGACACGAACATGGACACGAATTCAACACTAACGATGTGCAATTAATTATACTGGCCTACGACTGAATGTTGTTGTCGTATGCCCGATGATGTACAATTCATAGTTCTGAAACCTAGGTTGCATTGAAGACTGTCTTAGTTGAGCTGTATAAATAAAGGTATAGCACCACTAATTTTTTTACACCAGGTCAGAGGGAATAAAACATCTTTAAGATGTTGAAAGTTTATTAATTTCCTCGTACACAACAAAATAAATAAGTTATAATATTAATATTTTCACAATACAAATTTTATATCATAAGGAATTTTATTGTTATTGTTATTATTATAAGGAAATCGATTTCACTGATAAATGAAAACCATATGTAGTTTGTTATGATGTTGGACTAGTTGGCTACATGATTATAATCCCCATTATACTCATAGTTCATCATGATTATTTTCATTATGAAAGTTCCTCAGTGTAGTTGAATTTTTTATATTAAGTTATAAATCTAACCCAATAATAAACAAGTTATTATTTTAAGTTTAGTTCAAGTTTTAAACTCTCACTTCCTCCATAGCTCTCGGAAAACAAACTACAAAACTTTGTGGATACAAAATTTGAATAATGTTCACAGTTATAGACTTTTTAAAGGCATCTGTTCCTTAGAACATACCTGCTCAACTACATGGAGATGATGTGAGATTGTGTTAAAAGTTTATGCTTCCGTTTTCCGGCTAAGCTTTAGAATCCGTCTCTACCGTTAAAATCGAAGGTAAGAATCGATATTTTTCGATTTTATATAAATGATCGATTCCCTTAAAAAATATGTTTTATTGTTAGTATTGTAAAGCTTATTTTGAAATAAAAATTTAGGTTACTGTTTTAACCGTTTATTGGAATTTCGGTTTCAGTTAGTTCTTTTACTATCCTCTAACGATAAGAGAAATTGACAAACCTAGAGTCAGTCACTCAGTCATGGATTGCAAAAATTGGCTGTGTTAACTAATTTAGTTTCGAATTTTTTTGTGCTATTACGATGATTTTAGGAATGAAATGTGATAGAAGTGATGGATATACTTGGCAGAGTAAACCAAGTGGATGAAGGTAAATAGGTAAACGGTTCGAAAATTTCAATATGTCGTCGAGTAACACTAAAGTTAACTTATATGTGGAGCCGTAAGTTTACTACATGTAAATCACGAACCTAGCATTTCATCAGCAACATGCGTTACATGGCTCAACAATTCCAGTTTTTAATATTTTCTACGATTTAGTAGAAGGAAGGATGTGTTCGACCTAGGCAATTTTATGCGTCGATAGTACCGAAGTGTCGTGCAAAGTGTATTTTCTCAATGATTAGAAGGTGCAGCTAAAGTTTATGTACTTACACAGTTGTAGTAACCATGATTTTGTGACCTTTAATGTTCCATTTGGACTAAACCTGTTTGAATTACTGTTTAATTACTAAAATATCATGCAGATAAATATCTATGCTTTAAATTATCGTTTCGACGATACTATCGAAATTTTGTTTCATAATCGTGGTTGTATATATCGAAAATATATATTTTTTTAACTTCGATTTGAACGTAGGAGACGAATTCTAAAGTTTAGCCCAATTTCCTTACGAATCCGAGCTCGAGCCTACATTTAAAAAGTTATCCTAAACAATTTATTTTTTTAATCATAATCTGCCTTTGACGAATCTAATATTCAAGTGGGTTACTATAATACGAACTGAATGGAAATAAAAAAAAACTTTTTTGAAGACTATCAGAGGGTCTGGAATGAGAATGTCGGATTTGAAATGTTAAAGGACGCCAGTTGTTTGATAGCCCTCTGCATTGCTGCAAAATTTAAAACGCGATATGTGAAACGGCATCGGCAGTTTAAAAATGGAATTATTTCATGATTGAATTTGTTAGCGAATTTCCAGTTGAAAAGTGAGCTATTTGTATCACCCACACGGTGATTCTGAGGCATGGTACCATGATAACTTTTAGTTTTAGAGCCCCAGATAGAAAAACACCATCCAAAAAATTGTTATATATAATGTGTCGGCACTCTAGCGGCTGCAATTGTTGTCATATTTTCTTCAGATAGGGTAGAAACATTCCTTTCTATGATATAAGGTCAAGCAAAAAAAACAAAAAAATAAAAAATAAATAAATAAGCGTGGCACACTTAACTTCACTTTTAAGGGATAAATACCCCAAATTTGTTTTTTGGGCCAAAAAGGGTAAGCCCCTAATGTAAGTTTAATGAATTTTGTAGTAAAGGCAATAAAAATACAAAAATTGTAAGTCCTCTCCCAAAGTAATATAGAACCAAAAAAAACTGATTTATGAAAAAATGTGAATTTACTAAACGCAGTGTATTTACCATCCAGTCCTCTAAAAATTTGGTTGATATGTTATTTTCTATTATCTGATTGGTCAGTTACTTGGGGGGATGAATCGGAAGCCTCACCTTCCATTTTGGAGGGCATAACGCCCTAAATTTGAGGGTTTTGGCTCTAAAACAGGAGATTTAAGGCCTTAAATTGAAATTGGTTCCGTCATCAGCGTGCTGTATAAGGATTCGTTTTGAAGTCTTCATTACCGCTTGCTGTAACGAATGAAAATGACAGTTTGAAAATAAGTGTTTGACATTTTAGATTTTGATATGGGTATTCGTATCTCTACTGCGGTATTTTGGTTCAGTAAAATAGTTATGATTATGAATAGACAAGCTTTATCCTTACTGCGTAGGCGATTCACTTCCTTTTGCCTCACGTGGAAATATCCAAGCACACGTATATTTCCTTGAAGAAGTGTGAAATCCCATTTTATTTAGGTACCGGTATATTAATATTTAGGGCACGTAAAAATGGATTTAGAATTACAGAAAATATATTACATGACTTTATGGCTTGTCATATTGGATATTAAATCAGCGAGGTGTAAACAAAATAACTTCCAGAACGTCTACTTGCGGTCAAAAGTTTCATTATAGCATTGAGTGAACTAGCCGAGCATGGACAAAATAACTTCCAGAACCGTCCACTTGCGGTCAAAAGTTTCATTATAGCATTGAGTGAACTAGCCGAGCATGGACAAAATAACTTCCAGAACCGTCCACTTGCGGTCAAAATTTTCATTATAGCATTGAGTGAACTAGCCGAGCATGGACAAAATAACTTCCAGATCCGTCCACTTGCGGTCAAAAGTTTCATTATAGCATTGAGTGAACTAGCCGAGCATGGACAAAATAACTTCCAGAACCGTCCACTTGCGGTCAAAAGTTTCATTATAGCATTGAGTGAACTAGCCGAGCATGGACAAAATAACTTCCAGAACCGTCCACTTGCGGTCAAAAGTTTCATTATAGCATTGAGTGAACTAGCCGAGCATGGACAAAATAACTTCCAGAACCGTCCACTTGCGGTCAAAAGTTTCATTATAGCATTGAGTGAACTAGCCGAGCATGGACAAAATAACTTCCAGAACCGTCCACTTGCGGTCAAAAGTTTCATTATAGCATTGAGTGAACTAGCCGAGCATGGACAAAATAACTTCCAGAACCGTCCACTTGCGGTCAAAAGTTTCATTATAGCATTGAGTGAACTAGCCGAGCATGGACAAAATAACTTCCAGAACCGTCCACTTGCGGTCAAAATTTTCATTATAGCATTGAGTGAACTAGCCGAGCATGGACAAAATAACTTCCAGATCCGTCCACTTGCGGTCAAAAGTTTCATTATAGCATTGAGTGAACTAGCCGAGCATGGACAAAATAACTTCCAGAACCGTCCACTTGCGGTCAAAAGTTTCATTATAGCATTGAGTGAACTAGCCGAGCATGGACAAAATAACTTCCAGAACCGTCCACTTGCGGTCAAAAGTTTCATTATAGCATTGAGTGAACTAGCCGAGCATGGACAAAATAACTTCCAGAACCGTCCACTTGCGGTCAAAAGTTTCATTATAGCATTGAGTGAACTAGCCGAGCATGGACAAAATAACTTCCAGAACCGTCCACTTGCGGTCAAAATTTTCATTATAGCATTGATTGTACTAGCCGAGCATGGACAAAATAATTTCCAGAACCGTCTTCTTGCGGTCAAAATTTTCATTATAGCATTGAGCATGTACTATAGCCGGTAGCAAAATATAATTTAATAAAGATCAAACGAAGCCCTAGCACATTCAAATGTTTTAAGATGGTAAAGATTGAACATATCGCATTCAATTTTTTTAAACACGTAAATGATGTAGCATTTTTTAATGTCCTTTTTTAAACATGATACGATCGAATGAATGTGCTAGAAAGCCAAAACATATAATTAAGATTTATAAATCTATTAACATAAGGCATAAGGTTCGGGATCGAATCGGGAGTGAAACTACACGAAACAAAAAATATCAAAAAAAGTTCGGAATCCGTCCCAGCGTTGGTTGGAGGAAAACATTTGGTCACCAGACGTCAACACGCGGCGCATCCTTGGGACGACGGGACTTCTCGGACCGAGGCGTTTGAAGCGAACCACATCTCGAATAATATTAAAATACCCCCGTTGCAGCAGACCTGCATACTCAGCGAATTTCAAATGCAAAACGACATATTTCAATCCAACATAGCGAAATTTGACATGTTTTGGAAAGCTCCATAAGAATAACATGGGGAATGAGTATGCAGGTTTGCTGCTACAAGTATATTAAAACTGGGTGGTTTTAATTCAATATTTAGTAGATCTGAACTAGAAGAAACTATTTACCAAATTTTATCAAGATATTTTAAGAAATAACCGAGATATAGAATTTTATTTATTTCCCATAAGGTTAACATTGGGATAACGTACTGTGTTTACCACTTTCAATATCTCGGTAACCAATGGACATAGAGCAGTGATTCAAAATACTAAATTGTTTGTTTTTTTGAGCTGAATTCAATGGTGCCAACAAAAATTCGATAAATTTTATTTTTCTATGTAAAAAACTCAAAAAACCCATTTTTGGGCGGGTTTATCCCCCTTTACCCCCCCTTCCGGTAGTCCGATCGGGCTGGTTCACGAACTCGTCCGAGTGATTACCACTTAACACGTCTGTACCAATTTTCATTGAGATTGGACCATTTTTACGGCTGCTATCGTGCTAACAGACAAATATATATATAGATATATATATATAGATATATATATATATATATCAATTCGAACGAATGGTGTTTTTTGCTTCTGGTGGCCCCAAAACGAAAAGTTATCATAGTCTCGGGCTTAGGTCTTACCATGAGACCTACGGTAATAGCTTCTTCCCTATAGGGGAAATTCGCTAAAATATGCAGTAGACTCCCTCTTATCAGGATACTTTTTGACTGGACATCGGTTTTACAAGACTACTCTTGGCGGAGGTCACATCTTTTTAACCAGACAATTTTTATCAAAACATCGGTTTAACCGGACGTGATCGGCAGGAAAATGGACGGCACTGTATCGACGATTCTTGTGCGAAAATATTTTAGACCTGCAATGACGTGTCAAATACTATGCTCTCTTCAATTTAAGTAGAATGAGTTAGTTTTTGAGTGATTGAGGTACAATATCGACGATTTCTTCGTGAAATATGTAACAGGCAAGCTATCGTAAAATATCTATTTTTAATGTTTGGATTTATTAATTCATTTTGCAGGGCGTCGGTTTAACCGGAAAGCCCATTATCCGGACGGGCTTCGGTCCCGACGGGTCCGGATAAGAGGGAGTCTACTGCATTGCAGAAAAAAGTTAGTTTTCACAACTCTACGACTCAACCGCCAATTTTACGAACGTCGTGTAGAGGCCGAAAGTAACTCTTATCTAGAATCGTAAAGACAGCTATTCGTTTATTTATTTGAATCATCACGTAAACAACACATGAATTTCATTGTTGGCGTTTCCTAGCAACCGTAACAACGACATTGCATCATCGTTCTTAACCTCAAAGTTTCGTTTTCAAATGTTAGTACACTTGATACATTTAATAGTGTACTATAGTAAAAAATATACCTAAACGAATTTCTTAATGTACTTAATTCATAAGCCTTATTTAAGCTATAAAAGTAAGCTATATTGCCATGGTATTACGTCCAATAGGTTTGACCAAATATAATGTAATATACAATTCATTTTATTGTATAACTCGCTGATGAAATTTATAATTATATTTAAAAACAAGGTCTGAAACGACCAGGCTAGACAGCTTTCCAAATGTTCATTTTTCATGAAGTTAAAAAACTTGGTACAGTATGTTTATAGGGTTAGTCAATTTCAGGAGTGTAACTAAAACCAAGAATTATTTCTGGGAAACTAGTTGCTAAGAGAGTAGGCCTATTTAGTAGTAAAAACGTAGAGATGCATTATAAAAATAAAGAATTTATTTAATTTAGATCACAGAAGATGTAATAATATAAAACTAAATAAGGGCTGTTTAGAAATTGAAAAGGAAGGTGTTACACCCTTACCCTAAGCATTTGATTGTAGGAGTCGTTGTTTTTAGATTATGTAAAAGTATCGTCAATGCACACAAACTCCTTTTGAATTCCAAAAGCAGAACTGGCAACATCACATGAATTTATTTCGTTAGTAATATTTTACACATCCTGAATGGATGTCATAATAATCCATACGATATGTTTTAAATAAAGAAGCATCTTAGGAGGTAACCTAAGAATATTCAATTTAGTCAAGTATCGTTCAAAGTGGTTCACGAAGTTATAAATTAGAATCAATAGCTTGATCAACAGTCATATCGCAAATGACATCACTAATTAAATTATGAATGAGGAGTACGATAGAACCAAAATTAAACCCCCAACCTTTTCAAAATAAAGATGGTTGTACTATCAAAGCGGCAAATTGTATAACGTATGCAATTGCACTTTTAAAGCAGATTAAATGAATTTCTCCTTCTTATTGAAGTTTAAAGTCAAAGGTTAGTTTTAAAGGTTTGCCTGATGGGCAGTTCGGTCACTAGAAATGTTATTCCATACAGCGGCACAATTTGTATAGGAAATTTAAACATTTCAACAATACACACCTTTCTTCTTTAAATGGCGTTTACGCTGCGAAATCCCATAAATACTCAACATATAAATCTATAGCCTATTTTATTATGTTGTTTTTTAAGTCACGAAGTGGCGCAGGCTGCTTGTTATCAATAACAATTATTATTATAATAATCGTAAACATTATTATTTCTTCATAAGAAGAATATAGGTAGCACTGGACGAAGGTACGAACAAAAATAACTTGAGTGTCTTATCTAGTCAGTAGTTACTAACTACCCACAAGTTAGTGAGTGCGTCTTACCTATACAGTAGTAGTGAGAAGTAAGTGAGTGAGTCTTACCTAGTCAGTAGAAGTGACAAGTAAGTGAGTGAGTCTTACCTAGTCAGTAGTAGTGACAAGTAAGCACTGGCCGGCCTATCTCCTGTTTTAATAAGTTTTTTTACCAGTTTTTCATCAATATGACTTTAATTTTTGAAATACTTGGACTTTGAATTTTTTAAATCAGTTGGCATACCACATTATATTAATCTATTACAGTAATTTATGTGGTTGCATACTTAGTGAATGACCTAGTGGTTGCATACGACCTAAACATCGTCTACGATTAGAAGTGGTCGCGGATAGGGCAATCAATTATCATTGTTATATATTGATTAACTTCTTAAAACATTTAAGAGGCAATATGATATTGTAAAAAGGGAGGGAAACCGGCGGTGGATTTTAACTAACTTAAGCGATAAATCCAAGATGTCTTACAACGAACTGGGGAAAATGTTATGTCATATTTACTAACTAACGGACAAGAGAGCTTTAGCTTAGAAACTAATACATTGTACATTTTGAATGAGATAAATTGTCAAAATACAGTAAATATCTACTGTTCTAGATTGAAACCTCAGTTAAATTTGTCGGTAATTGTAAAAGAGACACATTGATAAATTTTCTATAATGTTTTTAGAACTAATTAGTTTTAGTTCAAAATCTCTAAAGGGTAAATAAAGAATTATTAACTTAGTAAATAATACTATATTCACGATTCATAAAATTTACACTAACCGAGTCATCACTAGCTCAAACTGACAACAAAACAAGAACAATCTACAGTGAAACACGTGACACATAATCAATTGATTAAAATTCGATGTCATAGAGAGGATTGTTAAAAATATGACATACCTCCCTTCTTACTTCTCTTCTTCCTACTTGCCTCTTATGCTAGAATGAAATAGAATAGAATAAAATAGGAGTTGGAATAGGAATAGGGATAGGAAATAAGAATAGGAATAGAAATAGGTTTAATAGGAATAGTATTAAGGCTTGCATAGCTTAATGTAGAGAAATTTAAGTTATTTTATGAGAATTTCTGTCACTAAACCTATTAACATGCAATTTAAAGATCTGTTCAATCTATTAGTATCAAAATGATTACTGGTAACTTTTGGTAAAGTTTCTTCTGGGACTTGAGAAGGTGTACATACAACCGATGTTGCTACCTGAAAAGAAACCACAATCCAAACAGTCAGATTTCAATCTGAGTGACGTCAGCACACAATCGGAGTATTTCGCCATTCCTTTTTGTTTATTGTCTTTCCACCAAGGAATTGAATAATATTTATTTTCTCATAAGATTTCAATGCCTATGCCATCGGATGAGGATATCTGAAATACATAACAGTAAAAGAAAATTGATCCATTAATTAAGAAAATAATAATACTAATCTGTTTCAAACAAAATAAACAAGACCAGAATCCTAAAATAACTTGGCCTCTTCTAAAAATAATAATAAAAAAAAAACAATAAAAACAGCCTGGTAGTGCAATGGATTGTCACGACAAGGCAACCCCGAATAGGCTAGAGAAAGGACACCTGGGTTCACATAGAAAACGATTGCCTTCTTACATATTTTATGTTCAGTATGCAAACATTATTGTTTGTTGACATCGCAAAGGATATATTTTAAGTGTTGTAAATTGTTATTTCTTCAAACCTCTGATGCAAAAGAAGACACATTTAATAATATTTTTCGATTTCATGATTTAAAATAAAAATATTAACATTAATGTTTGAAAAAGCCCGTCTAAAAATAGTAAATAGTTGCTAGAATTGAAATAAGATCAAAATTTACTAATAAACATACAGTTAATTAAGGATGTTTAAGGATATTTTTATACATTTTATAAATCCTTTTTAAAAGCTCTAGTTTTGATCAATAATTGTAGGTTTACTTAATGTTTTTGTAACGTCTAATAAATATTTATAAACATGTAAACTATAACATTTTTCTCCGGGCTATTAAATATGAGATCTTTTTATCAGCAAATCAACAAAAATTGCATACAGTAGTTTACAGAGTAAACTGTTTTGTCATTCAAACTTTTGTAAGATGCACAACACAATAAATTTAAACCCTACGCTTATATATACAGTTTTGAGCATTTTTATACTGAGATATTATTTAAAAGCCTATTGAATAGTATATATTCCTTTAGGAAAAATGCCTAGGAAGAGGAACAGGAATAAGATTAGGAATAGGAATAGGTTTAATAGAAATAGTATTAAGGTTTGCATAGCTTAATGAAGAGAATTTTAAGTTATAAAAGAATTTCCGTCATTAAACCCATTATCATATTATTTAAACATCTGTTCAGTCTATTAGTATCAAAATGAGTACTAGTAAATTTTGGTAATATTTATTATAGGTCTTAAGAAGGTGTACATACAACCGATGTTGTAAACTTAAAAGGAACTACCACCCAACTGGTCAGACTTAAAGGATTTTTTATTGTGGAATTTCTCGCCAACCATAGATTTTCTCAAATAAATGTATTATTTAACAAGAAAAAAATTGAAATCTGTATTCCATATACTTAAAAAATATATGCCGTGTTACATTTCACCGTTTAAGACAGCCACGTGGGGTACAACACGTACCCATACATACTATTACATTCTGTGGCAGTAAACCTACATACTTATTTCCCATGTAACCCTTTTGGAGAATATAGAATATGCTCGTGTATGGACATACTTGATATTACCCGAAATGAGGCTTTATCCTAATAGTTCATTTTAACATTTGAAATTTGTGGGTATGCAGATCTGCTGCAACGGTGGCATTTAAACCTCCTATTGGTATGTAGTGACAGAATATAGCAATCAGCTCGCCCCGGCGTCGCGCCGAAATGACGTCAAATGAGTATTTCGTGTGTTTGCAAAATAGTAAACAATAACCGTGTAAACGCTCTATAATTTATATTGCCAATCAACTAGACTACCTAGAAACTGGAAATGAAGTTAAAAGGCCCTTTCATCGAACGTAAAACCATTTTATGTAATATCTTTTTGCGTTTTGTTGTTTTTACATAAGTAAGATAGTGAATGTTGTTTTCGTGTAACAAAATTTATATTATGCTATGGAATTGGCAATATTTAAGTAAAGTGTAATGTTATATATTTAATAGCGGTTCTAATAGATGAATAAAAATTAACTTATGAGCAAAATGAATCAGGATAAGTAATTACTACACATTTCTTCAGGACAGTTTGTTATACATGGTGTCTGGAATTATGGTAAAATATTTTAGTATGTGGTTGAAGAGGTGAAAATAAAAAAAATAGTTCCTGTAAACGTAGGCCCTGATGTGCTTCGTTTCCGTCTTTGTTTGTTTGTGTTTTTACATATTTAATTATATCTCACGAATCTCTTAACGTATATTCTTCAAACTTGTTTCATGGATGACCACTATTAACAAATATTTTTGTAAGAAGTATCAAGTTTCTACTTTTTATCATTTCGGAATGTTGACTGGTTTTTGTTTTCAAAGCTAGTTTATCTTTAAAATCAAAAATCACAGAAAAATTATACAAGTGACAAAACAGTTGAAACATTTAATTCTGTTAACGCTGATATTAATGTTATGATGGTCGGACTAATAATAATCTAGACATTTTTAATTTTCTGAATAAAAACATGTTTTTTTCATACAGTGCGTACTAAAGAACCATGTTTTTGTTCAGAAAAGTTACAATTTCACAGTTATTAGTAAGCCGATCATCATAATCGTAATATTAGAGTTAGTTAGATCAAATGTCTCAATTTTTTGTTTCTTGTACAATCTTGCAACAATTTACGGTTTTAAAGACATTTAGATTTAAAAAAAAGTCGCCATTTCGAAATGATACAAAGTAAAAACTTGATACTCCTAAAAAAATAGGTCTTAATAGGTTTTCTATGTACCAAATTTGAAGTATACACGTTAAGAGGTTCGTGAGATATAACTAAATATGTACAAAAAATACAAACATACACACAGACAAAAAACGAAGCACTTTAGGCCCTGTGTTTACATAAGCTTTTTTCCTACTTTCACCTCTACAATCATATGCTAAAATATTTTACCATAATTTCCTGGCACCCTGTATATGTTGTAATTGTTATAAACCTTAACAAATAAAATAAAATAAAATAAAAACAAATAAATATCCTGTAAAATTCAATGTAATATTTCCTTTATCTCAATGCTTTATGAAAACCTGATTCAAAAGATTTCAATTAATATAAATTTTTATCGTTGTTATGTTTGTGTAACGAAGGAATCTACTGAAATGCTAGGTTATTATATTTCATCTCGATTAAAAAAACTGCGCTAACGATAACAGATTATTGTCTTGGGAAACGTTGCTTGAAACATTGCCAATAATTCAAGCAAACGAATTTACTGGCACAATATTCAAGTCGACCGTTTTGACTGGTAAAATCTTATTGACCCGAAAACTGCCACAACAACAGCCATTGGACTGGAAAAGCAATTGTGGCCCTGTTTGGGGGTGGAGTTATCGCTTTTCTATAAGCGTGTCCTGGCATCCAGGCTCTTACATACATCGTCTACAGTGTTTAACTTTATTAATTTCGTTCTGGACCATCTAACCATCACCATAACTCTTTTACCAGCGCTTTTCATTTAAATCTGGAATAAATGGTTTAGTGGAATTTGAATAGAATTAAATAGCTCAAACCTGCTGATGTCTCGAACAGTGCTTTAATTTGAGTAGTTAAGAATAGGTAAACAAGTTCGAAAACTAAAATGGGCTAAAATGACTAAAAAGAGGAAGAGAGCTTCGAAATAATTTGCATTTAGCCCATTCAGTTGCTTGAAAAATGGAAACAATTTCTCGGTACAATCTTATCATAACTACTGTAACATTAAAATTAGGGGTGTGCGAGTACTCGAGCTTTTTCGAGCCGAGTTTACACTACTCGACTCGAAGTTTTAAAAAATGCTCGGAAGTCCGAGTCGATTAGTTAGTTACCCCCGCCGTTTAACCGGAATTGTTACGTGCGATCGTAATTTACGGTCATTTTTCACATAGCACCAGTCATGATCCTTGATTTAAAGTGTTTTTTTTGAGTTATTAATATCAATAAATTTAATGTTGTCTTTTCTTCCTCTTTATGATTTGTGATATTTTCTAACTTATGCTCAATGAGACTGATTTAACTTCAATTTTTAAACCTATGAAAATATGTTACAAGAACTCTTTTTAAAGCAAACAAGTGTTGATGTTTTTACCTCATAAGGCTGAAAGTTTAATAAAATTGTGACCCGCCAAGGGAAAAGGGACCTTATCTTCCAAGACAAAATTTTACAGGACAGCAAGTTTTAGAAAATAGGGTCAAAAAAACACATTTTCTGATTTATATTGTTTCTTAATGTTTATATGTTTCCAAACAATATTTGATCCATCTTACACCTGAATTTAACTTTTAACATGGTTAAATTATTTTTTTCGAAACCCTTGCAATCTGGAGAACAGGGACCTTGACATCCCCGATGCTGTTTAAACGCTTTGAAGTTAAGAAAATCCGAGAGTTCGGTGAGGAATAAATGTAGGACTTGCTAAGCCCTGATCCAGGAATTATATCATGAAAATATACAGGATCTTCCAAAAGAAGTAGTCGACGATGTAGCTCCTGGTCCAAGTGAAGTTTCAAAACAAACAAAAATGTACTAGAAGGTCAACAAATAAAAAAGTAAAAGCTCAAGACACCTACATAATATCATATTTTGTTAATTATATAATAAATTCTTATTTGAGTATAAAATTAAAATTAACTATAGTTGTTATAATGTAACAAGACATTTTGTATTCAAGACGTTGTGTTTTTTTCATTACTTCTATCTATTTCAGCAACATTTGACAAAATATACAAACAGTTGACACAAATTCAATGGTGGATTCATATTCTGCTTTAAATTTCTGACAAAATGATATATAAAACATAACCAATAATATAAGTATTAATTAATAAAAAAATTCTGGTTAGAAATTTGCAAAACTTTAGACCTCGATTTCCTAAAATTGATGATTTTAATATTTCAAATTCAAACCTTTATAACTTCAGGTCCCAAAGAACAAATATAGCCATTAATAACTTTGATACCAATACAATATGTGTTCTTCATCTGTGCTTGCGCGTATGTTTTAAACTCGACTCGACTTCAAAGTCAAAAATCATTACTGGCACACCCCTAATTAAAATAGAAAAAAATCATACAAATTATTGTCTACACCATCTCAGTTGAAACGTCAGTTGACCCTTAGGCGATCAAGGTATTTTAATCTGTTATGACCAGTTGAGCTGCGAGACGACCACTGCCGCGTGCAGTCCCGTGGGAGGCGACGTGATTGTGTATCAGTTGTTGATTACCGCCCGAGCAACGCCGCCTGCCTCGGTCCCTGAAACTAACCCGCACTTCATCAAATAGTGCAACTAGAGAAAAATGAGAAAAATACCCCCGTTGCAGCAGACCTGCATACTCAGCGAATTTCAAATGCAAAACAACATATTTCAATCCAACATACCGAGATTCAACATGTTTTTGTAAGCTCCATAAGAATAACATGGGGAATGAGTATGCAGGTTTGCTGCTACGGGTATATTAAAACTGGGTGGTTTTAATTCAATATTTAGTTGATCTGAACTAGAAGAAGCCATTTACCAAGTTTTATCAAGATATGTTGAGAAATAAGCGAGATATAGAATTTTCTTTATTTCCCATAAGGTTAACATTGGGACAACGTACTGTGTTTACCACTTTCAATATCTCGGAAACCAATGGATATAGAGCAGTGATTCACGTACTAAATTGTTTGTTTTTTTGAGCTCAATTCAATAATGCTAGCAAAAATTGGATAATTTTTAATTTCCTATGCAAAAAAACTCAAAAACCCCATTTTTGGGGGGGTTTATCCCCTTTACCCCCCCTTCCGGTGGTCCGATCGGACTGGTTCACGAACTCGTCCGAGTGATTACCACTTTACACGTCTGTACCAAATTTCATTAATATCGGACCATATTTACGGCCGCTATCGTGTTAACAGACATATATATATAGATATATAGATATATATATATGTAAAAATTCAAAAGAATAATGTTTTTGCTTCTGGGGGCCCCAAAATAAAAAGTTAACATGGTCTCGGGCTTAGGTCTTACCATGAGACCTACGGTAATAGCTTATTCCTTTAAGGAAATTCGCTAAAACACCTAACCCTAGAAAACTGCTATGAGGGAGCTTTTTGCGTTTTACTGTCATATTTAATGCGCTGAATAATGTTGGCCTACTAAAACTTTACTAAATTATGACCACCGGAATCACCTCATTTTCAAGATGGCGTCAAATACTAAAATTACACCTAAACCTAACAAGAAAAAAATTATATACTTAAACACTCATTTCTCAAGATATAAGGGTAAACTTGGTGTCTTTGTATTTGTTTTATAACCTATAAAAAATACAAAAGCTGTTAAAAATGTGGAAAAATACCCCCGTGGCAGCAGATCTGCATACTCAGTGAATTTCAAATGCGTAAAAACATTTCAATCCGACAAATCGAGATGCATCATGTTTTTGCAATATCAATAATAATAACATAGGGAATGAGTATGCATGTTTGCTGCAGCAGGTATTTAAATATTGGGTAGCTTTAATTTAACATTTTGTAGTTCTGAACTAGAAGAAGCCGTGCACCAAGTTTCATCGAGATATGTTAAGAAATGAGGAAGATATAGAATATTTTAAATTGCAAATAAGAATAACATTGGGAATGAGTATGCATGTTTGCTCCCACAAAAATGTAAATAACGAGGTTTTTGGACTAATATAGATTTTATCTCATCTAGATGAAGCCACAAACCAAGTTTTGTAAAGCAAGATATGTTGAGAAATAAGTAAGATATAGAATTTTACTTATTCCTCACAAGAATAAAGGACATTGTCACCATCTTTAAAATTAGATACTTCTGATTATCAAACTTTCGTAAACCTTTTTTAATTTGTTGTTAAGCACGTAAAATAAAACAGGAAAGCGCAGAATTATCCTTTATAAAACTTTTTCTACCGTAAGGGTATTACTATATCTTTCTTCGACTAAAAAAAATTTCAGCGAAAATACTCCACAAAAATGAAGCTTTAGAAGAAAGTAGAATAAGCCTATTTTTACCTTTGGGATTATTGATGCACTTTTTGAAGATTAACACTTTTAGTTTTGAAATCCCGAAATATGTCCAATTGTTGAAATTATTGTGTGCACGTCCCAGAAGCAGTCATATTAATTAAGATGACTTTGTTTTGGCAAACCTTACCTCAAAGAACTAACACTGCATAAATCAATCTAATAATTTATTTCGCAATGAATTAGTACATATTCGGAGAATTCCTTCCTATGTTGTAAAGGATAATTTTGTTAATTCAAAACAATCATGCAGCACAACTTGGTCTCGGAAATTTACTGTTAAGAATGAGTCAGTTGAAAGTCTGCAAGATATTTACCAAAGAGATCGAAAATTTTTATAGAATATCAGAAAATATTATAAACTAAAAAGGTGTGTGAGTTAAGAAATGCTGTAACACAAAACGTAAGAAAGTTAAATACGCACATGTATTTTTTACTGCAAACAATAGGAAATCAAATGAATGAAAGGCTAATCAGTTGTCAAATTAAAGTCAATCGTTGTGATATAAACAGCTGTTTTTGTAAACATCCAGGGCATGTAGTATGTAGTAACAATACAAGTTCGTTAAGAGATGACACATCCATATATCCTCGGTTACAGTACAATTGAACAGAGACGCTATCTACTAGCTTTTGTCTATCTTTGAACTATGGAAGCGAAAACATTTAACAGTTTTACACATAATTTTCAAACCTCATAAGATTTTGTATTAAACACTTTATTTTAATTTGTAATGAAAAAATTTGGATGTCTTTGTATGTGAATGGGCACTATGCCACCGATTTAGTATATAACGTACACACTACCCCGTTAAGTACATCGCATAGAATTATCCTGCAGCGATTTTTTATATTTACACTCAATATATTTTGTTAAGATGGCGAATATATTCCATAACTAGGCGAATCCAGCCTTGGGGTTAGTTTACGAATTTGATCTTCATAATATTGACTGTAAATCAAATATTTATGAAAATATATCTAAGCGAATATCTTACAGTTGATTTAATGTTGCTAGTTAAAATTTAACGTTCATTGTAATCTACAATACATCTATCTGTACAATACGTATTGGAATTATCCAATACACGTTGTTATGTCCATTCTCCCCAATATATACATGTGGCATATACATATGCCCATTTCCATATATCATATATCATATATCATATATCACATATCATATAATTTCCTGATACGAGAAGCGTTCATTATAATATAAATCGATGTTTAGATTTGTATTCTTTTTACAAACAATATCATAACCATTAAAGTTATGCGGATTTTTATAGTTCTACTTATTTTTTAAAGGAGAGGGGAAACTCAGCCAATCTAACCAATTAACTTGTGTAGAACAATTCAAAATCACACCGAACTTAATTTGAGGTCCCTTCACGTAATAAAAATATAATAATATAGTTACTGTTCTTTTGACGGAAACTTTAAAATGTTTCCCACTCATATACACTAATTAATACAAATTGTTTTATGAAATTGTATGAATGTTTTATGAAATGTATAATGTTTTATCTACGACCATTGCAATAAGCACCAATTATGGTATTACAATAAACATTATAATGATATACATTAAAACACCAAAAACCAAGCAGTACTCTAATGACCACTACTGGTTCTACTGGTTGTACTGGCTCTAGACCAATGAGAGCTTGGCATTTGACGGAAGTAGTGTCATAATAACAATTACGCAATTCGCACATCAGCTGATCGTTGCATTACGATTCATGTTTGAGTTTACTTATTCCATCAGCTGATTGTTCCACAACGATTCATGGTTCAGTCTGCTTATTTGCCTAACCTCAAGTTTTAGTTGACCTATTACATTATTAAAAGTCATGAGTTTTGTTTAACTTCGGGGAAAATTTTGTCGTATATTGTTGGTCGTAGATAAAATAGTGTATGCAACGATTGTATCATGCCTTTAAGCCACTCGTGAGATATTTAGAACACTCGCTTCGCTCGTGTTCTAACTTACATCTCACTCGTGGCTTAAAGGCATTCATTATACAATCGTTGCATAAACTACTATTATGAAATAGTTTTATTGTATTATGAAATTATTTTATGTTTTAAATTATTAATGAACTGAGTTTGCAAATATTTAACGATAAAATAAAATTATCTTGTCCAATTACTGTTATTCATAAGACGACATGTTTGATATTCAAAACTGAGAGTATTGTTTATTGATTATAGTCTGTGGTAGTCTAGTTTCAATAAATGTTTGCCTTTTTATCAATGAGACCACTTTTAATTGTAAAGACGGCGATATTTGTTTTTAAATCAATTATCTTGTCAAAATGAAATGTAATAGGTTATTGTGGGTGCATATACTTGAAGCCCTGACGATGTTCTGAGGATTGAAATATGTCGACTTAGGAATACCAGAGATTGGATAAGGAGATTTTTTTTATCATTTATATATTCCAAATCCAAGATCACAATGAATAGTATAAATATTGAATAAGCTGGATGTGACTTCATAGTACGACTTTCTGGAGTATTTTGTAAGTTTTTTGTTTATTTTTTTTATTTTTTTACGATGTTTATTTTTTTACGATGAAGATTCAAATAAAAAACAAACAACGATGGGGTAAACAAAGACAGTGTCCTAAACATTTTTTAAACACGCCCTGGGCGAATTGTAGTTTTCTGGCGTAGGTTTTAAATGTAAGTTTTTCCTAGTTAAAATTAACGAATCACGTTGGTTGAGGATAAAATAAGAACACGGTTAGAGTAAAAAAACATTACAAAGCGGTAACGGCGTTCAATTCTTTACCAACCTCAAAAATTTCATTGCTACCAACAAAAAAAGGGAATAGTCCCTGTATCTGTAATACTTTTGATGTTATCCCTTACTACCTTGTTTGACCAGCTTTTAGGTAAATGTACAAATTGTAGTATTCTCTTTTGTAAAATGGAAACAACAACCTAATGAACAAGATTGTTCGAACAACTCGTTGTCTTCTGGGAAAGACCGTGTGTAGATATCGAAGTTCGTTGCCAGAAGACATCGAGTTAACATCTTGAGAAGTCCACCGTGGAAGCATACATCCTTCATCTTACTTGATTAATGTTGTTATCGGTTTATCTAGAAAAAGATGCAGGGTAGAGGTCAGGAACAATCGAACAAATAAATAAAAATCGATAATTCAATATTCTTCTCGAATAAAATCGAACTATGTAGGTTCGATTACACGATGTTCCTTTTCAATGCAGGTACCACATCCTTTTATTACCATTTCAACGCAAAGTTTTTTGTTTGTTGTGTCTATTGTTTTAGACGGTCTGATATTTAAAACGCTCTCCGGCCTATAGGTAATTCCAGTGTTCATTTTACGATTCTTGTCAAATGACTATTGCTGGATACTTCTTGTCAAGTGTGTGCAAACTATTACTGGGTACTTCTTGTTAATTGTGTGCCAACTATCGCTGGGTATTTCTTGTTAAGTTGTGCCAGCTATCGCTGGGCATTTCTTGTTAATTGTGTGCCAACTATCGCTGGGTATTTCTTGTTAAGTTGTGCTAACTATCGCTGGTCATTTCTTGTTAATTGTGTGCCAACTATCGCTGGGTATTTCTTGTTAAGTGTGTGGCAGCTATCGCTGGGTATTTCTTGTTAAGTGTGTGCCAGCTATCGCTGGGCATTTCTTGTTAGTTGTGTGCCAGCGATCGCTGGGTATTTCTTGTTAAGTTGTGCTAACTATCGCTGGTCATTTCTTGATAAGTGTGTGCAACTATCGTTGTGCACTTCTTGTTAGGGGGGTATGCAAGGCCTATCTGAATAACAAATCCAATGAAATACAAAATAACTCAAAACACAAAAACAATCTTAATTTTTTGGCTAAGAGTATTTATCACTATTTACATAACTTTTACGTGTAAACATGTTTGTCCTCATACATAGTCATAATGTGAACTAAATATTTGGGCTGTAAAAACTATATAAGGGTAACAGATATAAACATATCATAAAGTCCTGAAAATTGGTCAATATTATGAAACCTAAGGGCTAGGCGGACGATACACGATAAATGTCATGGGACCAAAGTTGTGGCTCGTTTAAAATTCGTTTCACGTGGCGGTCTCCGTTTTCCGATAGGACTATCCGGTTGTCCACTAAAGATATGAAAATTGTATTTCAAAACTTCTATCTTTATCTCGTTTAAAAATATTTTCACAAAAATATCTATTTCACAATACTGGATCGTCCTAAAAAAAATTCAGGGTGTTTTTTTAACGCAACCCAAAACTTTATTATATCAGTGAAGAATTATTTCCCCCCAAGATCCCCGGATTTGGCCCCACTCTATTATTTTCTTTAGGGATACATAAAAAAGTAAGGCCTACAAAAACAATTCTAACATATTCAGTACTTCAAAACAAACAAAACAATGTTATGCAAGAAATTCAAAGAGGAACCTAGCAACACGTCTTCGGGAATTTGATGGAGAGAGCATAACTTCATACAAATGTCACTGGCGGATTTTTTGAGCTTATAAGGTAAACTGAATGTTATCAAACTTAAATGATGGATTGTATAAAGCGTGAAGATCTATAAAACAATACTTTTTTCATATTTATATGTGCATTATTCAATCTTAAAAATGGGTTGCTTAAAAAAAACACCCTGTACTTGCGATTATCAATCAGAACTGTGAGAGTTGCACTTCAAAAAAACTATAATACATTTAATTTAATGTTGGATTACGTTTGGTAGGTTCCAATTTAATAATAAGGGTGTTTCTAATACCACTACACCAACTCTACTCATAAAAAATAACTAACCGAGATGGACTAGGCGTCATGAACTGTCCGTGCGTGAAAACTATTCCAGCGAATGTATTTTTCTGCGATGTTTCGCAGTGGCTGCTTCGCGTGGGTGGCCAATATTTATAGTGAGCGATCGAAGGAAAACCCCGACATCGACTTCTAGATGGTACCCGGGGGAGATCCGCTTGCCTCGCTTGTATTTCTTGCTGCCATCTTTGTATCGATCTCAACTACCGGAGCGCTTGGCTCAACCGTACATTTAAAACTCAGAAATGGTTACTTTAGACTTATTGAAACGGGTTGTAGAAAAGAAGATAAAATAACCCTTTTATATTGAATGAGGCCTATACTTGAAGTTTACGCGGGATTAACTATCATCGATTAAGACTCGTATAACCTAGGTCCTTTATACAAGTCATTTATGAAAAAACCTTATTAAATTAGTGTTCTCTGTCTTTAACGTCAAAACAACCCGTTTTAATTACTTTTAATTGAAATAAATGTTAGGTCTACAATAAGTGAAATTACGTAGTTTTAATGAAATATATGCATATGTATCCGTAGAATTGTAAAGACTAGTGAAAATGATGCATTAAAAAAGTAATGTATTTAAAATCAAAAAATCGAACGATCCTCCAATTCAGGATCCCCTAATCGTGTTTTAGGTTGTTTCTGGTGTTGTGTTTTTAGACCAAAATGCTAAACACATGGTTAAAGTAAAATTAATTATGGGACCTTAAACTAATAAATATTTGTAAAATCTTTTTAAGCAGTTTAAACATGTATTCAAGTTTCGTAATTATTTGTTATTTATAATAAACCCCCTTTCGATTGGTTTTCCTGCCCCACAGACCAAGCGATTAATAACTTTGATCGGGGTTTGTTGCTATAGTTAATAAATACCTTGAGAACGGGTGACGCGATTGTACATTTTCTTTAAGAAAAATGTTTCTTTTTTCATCCCTTTTAATTTAATCTGTCATAAGGGTAACAATCCCATTTGAAATTTTAAAGATAGGGTCGGGGTGAGTAGGGGGTTGGAGAGGGTGTAGTTTTATCATGAAAAATATCCACCCCAATAGAGATATTTAGTTATTTCCCTCAATCAGAATACCAGATCTTTTACTTTTTCAATAAATTAAGATCTAACAGAGGTTACAATGTTAAAAACATCCTTCTTTTACGATTAAATTATTTTTTTGTCTCAAGAACGCTTGAAGCAATTTTAATTTTTCTTTCACCAAACTTTTCTTTCTTATGCTCTTTAATGTGATATGTCATAAAAGGGTATATTGCTATTTAAAAATTTTAAGTTAGGGGCTGGGGTCAGATGGGGGTTGTTTGGGGGATGAAACGTTCATATGAAATTTACTTTCCCCTGTCTTCGTAGACGTTTCCAGCAAACAGAGCACTAAAATTTCTTTTAGTTTTTTAATAAATCGAAAAGCAAATTTTGGAAAAAAAACTGTAAATATTATTAAAGTATATCTGAACAACACTTATTTACTGATTCGTATGGCAGAGTCTAATCGTACACCTTTTGATTTTTCTGAGGGAGAGAGAGAGCTAAACATCGACACCTCTTTTTAAGGAAACTGGAAACAAATTAATCACAACACACATTTATTGTTCGACTTTTTTAGGTTGAGTCTATGCTGACTGCATTTTGACGAGAGAGATACACAATCGCGTGTGAGGGAAAGCGGTCCAAACCTTTCAAAGTTTCGTGGGCATGCCGGGAGTCGAACCCGTGAACTTTTATACCGAAGTCCTAGAGTTAACCGTTAGCAACATGCGTATTAAACATACATTAAAACAGCCCATCTACTAGTCGCTATTTTATACAAAATGTAGAGATCAGTTTCAACCCACGAAAAATCAAATTACCATTTGTATGCAACTGTAATGTATGTACTTCCGGATAATTTCTACTGTGTTCGATTCCAAGGGAGTGTTTAATAGAAACTGCTGATAGAAACTGTTACCAATCGATTTATGAACAAGTATTACGTTATTGTTTTGGTTTCCACGCTTTTTTGCTCCTTACTTCAAAACATTATTTTGAAGATAGAAAACAACATATTTAATACTTTCATTACTTTAACAAAACTAGTCATGTTTTGAATTTTTTTGCATGTCAAATAGATTATTTATCATGTTGATTTTTTATTGGTTTTGTAGTTGATAAAGAATTAATTTATAATGTATGTTCATGAAGAACGTGTATACATGAAGACTGTATACATATTTGCATGGACTGTTTTGATTTGTAGCGTATGGAGTTTATGCATTCAATTATTGTTTTGAATGAAAATAATTTGAACTTGAATTTGATTCCCTGTACTGATAGGATGAAACAAATTATTAAAGTCTTAAGAATAAATGTTTTTAAGGCAATTTAAAATTTTTGTGAACAGTTTCTGCTAGATTATGCTGTCCGTGCTGTTCTACATTTATTGTTACTAGATTCTATTTTAATGCTATTATACAGGGTGTTCAAAAAATGTGGGGCAATAATTTACGTAGTGATTCCTTGGGTGAAAACAAGCAAAAAAGTTCATATAAACATAGGTCCTAAAGTGCTTCGTTTTCCGTCTGTGTGTCTGTTTATGATAATTACATATTTAATCATATCTCACGAACCACTTAACGTATAAACTTCAAACTTGGTATATGGATAACGACTATTAAGAACTATTTTCGTAAGAAGTATCAAATTTTTACTTTGTACCATTTCAAAATGGCGACCATTTTTTGTTTCCAAAGCTAAATATCCTAAAAACCGTAAGTTTTGGAAAAATTATACAAGAGGCAAAAAAGTTGAAAAATTTAATTTAATTAATGCTGATATTAAGATTATGATAATCGGACTACTAATAACGGAGAAATTGCAACTTTTCTGCATAAAAACATGGTTCCTTAGAACAATCTGTCTGAAAATTGCATGTTTTTATTCGGAACATTAAAAATGTCTCCATTATTAGTCGTCCTATTGTTATAATCTTAATATTATCGTTAATTAGATTAAATTTCGCAACTTTTTTGTATCATGTATAATTTTTCTAAAATTTACGGTTTTTAAGATATTTAGCTTTGAAAACAAAAAATGGTCGCCATTTTGAAATGGTATATAGTAGAAATTTGGTACTTCTTACGAAAATAGTTCTTAATAGTCGCTATCCATATACCAGGTTTGAAGTTTATACGTTAAGTGGTTCGTGAGATGATTAAATATGTAAATATCATAAACAGACACACAGACTGAAAACGAAGCACTTTAGGACCTATGTTTATATGAACTTTTTTGCTTATTTTCACCCAAGGAATCACTACGTAAATTATTGCCCCACATTTTCTGAACACCCTTTATACTACTTTCGCTATATTTTTCATATTTTTATACACTTTTAATAATTTTGTTAACTGGGTTTTTAGTTAGCTCCTGCGATTCAGAGATTTCATAATCTAGGTCAAGTAATTCTTGGATTTTCAGTGACAATCTAGGCCAGTAAATCTTTTATTAAAGTACTGCAAATAATTTTGTTCACATTTTTTTGAAAAAAAAAATTGAATTTGAATGACTTTGTTTTAGTAACAGATTTACGGTGCCGAATAAATATTGTAGAGGTGCGAATGTTTCATCGGGAAGTATTGTCTCCCAGGAGCCGCTCGGCGCGATGATCCCTCACTGTCCGACTTGGCGCTAGTCTCATTTTCCTCTGCATTTCGTACCATAAAATAATCCGACCGGCAATGTATCACTCCTGTCACCAGCCGAGCTACCCTCGTAATGAGTAGTGTAGCTGAAGGATAATTCGGAATTAATATTTCATCCGTGTTCTGTGTTCTCTATAAGTACAGGGTGTTTTTTTCTTAAACGCAACCCGTTTTTAAGGTTGAATAATGCACCTGTAAATATGTAATGAGTATTGTTTTATTGATATTTACATGTCATACAATCTGTTATTTAAGTTTGATCACATTTAGTTTACATTATGTGCTCAAACAGTCCGCCATTGCCATTTGTATAAAGTTATGCTCTCTCCATTAAATTCCCAAACTCGTGTTGAAAGGTACCTCTTTAAATTTCTTGCATTAAATTTGATATGTTTGTTTTGAGGTGTGAATTGTTCTCGTAGGATAATTACTACTTTACATATCTGTGGCAAATTTCATTCCAGATCGGGCCATTTTCATGCGAGTTATCGTGCTTAAAACACACACATTAAAAACGCAACCGGTTTTATCGGTGAAGGATTAATTCCCCCTAATATCCCCGGATTTGACCCCACTAAATTATTTTATTTGGGGATACACAAAAAGTAAGGCCTACCAAAAAAATTCACAGGATTTTCAGCACCTCAAAACAAACATAACAAATTTAATGCGAGGAATTCAAAGAGGTACCTTGCAACACGTGTTCGGGAATTTGATGGAAAGAGCATAACTTTATACAAATGCCAATGGCGGACTGTTTGAGCACATAATGTCAACTAAATGTGATCAAACTTAAATAATAGGTTGTATAAAATGTAAAGATGCATAAAACAATACTAATTTCATATTAATGTGTACATTATTCAATCTTAAAAATGGGTTGCGTTAAAAACCATTAGTTATTTGTGTGTTGGTTGAGTAAAGTACAACATTGTCTCACGAGGGAGAAAATGTGCTTTTACTCTCGAAATGCACGCAACATTTTACCCTCATAATAAATAAATATCCTGACCATAAAATTTGGATGGATGGATAGGTGGATGGATAGATGGGTGCATGGATAAATGAATGAAAGAGTGAGGAAGTGAGTGAATTAAGTATATGTGATTGAATGGATAAATGAATGAATAAATGAATGAATGAATTATGAATGAATGAGTGAGTGAAGGAATGAATGACATCTTTATCTATCATGAAACATAAATACAAAGTTTATATTTTTTACAGTTTTTCTAACTGCTGTACATGTAGAAAAAATGCAAAATAACGACAAAATAAACAAACATCGTTGTAATTGAACAACGATTTGCATTTAGGCTAATCAAACTTGCTACGACCAAGTTTGTAAAATAATAGTAGTTTATGCAACGATTGTATAATGAATGCCTTTAAGCCACGAGTGAGATCTAAATATCTCACGAGTGGCTTAAAGGTATAATACAATCGTTGCATACACTATTTTATCTACGACCAACAATATACGACAAAATTTCCCCCGAAGTTAAACAAAACTCATGACTTTTACTAATGATGGAATAGGTAAACTAAAATTTGAGGTTAGGCAAATAAGCAGACTGAACCATGAATCGTTGTGGAGCAATCAGCTGTTGGGATAAGTAAACTCAAACATGAATCGTAATGCAACAATCAGCTGATGTGCGAATTGCGTAATTGTTATTATGACACTACTTCCGTCAAATGCCGAGCTCTCATTGGTCTAGAACCAGTACTCTAAAGTGACTCCAGTACTCTAAAGTCGTCATTAGAGTACGGCTTGGTTTTTGGTGCTTTAATGTATATCATTATAATGTTTATTGTAATACCATAATTGGTGCTTATTGCAATGGTCGTAGATAAATTATTTTTTACATTTAAATTACTCAATAAGTAAGAGTAAAAAAAATATCAAACAGTCTTGGAACAAATAAATTAGGAGTCTCTTAGGCAGGGCCAGAGGCTTTCATCACATTAAATTACTAATAAACTAAAGGTAACCAATTCGGTTGTGCAACAAATAAACAATTTGATGCAAATAAAAAATACGCAAAAAACAGGAAATACCCAAAATAAAAAAAAATCAGTATGCAAAACATTTTAAGAATATTACTTCGTCCAAATAAGTACGAATAACTGATAAGTACTATACAAGGAAAACATATAAAATAACCTGAACATAAATCACCAGTATGTAGTGTCCTATAAATATCTGAAACAAATAATCAGTTCTTTCATGAGTCAATAACCAGGCAATAATTGTATTGCATGTATAGCTCATGGAATAATTATGGTCCGAATATATTTCAAAGTATATTATGGAGGTGTCGGAAATTATTATAATTAATGTCCATTATAAAGGGTGTTAACGCAAACCATATTTAAAATTGAATACTGCACATATAAAGATGAAACGAGTATTGTTTCGTTAATTCATACATTTTATGCAACATATTATTTTCGTTTGATCACATTTAGCTTACATTATGTATTCAAACAATCCGTTATTGACATTTATACAAAGTTGTGTTCTCTCCATCAAATTCCTGAACACATTTTTCAAACTACCTCTTTCAATTCATCGTATTGAATTTGTTATGTTCGTTTTGAGCTGCTGAATATCCTGTTGTATTCGTTGTCCTTACTTATTATGTATGGCCCCAAAAAATAATCTTTTGCAGTCATATCCGGGGATCTTTGGGGTGTTAATCCTTCACTAATAAAATAAAATTTTGGTTGCGTTAAAAAACCCTTTATTTATATATGTTTAGCTTTATTTATAAAATAAATTTGTGTATTGAAAGCATCTATGTAATTAGTAATAACGTTTGCCAAAACCAATATTTAAACTATTTGGTTTGATTGTGAAGCGTATACTTTCAATAAAAGAACGAATGAGAAGATTTTAAAATTAACAATCTTTATACAGGGTGTCCGGAAATTATGGTAAAATATTTTAGTAAATGATTGTACAGGTAAAAATAAGAAAAAAAGTTTATATAAACATAGGTCTTAAAGTTCTTTGTTTTCCGTCTGTATGTCTGTTTGTATTTTTTACATATTTATTTAATCATATCTCACGAATCTCTTAACGTATAAACTTTAAACTTGGTTTGTAGATGACCACTATTAAGAACTATTTTTGTTAGAAGTATCAAATTTCTACTTTGTGCCATTGCAAAATGGCGACTGTTTTTTGTTTTCAAAGCTAAATATCTTAAAAACCGTAAATTTTAGAGAAATTATACAAGGGACAAAAAAGTTGCAAAAGTTAATCCAATTAATGCTAATATTAAGATTATGATGATTGGACTACTAATAACGAAGAAATTTAAACTTTTCTGAATAGAAACATGGTTCTTTAGAACATAATGTCAGAAATTTGCATGTTTTTATTTGGAAAAGTTAATATTTCTCCGTTATTAGATGTCCGATCATCATAATCTAAATATCAGCGTTAATTGGTTTAAAGTTTGCAACTTTTTTGTCATTTGTATAATTTTTCTAAAATTTACAGTTTTTAAGATATTTAGCTTTGAAAACAAAAACAGTCGCCATTTTGAAATGGTACAAAGTAGGAATTTGATACCTCATACAAAAATAGGTCTTAATAGTGGTCATTCATATACCAAGTTTGAAGTTTATACGTTAAGAGGTTCGTGAGATATGATTAAATTTGTAAAAATCACAAACAGACACACAGACGGAAAACAAAGCACTTTTGGATTTATGTTTATATGAACTTTTTCTCTTATTTTTACATGTACTACCATATACAAAATATTTTACCATAATTTATGGACACCCTGTATAAACACACACAGTACTTACACTCACTAACAGATCGTTGAAAAGATGTATCTTATTATATATCAGTATAAGATGATATATCAATGAGTGACACAGAAAGCAAACAATATTCAATTAATTATTGTTTTTTGAGGTGTATAATACAAAATCCTTAAGTAAGTAGCTAAATAAGACGTTGACGGGAGCATATCTTATAAGTAAATCAATCCATGTCTACTTAAAATTCTGGCTCAGACAAAAGTAGCTACAGCTGGCCCGTATGAATGGGAGGTCCATTAATTATTTATAGTCATAGCACCCACCAGCCTTTTGGCTTATCACTCCGTCAGTTTACCGCTAATGCTGCTCAAATGTTGACCATACCCAATATTTCCTCAATGAGAAGATAAAAAATTAAAGAAACGAAACGAAATTTAAAACTGTCGGAGTGTAATTTTGGACAAACATGGAAAAAAGCTGACACATGTGACCAACATACACAAGCATAGATTAACAAGGATAAGCATGGGTAGGTTAGGCTAAGTTAGATTAGGTGAAGAGTAAAGATGATAAGTGAGGCAATTTTAGAGTGGAGATAAAACCGCTTAAGAGACTTGAAACGGCTCACCATGTTATTCTTATGGCGGAAAACGGCGAATAAAAAGAGCAACAACGATTCTATTAACAACTTTATTGGCTTTTCGGGCTTGTCATTTATACTGTACTCAGTTTAAAGTGACGTTTCACTATTTAACACAGTTGCTGTGGAATTATTTTCATCACCTAACTCCTCTTAGTAAGTATTTGTTAAGGAAACATTTTCCTCAGAATTCCGAAAACATGTTGTTCAGGTTTGATTTCGTTGTTAAAGAAATGAAAGAAAATACCATTGGTGAGTAAGAAAACGTAAATATCATTTTCATTTTCAAGATATTTATGAGGTTTTTGATTCTTATGTAAACAAGCTTTTACTGGTAGGAATTACAAAATATGTCTACAACAATAAGTTACTTTCATAAATTTTTATAACATATTTTTATTTGTAGCGCGTAGGGGAATAAAAATAATTAAAAACACATTAAAAAAGGAACTAATAATGAAATAAATATATCAAAACTTCCTCTTTTGGTCAAACGCTTTGAGTATAATATCAATGGTATAATTTATTTAAAAGACAAAGAACAAACTTAATTAATACGCTTTTATTTTTCATTTTTAAATTTAATGTATTTCAGATGGGAGGTTGAAAACCCCCCGAATAAACCAATCCGTTAAAAGGCCTGTTATGAAGTAACTAATAGCGTAAGACCAGTTAATGTCAATAATACTGTTTCAGAGGATAAAAAAGTACATTTCGCCAGAACGGATGATTTATTTCACTTCGTTTCTTTGATAGCCATGCCATATTCATTCGGATTGCTAATTAAATTGACAAATTTTCAATATTTCATCAGGAAATGGAAATGCTTTTAAATATAACTGACGCTGGAAAAACTAGAGATGAGATACGCTAACGAAGTTGATAAGAAAAAAATGTATTAGCATTTTTTTGGACTGGCTGAAATTCGGTTGAGTATCATACATAACCCTTGTATTTTTATTCTTTTAAATTTTTCTCACTAAAAATATATAGAAACACTCCTGTCCCAGAAAACCTGCGTACTCAGCCAATTTTCAACAGGAAAAATTCAGTAATTAATCAATTATTACTAAACAAAAAATAAATACAACAAGTGATATATTTATATATTAAAATATAATTTCATCGTTTGTTTCACATAGTCTCCGTCAATAATATTGATAAATAAGTTTTATAAATATATACCTATACATACATATATATATATATATATATATATATTTATTTATTAAAAATAAGTTAGATTGTTGATTCAAAATACTTTTGATAAACTCATTACATATTCTGCAGGTTTCGTTAAGACAAACAAAGTTACACCGGACAACATTCTGTTGCCCTGATTCTAAAATACGTGGCAAAAAATGTTAATCGGAAATACTTCGGAGACCAATGAACTTAGAGCAATGATCTAAAATACCAAATTGTTTGTTTTTTTTGAAGCTGAATCCAATGGTGAAAACAATAATTTGATTATATTAATTTTTCAACCTGAAAAAGCAAGAAAAAAACATTTTTGGGGTGTAAAAGGAGCCTTACCTCAAACTTCGGATATGTCGATCTGGCTGGTTTACGAACTCGTCCAAGAGAACATAGTTTTTCTTGTCTGTACAAAATTTTGTTACGATTGGACGATTTTACGAGAGTTATCGTGTTAACAGACACTCGAAAAATGAAAATTCGATTTTCCATGTAAGACTATGTTAAATTTTGAAACAAATCGTGATTTATGCAGGTAAAATTGCGTTTCCACAATAAACTTACTTCATATAAAGTGCCACATGTACGCTTGGCAGAAGTGACGAGACATGAGTCTGAGTGTTTAATTTTAGTTGTTTAATTTAAACATATAAGCTATGTGTTTCCACAACGAATGTGTAAACGTGGGGAATATAGGATTTTTATCTGACCCTATGAATAAGTACTTTTTACTTGTTAACTTAGCTCTCACACTGCTGATGTTTGCTGGCAATACTGAGCGGCTATATAAAGTGCTGAGCAATTAAATTTACATACGATGATCATATTAACTATAAATTTGTTATTAGTACTAAAAGATAGATATTATAAAATAATTGAGTCAACTATATTTGTATTTATTTGGTTGCAATTTCTTAGTGTAGTAACTACTAGTTTTTTGACATTTCAATATTATTTATGAACATTTCATCTGCTCATAGTCTACCAACTAAATTAGGCCTAGCACTATTTCACCTAGTTGTTTTTAGACTTTTTTCAGCTATTATATTGGCTTCAACGTTATTTTCAGTGAATACATGCGTACCGGTATTAATTTGGTTTAACTACTACTCCGTACTTTGATCTGTTGTACATATTTTCGTTGGAAATATAAATGTATGTCGGTATAAAATTAATTACTTATTACTATTACTTTTCATGGTTATAAATTATTTATTTTTGCTTAAAATCGTTCCTTATAAAAATTTAACTGATCTGTGAAATTTCAATTTATGGACAAATTTTATTTTCCCCTCATGCACCTACCAAGTAATGTTTCCACGCTAGCCGAAGAGTGACGATGAGCAGCAAGAGAGGCATATTTCGGAGCGAGTGGGAGGGGGTTCTTGCGTAAACATTTAGAAAGAACAATAGTTGGTATGCGAGAATTCATCAACATTCATATCCCCAAACTTTGTAAAACTTGTTTTTTACCAATCAGTGATGGTAAATGTCCGCACAAAAACCGAAACCGAAACCTGAACCAAAACTAAAACCAAAAAATAAAATAATTAAAGAATTTCAGTTTTATTTGGCAGAATAAGACATGCAAAAAATAATACTCGTATTTCATCAGTGACACAGATATGATACTATTATTTTTTACAGATAATGAAACAGAATTCAGAAAACAAGCAATCTACCTACGGTGAGGGGATTGCTTGTTAACCGATTAAGACTAAGATTCCTGCCCAGTCATGATAATACCCAGTTCTTGCACCTGCCTCTGAGCCGCACATTGACAAGAACAGAACCTCCTCTGGTGCCAAGCTATTTAAGTGTGTTTATGTTTTGAGTTGATGTGTTAACTGTGTACGATGAACATCAAGGTGATTTTTTTGTCAAGGACAGTGAGTGTTCAACGTCCACATATTTCCCGAAACGCGTCTCAGCATCGGATTCCTGGTACACAGAAAAATAGATTTGCTGGAACAACAAAAACACTGGTAAACCGAGCAAAAAGCATTTGCAGACATAGAGCCTGCAAATGGTTTTGACGGTTTACCAATGTCATTGGTTGAAACACATTGGCTTGGATAGAAAATTTAATTTGTAGGAATAACATAACATTGGTAATTATAGCAAACAAAATTAGTGTTGAATAGCAAATGTATGGAAACATTTTGCTGGCAAAACCAATGTGTTTGTTATGAATACAGTGCACATTAGTATTTATAGCAAATGTGTTTCAACAAAGAAGTATTAATAACTCCACTAAAATAGTTATGGTAATTTCGACACAACCATTTAGCAAATAAACTGGTCAAAATCGCTCAACAAATGTGGATTTATTGGTTCCTTCAATTTATTCTTTCCTGTGTATGCTAAGCCTGTTTGTAATCAGTTATCCCATAGACTAAAAAACACATGTGTTTCTATGGTTGGAAATACATTAGGTTGGTTTGTCAATTATAATTGTACTGTCACAAAAAAGTCATTATTGTAAAACGAAATTTTGAAATTTGTTGTTTATTTGTACAATTATCGAATGTTATGCTTGCTTTTGAATATTTTTTCCATAAACATTAAATAATATGTATTTAAAGGATGGCTGCATCATGTTAATAAATAGAATTTGATCTTATGTTCGGCACATTTTACTATTTTATTAGACTTTTAAATTTTTGACGTAAGGACTGTAATATAACGTGTGCAAAATCTAATTTACTCGATTAATACCAACTTCTATTTTTATCATATCATTGAGAATGGCCCTGTCGATGAACAAATCTAACCGCAACTTAAATAAATAAAAAACGATAAATCTGGGTATTGATACCGAAAACTGTTTCTCCTAATACTCGACCTCTCGGCTCGCTCTCGGGGTCTCGACTAAGATGTAGGGACTGAGGTTTGGCCGATAAATATTTTAGCTTGTGAGTCCTGGTCGATAATGGGGCCAATGGGACGGAACTGTCAGTCCTCATGTCTAATATCACTCTGAAAACTAACTCTCACCTTCACAAACTCCTTTTTATTACATTCTCCCCTTATACATAGTATATGGAGAAAGTATTGCTTTCGTCAAATTTTTCGAATTTAAGTTGTTAGAGGAAATATTTGTTTTGGTGCTTTCCAAATGAAAAAAGTGGTTTTTGGAGTAGTGTCTGTCCTTGTGTGTGTGGATGTGTGTATGTAAACAAAGCTAGAGACGACACCAGGCGTCCGAATTTAATGAAATTTGGCATGTAGGTATAAAGCCGTGATATCTTCAGGTTTTTTTTTAAAGAAAATATACTTGCCAACATTAAAATTGGCTTGAAAAAATAAATAATCGCGTGTCCTGAATTGTTAGTCTACGTCAAATGGTTGCGGAGAAAATCGATATTTTCGTTTGGCGGTAAACGCTGTACGTTGTCTTGTGTTATTCTTATGCCAAATATTCAAAAACCTATATGTCCGTCAATTGCTGACCGATTTCAATACAATTTCGTATGTATTTGTGGGATGAAGATTTTCTTGCTTTAAGGGAGGAAGTATATGAGTCAGTTTGCTGACACCATTTATTTTAAATTCTATGCTCAATGTTAAATTTCATTAGTGGGCCTCATACCATATTTTACCATAATGAGGGAGCACAATAAGCTTCGGTTGACGTGCTGAGACTTTTTGAGTGCATTCCCCAGACTCCAATCAATCAATCCAACCATCAATCAATCAATCAATTTCAGGTTCGGCTAATAATCGGATACGACTTAATGCAACAAGAAAATTGTAAAATGTTGCCGGGGCTTCTTTTCTTTTCTTTATTTTTAATCCGTGGGGACAAAACCCTCTTAAAGATATTTTCGGAGAGACGTTAATTAAGATCGGTTTGTCAATATTAATTTACTGACTCTGTAGACTCTAATATTCATCTTTTTTTCGTAAACCACAAATTATGTCAACCCTATACCAGTGGCGTACCCAGGATTTTGCCCTGGGGGGGGGGGGTCAAACCAGAAGCAAATTGGGGGCCGTCCATTAATTACGTCATATGAAAATTGGGGGAAGGGGCCCAAAATGGAAATTACGGTAGGATGATGTGCTTGGGGAGAGGGTAAACGCTGGGATGACGTCATTTTTCAAATTAGGTTTTAATACCAATTTAGATAGGAATATTGTAAACATTCTATGTTAATTCATTAAGCTAAAGAAAAACAGCTTGGAAATATGTCCTCGATTTCTACAATGGTCATTTTAGCTTTAGGTCAGAACTAATCTACAGTAAGTGCAATAATAAATATGTTTTTGGATTTGCAGGTAGCGTCAGCGTCTATCCCTACAGCAAATGTAGTTCTACAAAGTTCAAAAAGTTCTGGTTTGAATCGTTGATTAACGTCAAATTAGCCGAAAATGAGTTTTAAACCTAATTTAGTGGTTTTAACAAATCAGTAGAGAAACACTTTAATTGGGCTTTCTCAAAGACTAGTATTGTTTTAGGAGATTGTGCCCTATGACGTCATTTTTGAATGGCAGGGGGGGTCAGGTGGATCATGACGGTAAGATGATTGTAGGGAGGGGGGTAAAAAATGACCAAACATCGATGACGTAATTTATGGACACGATGTATTTTCTTGTCCTTGACATGCCACTCGAAACCAACCAATGTTATCAAATGGAGCTTTACACACCGGTGTCGCGGACACGATGTCATGGCCAAGATTTGCCGTTACAGAAACAACACGATATTTCTTGCCGCAAAGTCAAAGAACGGTTTTCTGCATGGTTTCCTGCATCCCGTGAGATTGCAATCCGCATATACGATGAACACAAGTATCATACCGGAGCAAAGACAGCAGACGGTTGCCTGATGAATAGAATAAATTTCAGCGACATCGTGTCCGCAACATCGGTGTGTAAGGTGCCTTAAGTGTTCATTATTCCTGGCCGAATTGAAAGGAATGACGCGGGAATCGAGCAGAAATGCCATAAAATACCTATAAATGTGGCATTAAATAATAAATACTGTACGAAATATTTATAGGTTTTTAATTTTTTTATAAAAAATTATCTATGGGGGGGTCCGGTCCCGCTCGTCCCCCCCCGTCAGCACGCCCCTGCCCTATACTTAAATTAGGGAATGAAAGTTCCATATTTGCGGATGTTTCTAGAAGTTTATTAAATTGAGTTAGTTAAATTGAGCTCTAATGTATCTGAAATCAGGGTGACATAGTACAATATCAAATCCTTAAACATATTTTATCCCCGACCACTACTGAAAACCATTTGAAATAGTTCACGAGTAAAGGTTTTGTACCAATATGAAAAATACTGCTAGAAACACCAGTAAAAGTACTGTTAGAAACACCAGCAAAAATACTATAGAAACACCTAAGCAGTTCAATAAATAATATTAGAAACAAAAATTAACGAAAATACGGCCCACCTGATCAGTAAGCAACATTTAAAAACTGAATCCGTGTCTATTATGAAGTACTATACCATGATACCTATCAAAACACAGCCCAAAATATTAAACCTACCAAACAACGCTGTCTATAACAGCTTATTTCCCTCAGTAGAGTAACGTGCAGCGGCTCCCCAAGCAAGGTGTAAGGATAACGCGCAGCGGCTCCCCAAGGAAGGTATAGGGATAACACGCAGCGGCTCCCCAAGCAAGGTGTAAGGATAACTCGCAGCGGCTCCCCAAGCAAGGTGTAAGTATAACGCGCAGCGGCTCCCGAAGCAAGGTGTTGGGATAACGCGCAGCGGCTCCCCAAGCAAGGTGTTGGGATAACGCGCAGCGGCTCTTCAAGCAAAGTGTTGAGATAACACGCAGCGGCTCCCCAAGCAAGGTGTAAGGATAACTCGCAGCGGCTCCCCAAGCAAGGTGTAAGGATAACGCGCAGCGGCTCCCCAAGCAAGGTGTTGGGATAACGCGCAGCGGCTCTTCAAGCAAGGTGTTGGGATAAAACGCAGCGGCTCCCCAAGCAAGGTGTAAGGGTAACTCGCTGCGGCTCCCCAAGCAAGGAGTAAGGATAACGCGCGGCGGCTCCCCAAGCAAGGTGTAAGGATAACTCGCAGCGGCTCCCCGTGCAAGGTGTAAGGATAACTCGCAGCGGCTCCCCAGGCAAGGAGTAAGGATAACGCGCAGCGGCTCCCCAAGGAAGGTATAGGGATAACACGCAGCGGCTCCCCAAGCAAGGTGTAAGGATAACTCGCAGCGGCTCCCCGTGCAAGGTGTAAGGATAACGCGCAGCGGCTCCCCAAGGAAGGTATAGGGATAACACGCAGCGGCTCCCCAAGCAAGGTGTAAGGATAACTCGCAGCGGCTCCCCGTGCAAGATGTACGGATAACGCGCAGCGGCTCCCCAAGCAAGGTGTTGGGATAACGCGCAGCGGCTCTTCAAGCAAGGTGTTGGGATAACACGCAGCGGCTCCCCAAGCAAGGTGTAAGGATAACGCGCAGCGGCTCCCCAAGGAAGGTATAGGGATAACACGCAGCGGCTCCCCAAGCAAGGTGTAAGGATAACTCGCAGCGGCTCCCCGAGCAAGGTGTAAGTATAACGCGCAGCGGCTCCCGAAGCAAGGTGTAAGGATAACGCGCAGCGGCTCCCCAAGCAAAGTGTAAGGATAACGCGCAGCGGCTCCCCGTGCAAGGTGTAAGGATAAAGCGCAGCGGCTCTCCGTGCAAGGTGTAAGGATAACGCACAGCGGCTCCCCAAGCAAGGTGTAAGGATAACGCGCAGCGGCTCCCCAAGCAAGGTGTAAGGTTAACGCGCAGCGGCTCCCCAAGCAAGGTGTAAGGTTAACGCGCAGCGGCTCCCCAAGCAAGGTATAGGGATAACACGCAGCGGCTCCCCAAGCAAGGTGTAAGGATAACTCGCAGCGGCTCCCCAAGCAAGGTGTAAGTATAACGCGCAGCGGCTCCCGAAGCAAGGTGTTGGGATAACGCGCAGCGGCTCCCCAAGCAAGGTGTAAGGATAACGCGCAGCGGCTCCCCAAGCAAGGTGTAAGGATAACGCGCAGAGGCTCCCCAAGCAAGGTGTAAGGATAACGCGCAGCGGCTCCCCAAGCAAGGTGTAAGGATAACGCGCAGCGGCTCCCCAAGCAAAGTGTAAGTATAACGCGCAGCGGCTCCCCGTGCAAGGTGTAAGGATAACGCGCAGCGGCTCCCCGTGCAAGGTGTAAGGATAACGCGCAGCGGCTCCCCGTGCAAGGTGTAAGGATAACTCGCAGCGGCTCCCCGTGCAAGGTGTAAGGATAACGCGCAGCGGCTCCCCAAGCAAGGTGTAAGGATAACGCGCAGCGGCTCCCCAAGCAAGGTGTAAGGATAACGCGCAGCGGCTCCCCGTGCAAGGTGTGAGCTGGGCAGTAAAACCGTCCAAGTAAAAAACATGTCCCAGACCGTAACCGCCAACCGCCGTGGACCGTAAAGTTAATTTTCATCCTGATAGGAAAATTAACATTATGGACGTATTGGGCCATCTTATTTGAATCGGTCTATATATCCGCTGCCGAGCCGCTTCCTCCCGGGTCAATACTGAGCCAAACGGAGCGGAACGTCGAGTCATAATAATTTCCGATGTTAATCGGCGCAAAGTAAACATTTCCATTCGAACGCCGCGCCGCCGCGCCGCCTCTTGCTCGAGCTACACCGTTGCACTTTGATAAGTATATATTGATTCAAACTTGTTATTTAAACATTCCCAATGATTCTGAAGCTAATCAACGTTTGTCGACGGATGCAGTCATCCATTCAGCGCCTTTTCTCTGTAATTTTAATCTTTCACAAAACCCCTCTTATTAATATCGTTTGTATTTTATATTCGTATTTCAGCTCTATAAATTGTTTTGAATAAATATGATAACTCTTTCAAAAATGTTCATCCAACTATAATCTACTTTTATAAAACTAAAACTATTTCAAAACAATATACACTTGGATTTATAATAATAAAACATGTAATAAAAATGTATAGGAAAACTATTCAAACTGTGAATTAGCCTATGACTTAAAACAATTTCGGAATATAAATTAAATTTTAAAAATATGCCTTGACCAGTAGACAAAATGGAGGGAGTATTGATATGATTTACATCATCGGCTTAAATGTGCGCCCTATTTCTGATTTACCGTTTTATATTGTTTCTAACCGTTTGTTCATGTTTCATGATTTTAAGATTTGTCATTCATGCTTGATATAAGTGATTTGTTTTGTATTTTTTCACTATCGACTTAATCTAAATTACTAGGAGCCCTAACCAATCGTTTCTAGCTGTAATATGTTTATGTTTATTTTCTCGTAAACAATGCTAACAATATGTTGTTAGATTTAACATAGTACTATTAAGTAGTTGGTAAATAAGTTGGTTTTGTAAAAATTGTGTTTATTTCTTATTTTCTGCAATAGAGAGATTTCTATTCTATTCTATTCTATTCTATTCTAACATTCAAAAATATTAAATTATTGCAGGCAGAATTTCAATAAAGTCAACTAAGGTATACTTCTAAATTTAGTTGTTGACAAAATCCCCAAAATATTAATAAATATGTTGACATCGTAAATGTATTAGTATTAATATACTATTAATAGAGTATTAATATATTATTAATAATATATTAACTAGCATATGTTTTCCTTCAACATAAAATCATATGATTAAGGTTATTAGTTATACTAAAAGCAAATAATATCCATCTTTATCAATCCTTGCAATTTGTTCTTTTAAAGAGCACGGAATCAAGAATCCAAAACAATAAACAAAATAAAGAAAGCGAATTGAAATATGTAAACTACACGGTTATAGCTTGACCTAGTACGAATATTGCAAAACAATGTTTGATCTGATAGACCTCCAGGAGTTATTAAGACTGTCATGGCGGTGCAATCAAGCTGCGACCTTATGTAGCCTGATGACATTTAATACCGTCAGCTTTGTTGCCAAACAACTTTCAGGCAAATGCGTCAAACTTTATACTGATCTGTGACCCGGTAACTTTAAGTAAAGCTCTAACGTAAAGCAAGCGAGCTTACCTTTTGTCATAATCACTATGTTAAATTTCACCAAATATTTTATATTTGATATTTTCGTTTGGAGGCAAACGCAGTACATTTTCTTATGTGTTTCTTATGGCAAATATTTAAAAAACTTGCATCTTCGTTAATTAATAACCAATTTTGTTAACATTTGTACTATGTATTTGTGAGATGGTTGTAAATTTGTTTTATTTTATTGTAGGGTTTCTTTCTTAAAATGGCTTAAAGGGAGAAAGTACGTGTCAATTTGCTTATACCATTCATTATCGTAAATATTAATTTTTCTTAGTTTTAGCTTTTTCCAAGGCCTTAATTGGTGATGAACAAATTACTAACTGAGAAATATGCCGCGTATTTCCCAGAAGTTGTTAGCACGGCAAAAAGGTCCCAATCATAGAAGTTATGTTTTACACCCTTTCATGTTTTACATCTCACAATCTTTAAGCATAAAGAGGATATTCAGTCGAAATGTTTATTTAATTTTCATAGAGAATGCTTTTTGATTTTTTTTTGTTTTGGCAGTTTTCTACTATTAATATTTCTTTAGCTTTTAATTAATTAAACTAACCGGTGAAGCGGGTCGCCCTCTCGGCTAGTACTTAAAAAACATTAACTTTTAATACTCCCAATGTAATAATTGTATTTTTCAAGCAAACTGGATTAGAGGTGTGCGAGAAGTGATTTTTAAAATCGAGTAAAGTTTTAAAATACTCGCTCGAGTTTCGAGCTATTTTCGAGTCGAGTATTTTTTAGTAACAAGGAAGATAGTTTTCCCGATTCTGCATGATTGTAATATCAAAAATAATATTAATTATTCAAATACAGTTTAATATACTGTATTGTTATTTATTAGAGGTGTTCTTGAGCTAAGAGCAATCAAATGATACCAACTAAATTAAGACAGCTTTTATTTTAAATCTCTTGAACTTGATTTCCTGTGTTTTAAAATAAAAACTAAAACTCAGGCCATCTTAAATATTCCTTCATAAATCTTAAACAATGTTTGGCCAGGATAGCAGTTTATCTTTTTCCTTAGATTGACGAAGAGAAGGACAAAAAATAACTTCTAACTCTAAAAAGGATTAATGTGGAATATATTTATTGATATGAATAACATTATTAGAGTTAAACAAAAGATTCTGTACCAATAGCGAGTAAAAATGGGTGTAAAAACGACCGTAAAACTGAATCACGCGTAACAAATCCGAATAAACAGCGGAAGTAGCTGCTCGGCTTGAACTTCGAATATTTTAGAAAAATTCTACTCGAGTCGAGTAGTGTAAGCTCGGCTCTAACAATAAAAAGTTAGAAAAAAAGGAAATATTATAAAAAGTAGCAGGTTAAAAAAGGTCACGAGGAGGACTGAACATTATGAGAAACCAGCCGACGTCACCTGACATTTTGATTTTAGGAATGCTCCCGATCGAGTCCAATTAAAAGTTT
Source organism: Flexamia atlantica (assembly GCA_035578135.1). Taxonomy (NCBI): domain Eukaryota; kingdom Metazoa; phylum Arthropoda; class Insecta; order Hemiptera; family Cicadellidae; genus Flexamia; species Flexamia atlantica. Next base: position 13,682,873 of record JAQJVK010000010.1, read on the forward strand.
AAAAAGTAAGGAACTGAAACTAATTCTTAAAATTATTTTCGAGGGGAAAATCATTTTAACAATCTTGGTGAATCTCTTTCTGTGTTATGTGACACGTAGGTGAATATTGGCCCACCAAACTCATGCGGCACATTATATCTTAATAAAACTTGAAAACCCGAAGCATTTTTAAAAAAATATCCACCTTATTTGAAACGTAAATTATGAATATACCATACGACTGATGTACTTTTTAAGTAAAATTTCAGAGGAAATTTTATTCTTTTCAATGGTTACAACTTCTGCAACCGTATCGCCGGTTTGTGTGATAAAAGTTCACAATGACTCATCAAGTTTTATGCGTTATCTAACGGATGCGGGCTTCATTGCAAAACCGTTTGCGGATTTTTTTTAATTCCAAGCATCGGAAAATGCATTTCATTTCAACTGAGCGGTTCAAAATAAACAACCAGCCTGACAATTTTGTTTTAATAAGTGTTATTTTAATAATTATTAAATGATTTCGAATAGTATGAAATGTTTTGTATATGGAACTAAAATCATTTCATAATCATTCGAAAGAAAATATGAAAAGTAATTTTATATAATAAAAAAGAGTCTTATCTGTAATTATTAATGGAAAACTACAAAATAAAATAATAACAATAATGTGGATTTCATCCTCACAGTCCTACATTGAATAGTACAGAAATTATTGATTTCGCCCTCTCTCTCCACATAATTAAAATTTTAATTTGCGTTTGTAGTAAAGTATAGTTAAAATATACAAGCGTAAGACATTTGTTATTTCTTAGTTAATTTAAATAACTTGATAATTTGTTATGATCATGTGCACAGTCAATCGAGTTTACCAGTATTCAGTAGATTTGGTTTGCTAACTGGTTTTGGTTTCATATTCGAAATTGCGATAAATCTAAGAGTGTAAAGTGACAGTGTTGATGGATAATTTACTAGTGTAACCAAAGTGAACGTAAAACGTAAAAATCACTGAGAGGAGGTACATGGTTCGAACATTCCAAAATGTAATTGAAGGTCACTTAAATGTGCATTGAGCCATAAGTATACTCAATGGCAGGTAGCACGAATACTTATTAGTAGAGCACGACGCTGACAACGACTGACAGTGAATCAAATGCAAGGTGGCGAACGATGTGAAATTAGTTTTAAGTACGTCATGTTAGCTAAAAGTATAGTTGGCTATGATATGTTGTTAGCGTTAGAATATACCTTAATAAGTTTCATTCACATTGTGTGACTGTTAGGTTTCATCACGTTAGGTAAAATTATAGTTAGGCTATGAACTACTGATTAGTGATGTCTCGATTACGATATCGAAACGTTATCGTGATTACATAATCGCGATTGTAAATATCGAAAAACATCGATTTTAACGATGGAGACGGATTCTTAAGTTTCGCCCAGTTCTTTTATAGCCTACTGTACAAGTATTGGGTTATTGTGGACAAAGTGTTAAGGATTAATACAGTCTGGTTCGACTTGGTCTCGGTACTCAAGCCGGGCGTTACAAAGACCAGTTGATTACAAAGCACTGCATCTGTTGCTTATATTTTTATGTTTTCCATTTCAGGTAGAAAAGAAGGATGTCGAGCTTTTATTTTCTTAACATTTCCACTCTCGTCTTGTAAATGAATCCGGTGTCACATTATCTCCATCAGATGGTAATCAATGCTTCTGTAGAACTCCTCAGTTGAACAGAAAAATCCTTGTGTTATGTAGTTCTGTTGAAAATCCCCATTTTAACCTAACTAAATCTGCGAATAAGAAAAATAAATGTCCGGAGACTTTTAATCTCAGTTCAATTTCAGTACAGGTTTCGTCTTTTCTTTATTATTATAAAAATAGAAATACATGATATATTGCAGAAATAAGTAGGTACATATTAATAGTTAAAATTACGTCTTAGGTAACGTGTTCAAAACAATATTAAGAAGTTGAAATAGAATTTGCGCAGGAAGGAACTCGACCTTATGACTAAACACAGTGCCTGCGGTAGTTTTGTGGTAGTGGGAACTAGTACAACATCGTCTCATTTAATTTTTCAATCTGGAGTTTAAAAACTATCTAAATTATTTAGCATATTCTGATTCGATCACTTTCATTTTTTTCGTATAATTATGTGATACACTCGATTAAAAGTTGAAAATGATAAGAAGGTGTTGTAACAGCCTAATGACAACAGTTTAATTAAAACCAACATGAAAATTACGAGTTGTTAATGTACACAACTATTGCTAATTCAAACAACAATAAGCCAATAATCATATTATGACAGTCTGGGTGTACATGCAAACGACAGTTTGATAATGTAACGTTATCACATAACAGCCGAAATCCCTTCGTGACAGTAATTATCCATCGTCTGTCCACATCGTGATAAATTCGTTAACAGTCGTTTAAGTCGTCTACATTTGTAGCTAACCCAATCATGTTTTGATTTTATTTTTTTCGAACATTTTTCATCACTAATGTCTGTGAAAATCAAAATCAAAACATAAACCCACCATCATCAAACCAACAATGGATTCCAAACAAATAACAAATAATAATGTTTTGTTAAAGACATAATAAAAAAACTGTAACTTAGTTAACTAATTATTATTAGAACGTGAAAAGGAAATACAGATTGGCATCCAGTGTATTTTCTGTGCTCGCATTCCGCTCACCGGAATATAGTTGTATATTTATTTAAAACTATTTAACGAATTGCGATAAAAACTAAGTTTTCCTAACTAATATTATCTTCTCAAATTTGTATGAGCTGTAAAATTTAATTTTGTTAAGGTTATTGAAATGGTGCTACAGCAATATATGATCAAGCTGTATATTTCCTCACCGAACAAAAATATAACAAAAGACAATTATTGTTATTCGTAATAGAACGCCCGAGAACCCTGAAACAGATTGCATGTTGAAGGTCAGTAATTTTAATAGAAAATTTGCATTCACTTTCGTGTCACTCCCGCTGTGGGGACCTGGGATCGACGCGTATTCGTAGATTAAACTAAGTACATTCATTTTTCGAGGTTCATTAAACCGTAGTCTTAGATTAGAGATATATATTACCCCCGTCGGAGCAAACCTGCGTACTCAGCGAATTTCCAAATAAAATAGCCAGTAATTAATCAATTATTACGAAAAAAGAATAGAAAAAGGTTATATATTTATATTTTTAAATAATACTTCATTGCTTGTTTTACACAGCCTCTGTCGAAAAATATTGTCAAAAAAGTTTCATTTAAAAACAAAGATTTAATTTAAATAAGTAGGCTAGGTTGGTTAGTTGTTTACATGATAATCGCTCAGAGAGCCAAAATCATATTAAATACTTTTGATAAACTTAAGGAATACTCTACGGAATTCGTTGAAAACCTCGTAGCAAGAGAATAAGGAGCTGGCAATGAAGAAATATCTTTTAGACCAATGGACATTGAGAAATTATTTAAAATACCAATTTTTTTTGAGCTAAATACAATAATGAAGACAAGAGTTGGATAAATTTAATTTTTCAATTTTAAAAACTCAAAAACCCCATTTTTGGGGTGTACAATGGTGCTTTTACCCCACTTTCGACATGTTGATCTGGCTGGTTTACGAACTCGTCTAAGAGAACCTAGTTGGTATATCTGTGTCAAATATATATTAATATATATATATACAAATTTATATTAATATATAAAATTGGTATATCTGTACCAATTTTTTTTACGATCGGACGGTATTTACGAGAGTTATCGTGCTTCCAGGCACTAAAAAAATTACAATTAATTAATTCTGCTTTTCATTTAAGCCCATATGAAATTTTGAAACAAATCGTGGTTTGTGCAGGAAAAAATGCGTTTTCTCAATAAACTCACTTCATATTCAGAAAGTAAACACAAAAAGCTATTCATAAATAGAAATATTAATAATTGCTGAGGTTACCCTGAACAGATATTTATTTAGTTATTTTGTTCATTCTGTTGAAACGACGGTAATAGCTTATTCCAGAGGCAATTCACTAAAAATACACATTTTATGTCACTGAGTAGAAAATGGAGGGAAAGAACTATTTTATTTTTAAAAATTTGAAAGACTTTTAGAAAATATATTCCCCTTTTCTTTTAATTTTTCGTTTTATTGAATTTTTTGCAGAGCGTTTAATGAAAGATGTACGAGAGATGACAAATAAAAGTTCCATGTCTATTAAGACATTAGCCAGTTGCAAATAACTTGCTGCAATTCAAACCTACTTTTAGCTCACTCTCTTACATTCCATCCCAAAAATGTTTTTAATAGAGATACGTTGATTAAGTGGCGATAAAAAGGTGTAAGAAAAAAATAAAAGCCAAGGTCGATATGAAAGAGTGTAAGATTAAGAGGGTGCCAATCAAATATTGTAGTTGGAATAAGAGTTCTGACTTTGTGGCATTGTTAAAAGGGCTACATTAGTGAGTATAATGGCATTCATCAAAGCGTTGTTGATCGTTAGAGAATACTTGACCGTAACGCGGTTTAATCATTCAGATCAATATTTGATTTCCATTGGTTAACTTGCTGCTGTCCTATTATTCTTTGTTCGAGTTGTATTGTTGCTTTTGGTTCCTGTTATGAATTAATGGTTTATACTGTGTATATGCATATTTCTTATCTTGAATTATATGAAAACATTTTGTAAAATTTCTTAAAAAATATTAAGTAATACATGCAATACAAGTAATACCAAGTTTTACGTAGTAATATTTTAGTATTATTTCTTATACAACAGTAGAAGAATTCTAAACTTTTGATGAAATTAATAAATGTTGGTGATAGTTAAAAAACTGTTACTAATAAAACATTCATAATCTTAAAAATTGCCGGTTTGCTTTTTAACATTTTCTCTGTAAGTTAGCATGAATCATAACCAAAACTGACCACTAATAAAGAAATATCAGGTGATATTATAAAACTACATCGCAGATTTCGACACCCTCTCATGTCCGCCAAACAAAATGTGCCCGCACACAAATATGTCGACGTTAATGTTAGACCCAATTAATTTCCAATTTTTCTAGTCATCATTGAATCAGTTAATTATATTATTCTAGGATTACCATTTTACCCTTGGTGTCACAATATCAAGTTTAATGCAGGATGCGCTTCTCATTATTACAGTGCATCATCAGCTGTCCTAAAACTATTTATATTTCCAATCATAATTTTTAGTCATGTCTTACTGCATTCAAAGCACAGTAAATAAATAGTCGAAATTTAAACCTGTCTACAACTATCATTAAGATAGCATCTGACTGATTAAGACTTATTAATCCCGGGATCAATAAGTCTTTTTTTTATTTTATGTGTAAAAACTGTGTTGAATGTTTCAGTGTTTTAAATTTCGAGTATTTATTTATTGTGCTTTGAATGCAGTAACACATGACTACCACTTATGATCGGAAAATAAATACTTTTATCTACGACCATTGCAATAATCATCAATAAGGATATTACAACTAATGTCATAATGAGGTCCATTATTAAACCAAAACAAGCAACAACAGGCACATTATGCAACTGGTGTCACTTTATGGTACAGGTTCTAGACCAATGGGAGCACGGCATTTGACGAAAGTAGTGTCATAATGACAATTACGCAATTCGCACATCAGCTGATTGTTGCATTACGATTCATGTTTGAGTTGACTTATCCCATCAGCTGATTGTTCCACAACGATTCATGGTTAAGTCTGCTTATGTGCATAGCCTCAAATTTGAGTTGACCTATTCCATCATTAGTAACAGTCATGAGTTTTGTTTAACTTCGGGGAAAATTTTGTCGTATATTGTTGGTCGTAGATAAAGTAGTGTATGCAACGATTGTATTATGCCTTTAAGCCACTCGTGAGATATTTAGAACACTCGCGAACATCTCACTCGTGGCTTAAAGACATTCATAGTACAATCGTTGCATAAACTACTATTAGGGCAGCTGATGTTGAACTGTAATAGTGCGAAACGCGTCCTGCATCAAACAGGATATTTTGACAAAAAGGCAATCCTAAAATATTGTAATTACTTATAACAGACGTCAAGGCTAAACAATCAATTAAATTAGTGTTTGTGCTTATGAACACTTATAGCATATGCTATAAAATTTCCTTAAACTAATCAGAGGTAAACAGAATTCGTTTTAACAATGAACACAAATGTAATTATAAAAGGAAATGCCTCTTTAAATTTAGAAGAGCATTTATATTTTTCAAGTACAGCTCCAATTTTTTTTCAGTAACGAAAAGCAGCTGATTATTTTATTGAAAGATTTGCAATTTTTACAGTTTAAGTGAATAAGTACAGTTAAAGTATAAGTGATCCCTTCCTACTTTTAGGTTTCAATATTATACCGATAGAATATTAAGTTTCTCCATTTTCACGTTCAGTGCCACCAATTATCATTAATTTTGAGTTTCCTCCCTTTAACTGATCCGAGGGTTTACCTGAAACTACCTCCAATTTTCCTAACGATCTAACTTTTCGACATCAATAATCGGAGTGGATATCGGATCAACTTGTTGATGAATTCCCTCTGTCGCAATGGAAATTATTATTAAGTCTTATGCATACATAAATGACGCCCTACTCGCTCTTCATCAAATTCACATACATTCCTGCCAAATCTTGATTTGATCTACTTCACGCCTAAACAGCAATCTAAAGAAAGATGAAAAAGAGATAATTTTCTTAACGGTGTTTACAACTTGAGCGATTCCCCTCAAATTACTTGTACCGTTGACTGAATCAACAGTCAACGGTTGTACCTTAGTATAAGTACCTTATACCGGCTGTCTTAAAAGTTTCACCCCCCATCCTAATAATGTTTATTATTAATGAATATAAAAATTTCGACTTCCAGCATAGCATGACCAAATGAGGAAGATTTTGGTGTGTCAGAATATTCACCCCGTCCCATCAAAATGGGGTAGTTTTGGGGTAAGTCAAACTATTCAAATTGTAACCCCTACCTTGTGACAAACCGAATTAAAGGTCTTGACAAAAATGACACAAACCTCCTCTAGCAAATGGTCTCTAGGTTGATTCTAAGCAAAGCTGTGGCACCTCAAAGTTTGGATTTTCACATACGGTTTAAACATTGCACATAATCAATACTAAGCCCCATATTATCTTGATTTTGCCCATTTTTTTATCCATGTTTCGATAAAACATGTTATAAAGGTTGCCGGAAGTTGATATTTTTAACTCTTATTAATAAAACATTGACTATGGGGTGGGACTTTTAAGACACCCGGTATACTCCTAATAACGTGAGAATGGTTGACACATGTGCTTTCATGATGATCATCATAAATGTTTTCCTAACCGAATTACCTCAGAATAAGCAACATGATTCCCAATCACAATAGCTACCGTTCAGTAAGATCTTCAGCAAATATGCAATATCTTACTGGCAGTATAAATGGAGTGAAACGCCCAGTTTCAATCATAAAAGAATAGCTAGCATAAACATAGCGTGTAATGGAGACGAAAATTATACTTTTTCGTCTGGTATCAAAGTCGTGTGAGAAATTATACCATTAAAAATGCCTAAAACGGTCGTTTCTTGTGCCAGCCATAAGCAGTCATAAGCCAGTATCATTTTTATAAACTTTTTCACTATCTTTATTATCATTTTCATTACCTTGAGCCAGTGCATTTTTTTTCATAAATTATTTGTACGTGGATCCCCGCCTCCGCACATATTTGGGAAAGTTTAATTACGTGAACTCGAGAGCCATTTGACGACGTTCAGCTTTCACAGCTACTGAGCTACTGGAAGAAACCCTCGTACTCGTAGTAATTAACCTTTTCCATCTCCATCCATCTCAACTTTAGCAATAGAGGAGCCGTAACGGCAATAGTGGTTGCCGTAACTACTCCTTAACCCCCGATTCCGTGCCTGCATGCCTTCTGCGAATCACCCTCGTTAATAATGTATCCGTAGAGGATCGCAAGGCGGATGGCCGAACTCTGAATTATTGACATTCTGTTTAAAAGTTAATGCTAATAATTTCGTCAAAACGATTATTTATCAACCCAATATATATTTTGCTTTCGCAATATTTTTCTCCATGATATTTTCTATTTTATACGCTAATTCCTTGTGGCTACTTTAAATCTTAGATTAATAACCTCAAGAGACTATAGCACACGACGATATGACGCCATACTTTCGTCATTGTTGTCAAAAGAAACGTGGTGAAAATACAAATAAAAAAATATTGTAGGAACTGCTGTTATCTTTATCCGTATGAATAGTTTTTATAAGCTCTAAAAATATTTGGAGCTTATAATATTTTTAGAAGCTCCAAATATTATACTTAATGCGGTGATATAGATTGATAGTTAAAATTATGAGAGTCCAATAATTTATGTCTAAAGACATACTTTTATAGCTCAATAAATAATCTGTATTTTACAATAAGGCCAAATTACATGGACATTTATGTTAGTTTCCACGCTAAAATACAAATGCAGACTCCAAAAAAAATAAACAGCAGACTCCAAGATTATGGTTTTAAATTATCTAAATCATCTTCTATTTTGAGAAATATTGATCAAAACTCATATTGATCAAGACTCATGAACAATAATTTAACTACTTTAAATGCTTAAGAACAAAATATATTCATTTTATGATGAAAGTGTACTCTGAGACTTGGTTTTGTTTTCAGCCATTACTTCCATCACATTTCTGGCACAAGGTTCCCAGAGGTTACTTCGCGCAAATGGCTCTTATGCAGGGTAAGTTCTGCATAATTTCAATCATAGATTTAATTTATGTGTCTAGAAACTATAAGTGTGTCAGATATATAAATATATTTATTTAAAACATGTTATCGATCATTCATCTGTGGAAAACTTTTGATTTAACTCTATTATTTCCTGTTGTTTCTTTAGAAATAAAATATGATTAAGTTCAACACGTATTTATGTCACCTGGTGCTCATCCATCTGTGGAAAGTTTTTGATTTAACTCAACTCAACTGTTGGGTTTTCTAGAAATAAAATATAGTTCAGTTCGACACATATTTATGACACATGCTTGATTCTATTCGTCAGGCAGTAGTGGACTTTCAAGTAAACAAACTGGAAATCGCGGCCCATAAAAATGTGTTTCATTAAAGAACACTTGTTTGGTGCTCTAATAGGCTATCTTAAAAAACAGCTTTGTCAGTAACATCCAATTTGATACACCTTTTGAAAAATAAAAATGCGTGGTGGAAATAACTTCAAATCTTGTTGTATAGACTCGTTTTATTTTAAAGCAAATAAATCATTTATTCATATTTTGTGTGGAAACAGTTGACATTAGTAAGTGCTGCATGTAAATAAGTGCCCCCTATTTACAGTGTTAAAGATAGATCAATCTTTTCTCCAAAATCTATTAAAAATATGTTTTCTTCATTTTTAAATATTTTGGCAACAGTTTGGAAACATTTACATGGGAATTATCATAAATGAGACAATTTATGCTTCGTGTAGCAGAATGTTAAAAAAGCCTTTCACTCGTTAAGTGTAAGTTGTTCAAATTTTTGTGTTAAATGTCTCATCATTTCTTTCAGAGATAACTTGTAGTCTCATTGCACAGTCTGTCAGAAGTCTTACCTAACAGTTTTTCAAAATCAAGTAAATTGTTGAGCTACAATTGCTCATTTTTTGTAAAATTAATAAATCGATCTTCCTCTACCTCGGTCAAATTCAGATCTCCAGCTTTCTTTGAGGTGGTAAATGGATTCATAATCCTGGAAAATATTCTCCAGATTTTAAGATGCTCTATATTTCCAGTATTAATTTTTAACAGACAATGCTTTTAAGCAGACTTTAATTCTAGAACAGAGGATGTTAGTGTGAAAGTAAATTCTTTTCTGCTCTTTTCACATAGGCTTGAAACTTTTTTTGTGCTTCAATTTTATCTTCCATTCTGAATATACCCACATAGTGCCCTTGTAGTTTTAAAATTAATACATTAAATATCGATGTGATATTTATGTTACCTTTTTGGCTATTTATAATGCTTACAAATACCTGCCAAGTATGCTATCATGCAAAGGCACTCAAAGTCGGTGAGTTAGTTTGATAAACATTGCCCTCCTAAAATAGACACTATAATTTAATCTCTTTGGTAGAAAAATCTCAAAGCGCTGGCCCTGTGTTTCAAACGTCGCTGGTTCGATCCCCGCGGGCGACTCCTGTTCCATCATGAGCGGTCACCTCTGCCTGACCCATAGGGCTATTGCCGCTACGGTACCTCGCTGTCTAAAGATCGCCGCACAGGCTTATTGGTCCATGGTGACGGGCAGTTGAGTTTTTTTTAAGTATGAAGAAAAATCCTTTCTGATGGCTCAGGCCTGTGAGAGCTGACACCTCGCGCACAACACGATCGCATCATGGAATCAACAACTTTTGGTTCTTGTGACGAAATACTACAGAATGTACTGTCAATATTTTATTAATTCAACACTTCAGTAGTTCGAATGTTCTTTTATTACTTTTTCCCAGAAAAAGTTTCCACATCCGAGTGTTTTAGCCAATATGTAAATCTTACAATGTTGCAACAATTCCGCGGACCTCTTGCAACAATTCGCAGACCACCTTTTGAAAACCACGGATCCATGGTGCTCACCCGAATATAACCTTTCCGTTTGTTTCCTTTTGTTTGAAATGATAATTAGAATGCAAATAAAAACATGTATTCAAAAATGTTAAAAGAATTTAAATTTTTATATATTAATTGTTCCAAAATTGTAATACAGCATTCAAAAAACACAATTTAAATTGATTTAAAGTTAGCGATATGAATAGTGAACAAAAATGACAAATTAATTCACCCTATAAGAAATACAACACGTATATTTACATAGTAAGTTTATATTAATGTAGCCTTCTTTAGTAATGTTACCATTAGGTGTTAGTTCCGACTCCAATATTTTTGTAGCATATTATATTCAATTTAAATAGAGAAAATGTGCGAGTTTCGAGCTCAACCAAAGCCAATAAAAATATAATAACCAACAAACGGATAAAAGTAGACTGAATACAAAATCACGGAGGTCCTTTGAAGATAGGTTAATGGGAATGATCGTGCCGCGCCGAGCTTCGCGGCTGAAGTGTTGATTATTCACTAATTGTTTCACCGCAGGAAAACAGAACTCGCTTTGCTCAAAGTTTCAGATCCATCAAACCGTTTTCCGCTTCGGTCGAAGAGAGTAACTTTGTAAATGAAATATTTTTTCCCCGCGTGTAAAGTGGAAGTTGAAAGGGTTAATTTTTCATAACAGCTTTGTACCAGTTAGTTTGAAACGCCTGTGGTGAGTCGATTTCAATTAGTGGCATTCTGCCGATTATTTACTATAAGAAAGCGGTGTGTACGGCCGGAGGCACGGTGAGCGGTAGTGGCGGTGTGTGGGCCGGGGGCACGGTGAGCGGTAATGGCGGTGTGTGGGCCGGGGGCACGGTGAGCGGTAGTGGCGGTGTGTGGGCCGGGGGCACGGTGAGCGGTAGTGGCGGTGTGTGGGGCCGGGGGCACGGTGAGCGGTAGTGGCGGTGTGTGGGGCCGGGGGCACGGTGAGCGGTAGTGGCGGTGTGTGGGGCCGGGGGCACGGTGAGCGGTAGTGGCGGTGTGTGGGGCCGGGGGCACGGTGAGCGGTAGTGGCGGTGTGTGGGCCGGGGGCACGGTGAGCGGTAGTGGCGGTGTGTGGCCGGGGGCACGGTGAGCGGTAGTGGCGGTGTGTGGGCTGGGGGCACGGTGAGCGGTAGTGGCGGTGTGTACGGCCGGGGGCACGGTGAGCGGTAGTGGCGGTGTGTGGCCGGGGGCACGGTGAGCGGTAGTGGCGGTGTGTGGGCTGGGGGCACGGTGAGCGGTAGTGGCGGTGTGTGGCCGGGGGCACGGTGAGCGGTAGTGGCGGTGTGTGGCCGGGGGCACGGTGAGCGGTAGTGGCGGTGTGTGGCCGGGGGCACGGTGAGCGGTAGTGGCGGTGTGTGGCCGGGGGCACGGTGAGCGGTAGTGGCGGTGTGTGGCCGGGGGCACGGTGAGCGGTAGTGGCGGTGTGTACGGCCAGGGGCACAGCTTTGATTCGACTCGTTCGTGTTTGCGTCTGCAAATGCATGCAGTCCGTATCTGCCTCTTAATAAACTTTGATTAAGGAAATTTGTGATTTCGTTTTAGCTTTACTTAGGTGTTTGTGATTCAACAACTATACGTGACATAATTGTAAACCTTAAAAATTCAGTACAATATACGGGTTCCATATAGTAAAAATGTAATTTCTGCTCTCACCAAAAAAGGAGGATAGGGGTTTTTTAACGATTCTATCGAAATTAGATATATAAGCTGGATAATTAAATATAGAGGCAAGTTGATTGGTTTAAACTTTAGGCCATGGCTCAAGGATAAAAATTTTTCGTGTTCTCTATGTAATTTGGCTGAGGAGGAGACTGTTTATCATTTTGTGGCGAGGTGTCTTATCTTAAAGAACATAAGGAAAGCTTACTTAGGGAAATCTGTTTTAGAATTTTTTGAATGGGAGGGATTGTCGGGGGTTAGGGCGATATTTAAAAACAACGTGGGGGTATAGGTGGGCGCTAATTAATGAATTAAATTTTTATTTTAATGCTTAACAATTTTAGGAACGTGAAAATAATGTAGAATGTAGTGCATCTGAAATAAATGATTCTATGCAGTTATGTGTTTTGTATTTTTTTACTTTTTCAAAGAACAGTATGGTATAGCATTTTTCAATGCACACAAAGACAAAGACTATTATAAGCAGTATTGTCAACCTAAACAGACTGTCATAAGACCATTGTTTTACATTGCGTTTAATTTATGTCTTTGTACTGTGTATACAACTATAAAGCAATTTTTCTTCTCTTAAAAAAATACTCTCACAAAAAAAGCAAATCAAGGTAAAAATCCAACGACTTTCTTAAGTTTAATAAAGAACATAGAATTGTAGCTTTATGGATGCTGTGATATCTGTAGAATGGATTTCTGCTAAATGGAACAAAATTAACTAACAGGGTTTAAAATTCGTTTCCATGCCAGATCTTTTCAATTAAAATAAAAATTATTTTTACACAAAACCTTAAACTTATATCAGCAGATTCCTCAACTTTAAGTAGATTTTTCCAACCACGGTAAAGCGACACGGTAAACATTATATGTTTTTTTTGACAGCGTGTTTAAAGTAGAAAATCAGCTGATTTTATCTGCAGTTTTAGTTTACCAAGTCGGCAAAAACTCCCCAATATGATTTTTTTAAATCTCTTTGAAAGAGTATATATTACAAACTGCGTTTTATATCATTAACTACAGCTACGGCAAAACTGTTCTTTAACGGTTCATACATGTTACTAGCCATATTTACTTTGAATGTTTTTATTCTTGTCTTGTAAAGTATTTTTGAATTTAATTCGTCTTTGACCTCTCCAACTCACCGACCTCCTTAAGCAATCACTTTTCCAGCAAGTGCTTTGATTCTTTTGTAAATCAAATCTAGCGGCGAAGCGGGGCGAGAGTGCCCTGGAATACAATATTAACTCGCCTCGAGCACGACCTTATTGTTCTCTTATTCAGTTTGTGCCCCGGGACCGCGTACGCCAACTCTAGCGTCCAATCAGAGAAGTACTCTTGACTCTAGCGTCCAATCAGAGAAGTGCTATTGACTCTAGCGTCCAATCAGAGAAGTGCTATTGACTCTAGCGTCGAATCAGAGAAGTGCTATTGACTCTAGCGTCGAATCAGAGAAGTGCTATTTACTCTAGCGTCCAATCAGAGAAGTGCTATTGACTCTAGCGTCCAATCAGAGAAGTGCTATTTACTCTAGCGTCCAATCAGAGAAGTGCTATTGACTCTAGCGTCCAATCAGAGAAGTGCTATTTACTCTAGCGTCCAATCAGAGAAGTGCTATTGACTCTAGCGTCCAATCAGAGAAGTACTCTTGACTCTAGCGTCCAATCAGAGAAGTGCTATTGACTCTAGCGTCCAATCAGAGAAGTGCTATTGACTCTAGCGTCGAATCAGAGAAGTGCTATTGACTCTAGCGTCGAATCAGAGAAGTGCTATTTACTCTAGCGTCCAATCAGAGAAGTGCTATTGACTCTAGCGTCCAATCAGAGAAGTGCTATTGACTCTAGCGTCCTATCAGAGAAGTGCTCTTGACTCTAGCGTCCAATCAGAGAAGTGCTATTGGCTCTAGCGTCCAATCAGAGAAGTGCTATTGACTCTAGCGTCGAATCAGAGAAGTGCTATTTACTCTAGCGTCCAATCAGAGAAGTGCTATTGACTCTAGCGTCCAATCAGAGAAGTGCTATTGACTCTAGCGTCCAATCAGAGAAGTGCTATTGACTCTAGCGTCCAATCAGAGAAGTGCTATTGCCTCTAGCGTCCAATCAGAGAAGTGCTATTGACTCTAGCGTCCAATCAGAGAAGTGCTATTGACTCTAGCGTCCAATCAGAGAAGTGCTATTGACTCTAGCGTCCAATCAGAGAAGTGCTATTGGCTCTAGCGTCCAATCAGAGAAGTGCTATTGACTCTAGCGTCCAACCAGAGAAGTGCTATTGGCTCTAGCGTCCAATCAGAGAAGTGCTATTGACTCTAGCGTCCAATCAGAGAAGTGCTATTGGCTCTAGCGTCCAATCAGAGAAGTGCTATTGACTCTAGCGTCCAACCAGAGAAGTGCTATTGGCTCTAGCGTCCAATCAGAGAAGTGCTATTGACTCTAGCGTCCAATCAGAGAAGTGCTCTTGACTCTAGCGTCCAATCAGAGAAGTGCTCTTGACTCTAGCGTCCAATCAGAGAAGTGCTATTGACTCTGACGTCCAATCAGAGAAGTGCTATTGATTCTGGCGTCCAATCAGAGAAGTGCTATTGCCTCTAGCGTCCAATCAGAGAAGTGCTATTGACTCTAGCGTCCAATCAGAGAAGTGTTCTTAACTCTGACGTCCAATCAGAAAAGTGCTGTTGACTCTAGCGTCTATCCTAGACTAGCGTCTAGTCCCCGTGTAAAGACGCATATAGTAAAACAAACATTAAAAACGAATATTTTTATTATACATTAAGAATAATAAAATGCATGGTCTGGATTGTAAATAATCGACTACAGTTAAAATGTTGCCTAAAGATAAAATTATTATATTCGGTATGCTTGAATTATCATAGATGTTCGAGATACAAAACTTGCACAACATCATTAAATAAGTTATGTTCTAAATTCTTTTAAATTACTGAAGCAGATAATTTTAAACTGAACATTCTCCATTTTCATCCACGTTTTGTCATAAATTATGCTAAGTTAATACACACAATTTTCATTAATCAATACGAGTATTCGGCCGTTGCCATTTATTTTCCTGCGTAGAGCCTTAATTTAAAAGAACATCACAGCTGTACTATGAGTAAAACCATTTTTATATCCTCCTAATTTTGACAACACAGTAAACAAATATTCTATACTAGTGAACCCGTTGCTCGAAATCGAGCAAAACAACCAAATTCCTCTTTCTTGAAGTTGTTCATCTCTTGCACGGAAAATGACAGCAACGTCTGTAGTAATTGAAATATTTTTTCGTCTTTTATCCAAATTTTCGTTTACAAAGACAGTCATACAGACATCATTCTCTCATGACTAATGGTATATATCTGTCTGCCACTGTTCTAAAGTTCTAAACGTACGGATAAAGTTCAGTTTCCAACATTAAATGTATTTCAAAGGTTTTCTTTCATATCTCCATTCGCCTATGTTCGGTTGCAGTTTTTATGTCAAACTGTACATTTATGTATACTTTGGATTATGCTTTCTTCCGGTAATAGGTAAGGTAATTATTCTGTGATAAAAATGTTCAAGAAATATGAAAATTGTATAGACCACCCAATAGACTCATCCAAGTGCGACCCTGAGCTCACCATAACAAATGCAGAATTGTATTATTTTAAATTTTCCAAGTAGTTTTGAGATGTTTTGTTGTCTGTCGAGTGAAAGCGTGCTTCTCAATAGGTAATAAGTGCACCGTGCAATTTGTAAAATTACCTTCCATTTGTGACAGGTCAATTTATATGAAGTGTTATTGTTTTCATTTGCTTCAGTCTTAAAATATTTTGCTTCGCAAGAAACACATTTGTTTACCCAAGGGCCTGAAAGTAAAGGGCTCAACCTCTTATATGAGTCAATATTCATACCAACACGATTTTGTTCGCGCACTGTTTTAATGGCGTTTCATTTGATACCCATGAGTTCTCCGTAAATGCCCTCTTCGAATTCGTCGCATTATTGTTGTTACAAATGAGTTAAAAAACCCAAACATTACATATAAAAAATGTGATTTAGGTTCAGTTATGAATAAATTAAGTTTATGGGGAATCATTACTACAACCACAGAACATCACTAAATCCAAAAAGAACTGGTAAAATATTGTTTAATGTTTACATCATTCATGGTCAGCACTTGACAGTTGAACATAATTAAAATAGTTACATGAAAAATTTATATTTTCATTTTTAGATCATTACCCACAAACAATTCACATTAACATTCACCATCACTCATCACCTCCAAGTAAATTGTATATTCAATCGAGTTCCGCAAGGTGTCTTTGTCATACATAAATTATTGGTAAAAATTATTATTCTTGGGACGAAAATATAATAAATAAACCAAAACAAATAGTTATTTGACAATTGACTATATGTTTGTTTATAAAACACACATGATTTTAAATAGTTTAAGTAGGTACAGTACCGGTAATGAAGAATTAATATGTTAAATAAAAATACACTTTGTTTCGTAGGGTTTACATTATTATAATCAAACTTTCTGTAATTCAGTATCTACAACTAAAGATATCCTGCCTTAATCTTGAGGCGAACTTAAATGGTTTTATAAATCTACTCATAAATAGTTTGCTTTAATATATATATATTCATTGGTTTCAATTCCAATAATAACACATGGCTTTGCTGAAAATCTTTGTTGATTCCACTCAGCTGCTTTGTTTGAAATTTATATTCCCATGTTAAATCTTATGGACAAATATGAAACTTTAAGGGCGTCTAGGGCTCTTCTCTTTGGTCTAACCTTCATAAATTTTATTTCCTGCAAAACTTCACGCCAAGCTCTTTCAAACGACACCTAAATTATTAAAATCGACCCAGTAGTTTAGGAGGAGTAGTGATCACAAAAAAACCCCTAGCGTATTAAATAAGTATAGATTATTAACATTTACAAAGTATTAGGTTCAGGAAATATCATAACACGTTTACAACAGTTGTCAGAAACTGTTTAATTAAAAAAAACACATTGACTTCAGCCAATTGTGACTGAGCGCTTCACCTGAAAGTACTGTGATTGGTTACTCCCCTCCCCCTTCAACTATCCCCATCTCTCTCCCACAGTATCGGAAAAAGTGGTCCTGTTTAGAAAATCTTTCTATATGTACAGTAAACATTCCCGGAAAACTTTGAAACAAAAAATCTTCAGTATTAAAGTAAAACTGCAGGTACAAATAGTTATAATTTGATGCATTATAGAATACAAATTTGACCTTACTAAACAACTCTTACTACAGCCTACAGCCACAGGCTTTTAATGCATATTAGAATACAAATTTGACCTTATCAAACAGCTATAAATACTGCCACAGGAGATTGATGCATATTAAAATACGAATTCGACCAACAGGCAAGTTAAATTAAATGATATAAACAGGCGAGTATGATTTTTGTAATACCTTTTTCTCAGCCCGTGGGCGTCGCGTCGAAGGAAATATCTCAGCATACCGTTAGATTTATATTATCCTGTAGATGTGTACACTCTCACCATAATATACATTAATACATTTGTCTTTAGCGCACATAGAAAAATTAATTTGAAATTTAAATAATATTAACATGGGTTACATTAATTGCCATGTTTTTAAGGAGTAATAAAAAAAGTAAATAAATCTAACCACATGTTTTATTTCAGCAAGGAGTGAAAACAAAACCTAAACAGTTTCTGGTTGAATTTTGACCAGTAAGCTATCTATAATTTGACCCTATTACACAGCTCAGACTACTGCAACAGGATTTTGATGAATATTATAATACAAATTTGACCTTATTAAACAACTCAGACTTCTGCCACAGGCTTTTGATGCATATTATATTGCAAATTGCAGATTATAATTATAATACAAATATTAATTTCACGTTTTGTTATTTTTTTGCATGCTGCGCATGTGTCCATCAGTAATTTTCCCAGCTGTAACAATCACCATTATCACCGTACTGCATGTTTCTTTCTATGTAATTCAACTTTTCTAAATCACCCAATTTTATGCCCTGTTATTTGATTGATGTCTTAGTTGTCGTTTTACTTCATAATATGCTGCTTTGATTTGCACTGAATTTTCGATTTGACCATTATTCTGTCCATTGCTTTTTAAGGCTCAAATTTTCCTCGCTGAATTGTTCTTGCTCTTATTTGAATTTTTATATTTGTTTTGTTATCCTTTATTAGTCGTACCAGTCCTTGACTGTCTTGTTTGAAACCATTGATGTTAGTTTTATATTTTCCTCTTGTTATATTAACATTGTTATTTTGTCCATTTTGTTAAAACTTTTTGTATGTATTAATCTTGGATTAGTTATTACTTTAGTATTCTGTATATCTATTCTTTCTATATAATTTCTGTACATTGGCGTTCACCGTTGATAATAATAAATAAATGCATAAATTTGACCTCATCAAACAACTCAGACTACTGATGCAAGATTTTGATGCATATTAGTATAAAAATTTGACCTTATAAAACTAAGACTTCTTCCACTGGCTTTTGTTGCATATTATAATAAATTTGACCTTCTCAGACAACTCAGACTATGCCGCAAGATTTTGATGCATATTAGAATAAAAATTTGACCTTATAAAACTAAGACTACTTCCACGGGCTTTTGTTGCATATTATAATAAATTTGACCTTCTCAGACAACTCAGACTACTGACGCAGGATTTTGATGCATATTAGAATAAAAATTTGACCTTATAAAACTAAGACTACTTCCACAGGATTTGTTGCATATTTATAATAAATTTGACCTTATCAGACAACTCATCAGACTACTGCCGCAAGATTTTGATGCGTATTAGAATACAAATTTGACCTTATCAGACAACGCGGCCTACCATCACTCGCATGTGGCCCCCGCGCGGGGTATTGACCAAACAAACACACCGCTGTCTGATGACGATCGTGTTTGTGCCCGTGAGATTTCTCAATGTGTTGCGGTACAGTTGTAAGTTTTGGGCATATTTAATCCAGAATGGATTAAAAAAACAGGACAAATTTGAACAGGAGGATTTTTATACGATCGGTCTGTAATTTAATTCACTTATTTACTCATAGGAATATTTATAAATTCTCCCGTAGGGGACTTGTATATTCAGCTAACTTCCAAATTTTTAATAAATAATATAAGTGAATCGTCGCATCAGTTGTAACAGCATATAATCACATAAATGGGCATACAAAAAATATCTATATAACAGTAGCATGATAAGTGAGTGGGCCTAAATGATGGCTGGTACATATAAACATTTAAAATAAATTGGGAGTTTAGACCATAAACTTATAGATTTCAATTAGAAGTAGCAACATACAAAATTTTACATTTTTTGAGAAATAAGCGAGATAAAAAATTTTATTTACTTCCCATAACGTTAATATAGAGGCAATGTACTGGGTATCACTATCGATATAATTGGTAACCAATGTGCACAGAATAGTGTTATAAAATTTTTTTTAGCCCAATTTTCTTTTCCGTGTAACAATTTTGGGTAGTCACATTCCCAGCCAATAGTCCGATTGGGCTGGTTTTTTGACTCATTCAAATACTTTGTTTGAAATCCATTGTTGATGATGGTGATTTTAAATTTTGATTTTGATTTTTGCGGACATTTGCCGTTACTGGTTAGTTAAAAAAGCAAGTTTCATGACGTCTCGGAATCTGGAATCTGATCTCGTCTTCAGGTGGAAAAAAGAACCTATAACATAACAAGATTACTTGCACACAACCAGGATAACCTGGACAAAAAACATAGCTGAAACAGAGAACTGTAAAAGCAGTCACAAAAACACTATGCTGAAAAAAGATATTTTGTGTTCTTGTTTTTATTTTCAACATAGTGTTTTTGTGACTGCTTTTACAGTTCTCTGTTTCAACTATGTTTTTTGTCCAGGTTATCCTGGCTATGTGTTACTAATCTTGATATCTTCTAGGTTCTTTTTTCCACCTGAAGACGGGATCAAATTCCAGATCCCGAAACGTCGTGAAACTTGTTTTTACTAATCGGTGATGGCAAACGTCCGCAAAAATCTAAATCGTTCATATAATTATCCATCTACAGTTTACCCTCAAAATCATGCGGCATTGACTTAAATATTCAGAAATATTCAAACCCTTCATACTGTTGTAGGACAAAGGAAGCTCAACTTCAACTTCGGACTCGAATTTATGACGTGGAACCGAGCCAATCTGGATATTTGAGTTTTTCTGCTCCTTAACTCACTCCTACATTTATTATAAGACCTAGAAACGTTGTATTTACTATGTCAGATACACGAAGGAAAGTTTATTACACGCAGGAAACAGGAGGTTCTTACCAGAGATTTTTTTTCAAAATTTACCCAACAAATTAAATACCAAGTTAAATACATGGTAACAGCAAACTGACACAAACTTTCTCCTCAAAGCAAGAAAATATACAATAAAATAAAATAAATTTATAATCATCCCACAAGTGCATACCGCATTTTATCGAAATTAATTAGCAATTACGGAGATGTCAGTTTTTGAATATTTGCCATAAGAATGACATTAGACAAGTACTGCGTTTACCGCCATAAGAAAATATCAATCATCTCTGAAACCAGCTGACGTAGACTAATAGTTCAAAATAAAGAATTTTTTTATTTTTCAAGCCAAATTTAATGGTTGCGAGCATATTTTCTTTAAAAGTTACAGATATTGTGAAAATTGAAAAACATGAATTTTTTTACAATTAAACCCCTATAATTTCTTAACCTGAATTTGTACAGTCATGCGGGTGGTGTCATTTTATTTGTCATCTTAAGCAATAAAATCCATGAAATTTCAAGCCGTTAGAGCCGTTTTTGAGAGATTTTGATTTTTGTAGTTTTTTTATGAGTTTTTATGGGGTAAATACCCTTGAAAATCAAAAGTAAAACAAATGAAAAAACGCCTTGAGATATTCCTACTTTATACGTTTTATACCTACTTAAGCGCTTTATACCTACCTAAATGCCAAATTTCATGAAAATCGGACACTAGCGTCGTCTTAGTTTACAAACATCCATCCACACACACACACACACACACACACACACACACACACACACACACACACACACACACACACACACACACACACACACACACACACACACACACACACACGCACACACACACACACGCACACGCACGCACGCACGCACGCACACACACACACACACACACACACACACACACACACACACAAACACACACACACACACACACACACACACACACACACACACACGCACACGCACGGACGGACGGACGGACAGACACCACTCCAACAACCACTTTTTTGGTTTCAGGAAGCACTAAAACGAATATTTCCCACTCAAATTCGAAAATGTTGACGAAAACAATACTTTCTCCATATACTATATATAGTGAGGAGAAAGTAAAAACACAAACTAAGTTAAAAACTACTACTATTATTCCAATCAAAACAAGGTATGGCCTGGAAAAAATACCGTTAATTTTGAAACTTTGCAAACTTTTTTTTGTGGTTTTTCGTAAAAATCTTGAGAACCGTTGGTCGGAGGTAAAAACTTTAAAATTACACAATAAAACTCATTAAATTTGCTACAAAAATAATACTGTTCATTTTTTTGTAATCCTCACGGTTACCGACTTAAAGGGCGCTAACAATAAGGGGTTTTCAGGATTCTCCCCTCAAAATGGGCAAAAGATTGTTTTTTTTAGGTTTTAACGTATGAACATAAAAATTATTAAATTTTTGTGGGCACTATTAAATTAAGCTCAAAAACCAAACAATGTAGTGTCCTGATCCTGAATCATTGCTTTATGTCCATTGGTCACCGAGATAACGAAAGCGCTAAACACCACTTACATTGTACCTATTATCCGCTTGGGAAATAAAAAAGTTCTATATCTTACTTATTTCGCTACATATCTCAGTAAAACTTGATTTGTGGCATGATATAGTTGAGATATATTGTGTAATATACTAAAAACCCCGATTTTTACATTCACGTGTCAGCAAACCTGCATACTCATCCCTCGTATTATTCGTATGCAGGTATTTTTCGTATCTAGAGCTCGCCACATATTTACGAGGACTTTTGGCATTTTCATCCTTGAGTACTTCTAAACAAGTCTACAAAGTTTAAAAATTAACGGATTTTTTCCAGGTTGGCTCATTTATTTAAGTTTTTTGACTGGGCTATATGTCAATAAACTAATCCGTCTCTATATGTAGCACTCTTTTGGAAGGTATTGACCGTAACTAAAACTTTCCGGCACTAAAGGCTGCATCCCTCTGGTTTTCAGGATAAACTGGTACGCTTAAAATAAAGTCCCTTATTGTTTTCCGCGGTCCGCGATGGACTGCTACACTTCGTATCTCAATCCATATTTACGCCAGTCCTCAAAGTATATAGAAATTCAGTAACCTTATTCTCTTAAAACTCAAACGTTTTTTAAGAATTATAGATAACGTATTCATTAACGTCACGCATTCACTTAACGATTACTCATTTCGTTAATTGTTGAACTATTTGCATTAAATGTAAGATGGCCAAGGGGTTTTTTTTTGTTAAGTTGCAGAAGATTTTGACATTATTTCACTGGGTACATTTTTACACTAGATATACACTCACCCTATACGGGGTGTTCGAAAAATGTGGGGCAATAATTTACTTATTGATTCCTTGTGTCAAAATAAGAAAAAAAGTTTATAGACATATTATGACCTATCTCGTTTAGTTTAGCGTCTGTCTGTCTGTGTTTTTTACAAAATAATTTATTACTCCTTAACGGTTTGAGTTACAGCGTTGAGATTGTGAACAAATATTTACGTTATTAGTCGCTATCATTGTACAAAATATTAATAAAACATATTTAACTGTTTTAAAATGGCGGCAAACGTCACGAAAACCAAGTATTTAAAAAAGCCGCCATTTTGAAACGGTTAAAGATTTTTTATTAACATTTTGTACAAAGATAGCGACTAATAAGATAAACATTTGTAAGCAATCGCAACGCTTTAACTTAAACCGTTAAGGAGTTATGGATTATTTTGTAAAAAACACATACAGACAGACAGACCCTAAACTAAACGAGATAGGACATTGTCTATATGTCGTAGCCACATGCTGTAATTGGGCACTTCATGAAGTGTCCAGCGCTAACCGGGCACTTCATGAAGTGCCCAGCTCGCCTGGGCACATAGTGTAATTGAACAGTTTCATTAAAAATTACAGTATGTGACCAACAAAACTGGGCACTTCATGAAGTGCCCAACTCTCGTTGGGCACATGCTGTAATTATTTATTTTACACTATGTGTCCAGCTTAGATGCTGAGCCCTTGATGTAAACACGTAAAACTGCTGTTTACGTTGCTGTTCGTAGTATCTGATGTATTATTTTTAATAATACCAAATAGGAACATATTTTAAGAATTAGTCAGAATAATAAGATTGTCTGCAAATAAACCAGACAATTCTGGCCTGTATGTTTTTATCATGGTTTCTTTTATGTTTTCTGAGTTATTTTGGCTGCACATAATTATTATATTATTATTATTGAAACAACAAACGGTTTTAAAATTGTATATTGATTAAATAATAATATTAATGGTGAAGTGTAGCCACAATAACTAAGAAAACATAAACTAGACAATTCTTAAATCTACTGGATGTAAGTTAAATGTTATGCTTTAATAAAATCAAGTACGTTTGACGATTTAAAATAAGGTACATGTTTCATATACATGAAACATTTTACCTGACACATTTATATGTAACATAACACATAACCATTGACATTGACCAATTTTTATGATTTAATTGATTAACTTCTTACTTGGTCACTCTTAATAAAACGTATAACAAATCAAAATATAGCAAGGTAAAACATATTTACAGAGAGTGCCGTAACAGTCTTGAAAAAATAATAGGTAAATCTTTAGTTTCTTTTTACTTTCTCCCCCCTATACATAGTATATGGAGAAAGTATTGTTTTCGTAAAAATTTTCGAATTTGAGTTGTTAGTGGATATATTCGTTTTAGTGCTCCCAGAATCCAAAAAAGTGGTTTTTGGCGTGGTGTCTGTCTGTCTGTGTGTGTGGATGTAAACAAAGCTAGAGACGACACCAGTGGTCCGATTTTCATGAAATTTGGTATGTAGGTATAAAACCGTGGTATCTCCAGGCTTATTTTTCCATTTTTTTGAATTTTTGATTTTGAAGGGTATTTACCCCATAAAAACCCATAAAAAATGACAAAAATCCAAATTTCTCAAAAACGGCTCTAACAATTTTGATAGAAATTTCATGGTTTATAGTGCTTAAGATGACAAACAAAATGAAACCACCCGCATGTCTGTAAAAATTCAGGTTCAGAAGTTATGGGGGTTTAAGTGTTAAAAAATTGATATTTTTCAAATTTCACAAAATCTGTGACCTCTAAAGAAAATATACTTGTGATCATTAAATTTGACTTGAAAAACTAAATAATCTAGTATTTTGAATCATTAGTTTACGTCAACTGGTTGCGGAGATAATTGCTATTTTAGTTCGGCGGTAAACGCAGTGCGTTGTCCAATGTTATTCTTATGGCAAATATTTAAAAACCGATATCTCCGTTATTTACTAACCGATTTTGATAAAATTTGTTATATATTTGTGTGACAATTAATTGCTAATTTGTTTTATTTCACTAAATATGTTTTCTGGTTTTAAATGACTTGAAGGGAGAAAGTATGTGTCAGTTTCCTGATACCGTTTATTTATATAAAAATTGATAGCAGTTAATTTATATACAATTTTACTATTTCGTTTGATCTTTTTACAATTTTATTAGCATTTAAGACAATTTACGTTTAATTTGTTCTTCTATGTCAGTATGAATAAATTAACATAACATCATCACATCAAACCTTTTCATTTTATTTGTTTTTATTTCTTTATAGAATATTAAAAAATGTATGGAGTGTCCTGTTTACTTAACAGCTTTTCAAAAATATGCTTTAACTCTTTTATTATATTCCTACCGACTTCAGTAGGTAAAAAATCTAAGTTTTTATTATTAAGTCAAATATATAGAAATTTATATGAAAAATTCTTTTAAAGGGATAACCTATGAACGTTAAACGTCATTCAAAAGTAAGCGGTCACTAGAAAATTTTAGCGTTTCGATTTTTAATTATCATTTATATTTTTTAATATTACATTGCCCATAATTGTTTACTATTGTTTGATTTTATAACATTTGAAAACCACAATATTTGTATTAAACTTTAAACCAATTATAAGTGTTTAAGTTTTATCCTAGATTAAGTGGTTACTATTTCATTTTGAAAAATAACTACGTTAACAGTTAACAGTTTATTTTATTCATAACTCAACTTCCCACCAAAAGTTTTATCATCCAAATATAACGTAGACTAATTATATTTTCAAAATTCATTTGCAACTAAAACCAGTATTAACATTTTTATATTTTAAAATTATTAAAAGGTTCAGTAGCAAACAGTAACATTGGCTACTTTATCACACACGTTGGGGTTTAATGTAAACATTGGGATTTACTTAAACAAAGATTTAAAATCGACTGCCCAACATGCCTCAATAGTTACAGCATGTGTCTAAAGAGCGTTGGGCACTTCATGAAGTGTCCAGTTTCGTTGGGCAGATGCTGTAATTTTGACTGAAATAATCGAGTTACACTATGTGCCCAGGCGCGCTGGGCACTTCATGAAGTGTCCGGTCTGCGTTGGGCACTTCATGAAGTGCCCAATTACAGCAAGTGGCTACGACATATGTCAACTTTTTTGCTTATTACGACCCAAGGAATCACTACGTAAACTATTGCCCCACATTTTTCGACACCCTGTATCCACAGTATATAACAAAAAATACTTAGTAAATAATGCAGTGGCCAAGTTGTGGTTTTGTTGTAGAACAAAACGAGGAACGCAAGAGGAGGCTCGCGGAGAAGGGTTTGGTTTCAGAGTCAAGATGCTACTGCTACTTCCGGGTCCAATTTGTGAGACTCTGCGTGTTTTGTTTTCTTGGATACCTTTGAATTCACTCATCTCCTTCTAAACACATGACGTTTTTCTGTTAATCGTTTAAAAATGTGATGAAATTTTTTATAGAAAAGTTGTTTACTTTAAGTAAATAAATACATAACAAGGCCTTCATTTACAAGGGTGTTTTATCAAAGATGTTTTACAAACCGATTCAAGTCATCTTAACCTAAACTAACCTAACTTAATCATATATGTACAATATTTATAGTTTTCTATCCTTTTTTATAGCAGCCCTGAGAGAGTTGTATGAACCACAGTGTTTTTTTCCTTTGGGGGAGGCCGTTGTACAACTACGGGCCGAAGTACGAAAACCCACGCCTTCCAACCTCCAACCTCACCTTGGGGAAGTGGAGTGATTTGTCGGAGCGGGTTCTCCGGCTGGAGACTTGATCTCGGCATTGGAGCCTCTCGCAGAGGTACCGAGGCTCACCCAGCATGACCACTTTGTGAACCATTCAGCAGGTCAGTTCCCTGCATAAATCAGCCATGAATCATTTTAGCAGCCTCTCGAAAGGATGACACGTGATAAAAGAACCTCAGGAAGTAAATGAACCTTATTACAGAGTTCTGAACTCCTTGGATTCTTGCCATGTCCTCCTTAGAGATGCTGTTCCCATACGCAGGGAAACAATAGCTGAAAACTGGGTAGACCAATGATCGTATGAGCTGCGACTTGGCAGACATAAGGCCTTAATCGTAATTTGATTGAGTTCTATTAAATTTTATTTCATCACGTTATTATAAATTTTGCCTAAGGTTTCTTCTAAGTGTGCGAAGTTAGAGATAGTTACGATAATTGATAGTTGTGGTAACAGATAGTTACGACAACATATCGTTACGACAGCATATATAGTTACGACAACAGATAGTTACGACAACATATAGTCAAGACAGCAAACAGTTACGATAGTTCTGACTTAGTAAACGAAAATCCAAAAACAAGAAACACCTCTGAGCCAATGAATTGTTTAGTGGAGTATGTCACTTTGTCAGAATAATGGATTTTTTCTTGGGTGGTGGGAGGAAGAGCAGTGCGTGTACGCACACTGGAGGCTCATTGTAGTGTTCGGACATCGATAGTTCACCATCGATGTTACCATCGATATTAACATCGAACTAATACCATCGATGTTGCAAAAACATCGATGTTTTTAATCGAAAAACGTCGATGTTTTCAACTAAATCTAATCAAAGTTTCTTTGATTAAAAACATTATTATCAAAATCTTTTATCACCGACAGCACTATTTAAAACACATACATAGGCTCTCTTCTCACATCCAATTTATCTAATTCTCATCAATAACATTCGAATATAAAAATACCTTCATACACACAATTTTCACCAATCCTTACAATATCAGTTGAAAATTCATATCTTCAAAAGTTCTTCATAAGTGTTCTTTGAAATACGTACACAAAATTAAGAAGAAGTCTTTCTAAGAATAGTAGCTAACTTTCAATCTTGTTTGTTTCATCATCGAGCCCAGATACAGGGTGTGCCCGATCCATACCTACCTCGGATCGGAAAAGCTAGGGTGTGGAATTCGGTCCGAAATATAGTGTTTAAAGTCCACGCCTCGAACTATGGTTTTCGCGACACGAATAGGGACGCTCCGATCCTTCTGACGCTAGTACGTATCGATACTTTTCTTTCGATATTCACGGTATCGGTATCGTATCGAATCATTCCATATTATCGTGGTATCGAAATTGTAGTATCGGATTGAAAGTATCGAATCGTATGTAAAATATTTAACGCGTCAAGGGAGAAAAAAATTAATTATTAAATCTGCCAAAAAATTAAAGAAATTTATTTTCCACGTTGATTTTTTGCCCCTATACTTGATTGTTTATTTATTACTTAATATTTATACTTTATTACCATTACGTTTATTCACCGTAACATTATACTCCTTATAGTTAGTTTGCATACAATTTTTACTACCCTACCTATTTCTTTTCAAACTAACAGGCAATAGACAATCTTCAATAAGTCGGAAAAAGTTATGAGATCGTAATTGGAGATATGCACAAAGGGACAATTTTTTATAAAGATTGTCACATCGAAAATGAGCAAATCAAGTTAAAAATACAAATTTTCCAAATAAACTTAATAATTAAAATGTCTAGATTATCAGTTAATTCAAAAACATTAATTTGTTTATCAGTTAAAACAACCTAATTTACAATATTATAAACTTAATGATTTTTAAAATTTTTTCCTAGTATCTTCTGATCCGATACTCACGGGTACCCGATACTTTTCTTCAATACTGATTCGACACCAAATATCGGATCGAAGTCGGTATCGCAACGCCCCAGCAACCGTGGCGGGCTCGACGTTCGTATTGCCAAGCCACTAACGACTGATTTACGCCCAGTCGGGCAGGGGTTTATTTTTAACTTCTCTAGTGCAGGTGAGACCGGCTAACAACACCACGCCGCGTTACTTCAATCATCGATTTCACCATTTGTTCGATCACAACATTATTTCGCCCCGGCAACATTACGTTTTGAATCGGTAGGGACGATTAAAATGCATACCTTATTAGTAATTTAGGCGGATCTTTTCCGTTATACGTATGACCCACTATTCCAAATTTACCCTTCAAGCCTTGGTTTTTGACCGAGCACCATAAACTAGGTCAAATAATTGTTATTAATTGTTTTTTAAGTGGAAATTCCCTTGTAAGAATATTTTACCTACGGTTTCGTTATCTTATTTACCGTTATCTTTGTCTAGACGCGATAAGCCAGCGTCTGGCCGTCTAGCAGTCCAACTTGCAGTTGGTTAGGTTAGGTAAGGTTAGGTTATGTTAGGTTAGATTAGGTTAGGTTAGGTTAGTTTAGTACCTAACCTAACCTACCCTAACCTAACTTACCAAAATCAAGCTTGAAAAACAAACCTGGAACAGTGGTATACGTATAACGGAGAATTCCATTTAGGCATTTAGGACTGGATGATATTCAGTCTTGAAGACCTAGGTCAGATCCGAAGAACGATCATCAGACCGAGGCTAAGTTATCTAATTTAATGGACTTTTCCGTCAATTCACTACCACTACTGTTTTTGGTTTCCGCTGATCCGTTGAAAGATTGATAACTTTTATCAGGATAACTTTTTTATTAATGAATGTCTTGAGAACAGGTGACGCGATTTTAAATTTTCTTTAAGAAAAATGTTTCTTTTTCCAACCTCTTTAACTTAATATGTCACAAGGGTAACAATCCCATTTGAAATTTCAAAGTTAGGGTCGGGGGTGAGTAGGGGGTTGGAGAGGGTGAAAATTATTATCATGAAAAATATCTATCTGACCCAATGGTGACAGTTGTTTCCCTCAATCAGAATACCAGAATATCTTTAACTTTTTCGATAAATAAAGATCTAACAGAGGTTTTACAATGATAAAAACACATTTTCTTTGACGGTTTGATTATTTTATCATCTCAAGAACGCGAGGAGCGATTTTAATTTTTCTTTCACAACATTTTTTTACTTTTTTATGCTGTTTAAGGTGATGTGTCACAAAGGGTGTGTTTCCATTTGACATTTTAAAGTTAGGGGTTGGGGTGAAAAGGGAAGTGTTGGGGGATGAAACGTTCATGTGAAATTTACTTCTCCCTGTCTTCGTATGCGTTTCCAGTATGGGTGTGCGAGAAGTGATTTTTGAAGTCGAGTCGAGTCGAGTTTTAAAAATTACTTGCGAGTTTCCAGTTTTTTTCGAGTCGAGAATTTTGATTAGTAGAAGTTATTATCATACTTATTATTGAACACTTAACTATGTAATATTTTTTAGTTATTAAACTGGGAAGTGTTCCTATGAGTTAAAACTAATCCTGTCTTCAAATGAAATGAAACGACAATTAAGGTCACTCTTAACATAATTTTATATTAATTATTATTCAATATTTGATTAAACTTTCAGCCCGAGGAGGTAAAAACCAAGCAAAATCTGCACCTGCTTGCTTTAAAAAAGAGTAGGCCTATTTGTAACATATTTTTGTAGGTTTAAAAATTAAAGTTAAATCTGTCTTATTGAACAGAAAAGATCGGGTAAGAAAATATCTCAAATTGTAGAAAGGAAAACAATAATAAAGTAAATTTATTGATATTAATAACTCAAAAACCACTTCAATTTCAAGTACAGTAAAATAACAAAATTGTTATGGTGGCTATTCATGACTGTGTGAAAACGGCCGTAAAATGCGAACGCGCATAACAATTCGGGGTAAACGGCGGGAGTAACAACTCAACTCGAAATTCCGAGTATTTTTTAAAACTTCGAGTCGAGTCGAGTAGTTTAAACTCGGCTCGGAAAGAGCTCGATAATAGAGTGCTCGCACACCCCTAGTTTCCAGCAAACAGAACACTAATAGTATATTACGGTACTAGGCCGGGAAGTACTGCTTTGCCGGACGAGCATGATAGTTCCCGCGCGAGCGAAAGCGAGTGCGGGATTTTCATGCGAGTACGGCAATACTTCCCGGCCATGTAACGTACGATATTTTTCATCATACTACGCAGAAAAAACATACCTTCAATCACAACGTAGTCCTTGCATAAACATACGTTTCTCAATCCTTCAAACCTAACCTATAACAAACAGAACAAACATTTGCTACGGATGTAGTGCTGCCACTACATAAACTACATTCCTCTAAAAAGTAACCAATAAACAAGCATTAAACGTCGGTTTTCTGCAAATCAGCTGATTGCTTACTTCCGTTCTTTCCGGCCTAGGTCGGATAAGAGTTTATCCGGCCTAGGTCGGCAATGGGTAACTTTCGAGTCAACAAAAAGGAACTGAAAACAGATGTTTCTGTGTTAGTATGATGACAAATTGATTTCATTGATTTTAGTTTTTGAATAAATTAAGAAGCAAATTTTGAAAAAAAACACATTTTGAAAGCAAATATATATAGAGTTTAGAGCCCATCCTGTGGCGTCGGACGAGGGTCGTCAAGTTCCCAAAGGAAGCCGAGTACGCCGTGCGCCTCATTAGTTGCCGGCTCGCCTTACTCACATTGCGACGTTTGAATCTATATTAAACCCAAATTCGAGTATTTTCCCTACAAGACTCAGTAAGCAGTTAATTCAGGACCGCACATCGGAGATTTAGGCCTACTGGTACACTTACGTTCCTGATATGTTAAAAATATATGGTCGATTTCGATTTTAATATTCGTCGGGGTTTAATAAAAGTTTAAAGTTGAAATAAGCAAAATAGATAGCACATTAAGCTTGTGTGACTTCAACTTTTGTAAAGAGGAAGTATTTGAACTTGTTTTGTATTTGAATATAGACTCTTATTAAGCTGACTGGCTGAGAGCTCTGGCTTTAAGTATTATAGGTCAGCTGACAAGAGGTTGCATGGGGTCCTTTACTTAGTTGGGAGTTCTTTCGTGTTTGTTGGAGGACGAAGAGGCCTCTGGGCCCGTGGCCTATCAGGCCTAGGGCCCGCGTAAGTATCTTAGCTTTTTAGTTCTATCTGATTCATTTATATATATTTTTTAATTCATACAAAATCCAGTCTACACAAACAACATGCCCAAATATATCCTCCTTACAAAGGTTGACGTCCCCTATCGTTGCACTTATATATGTATCGTTTAATCAAGAGAATTTTTAAATATGAATATGAAATTAAATTGAGCTAAGTGAGGTAGTTTTGTACACTCTCATTCCCCTACGATATCTCTAATTGATTTAGAACGATTGAGCCACTATTTTGTCGCCCCTAACCGTTGCTTAAGGTTAATTATACGTCATTATTTCTCATTTTGATAGGCATCGGGGCAGTTTAGAGGTATGTCAGGTAGAACCATTCCCCTTCATTTCACAATGAATGAGTTATTTCTCCAGTTATTATATTCCAGAATGATTGTGTTAAACTCTCCACTACCAGATTAATAGAAAACAATAATTAAAAAATACACAGTTTAAGAAAAAATAAGTAGAACGAATAGATTTTCCGTAAAACTTCGATACAAATCTTGAATTGAGGTTAAAAACATTGTTAACAACTATGTAAGATATGAAGCTTTAATAATTAATCACAAGAGTACTTACAGCGGTATTCATCGATGAATACATGACTTTGTCCCATTTGACCCCCTAAATTACATATTTTAGTTCTGTTTTAGGTTTTGCGTACTTTGAACGTACCTTATTTATTTTATTAAAATAATGTCATTTTTCCACACCTTATCTATTTATTTTCCCCTTCAATTGCAGGTTTATTTAAATTTACGAATATCTTGGGAAAGCATTGTAAACGTTGTTAGAAGGATAATTGTGTCTCAAAGGCAATTACTAATTAGGGATTCCGCCTCCGTAGGTTTCATAGATAAGCAATTTAATTCATACCAGATGGCAGATCATGAGTCAACCCACCTGAGAACCCCATTTATTTACATCAGCTCATTTTAGCGAATTTCTCCTATAGGGAAGAAGCTATTACCGTAGGTCTCATGGTAAGACTTAAGCCCCAGACCATGATATCTTTTCGTTTTGGGGCCACCAGAAGCAAAAAACACCATTCCGTTCGAATTTTTATATATGTATCTATACATCTATCAATCTGTATATGTGTCTTTCAGCACGATAGCGGCCGTAAATATGGTCCAATCTTAATGAAATTTGGTACAGACATGCAAAGTGGAGATCAATTGTAAACGAGTTTGTAAAACAGCACGATCGGACCACCGGAAAGGGGGTAAAGGGGGATAAACCCCTCAAAAATGGGTTTTTTGAGTTTTTTACATAGAAAAATAAAATTTATCAAATTGTTATTAGCACTATTGGATTCAGATAAAAAAACAAACAATTTACTATTTTGAATCACTATGCTCTATGTCCATTGGTTACTGAGATATTGAAAGTGGTAAACACAGAACGTTGTCCTAATGTTAACCTAATGGGGAAGTCAAATTCTATATCTCGCTTATTTCTCAACATATCTTAATAAAACTTGGTTTATGGCTTCATCTAGATGAGATCTAATGTATTTTAGTTTAAAACCCCCGAAATTTTCATTTTTTGGCAGCAAACCTGCATACTCATTCCCCATGTTATCCTTATGGGAAATAAAATAAATGCTATATCTTCCTTCTTTTTTGACTTACCTTGATAAAACTTGGTACACGGATTCCTCTAGTTCAAATCTACTAAATCTTGAATTAAAACCACCCAGTTTTAACGGACCTGTTGCAGCAAACCTGCATACTCATTCTCCATGTTATTCTTTTGGAGCTTACAAAAACATGTCAAATCTCACTATGTTGGATTGAAATATGTTCTTTTGCATTTGAAATTCGCTGAGTATGCAGGTCTGCTGCATCGGGGGCATTTCTTTGTAATAGGCCTACATGAAAAACAAACGACATAGGTACACCGTGTCTTTGCTTGTCATACATTTGTGAAAGGTGATATTAAACTGATCTCTTGTGTTCATATCTGACAATCAACACGTTCGAATCCTATACTCTGATATGAACAATGTTTGTGTACCTATGTTTGCTTGCTTGCACAATCGTCTTTCGGCTCCGAGGATTTCATTCAAAGTCTGGAAAAATAAATAATTTCTGAAACAAAAACATGTTCTGTGCTGGTTACATGGCCAGAAAAAATCTAATAACGTAATAAAACGAATTTTTAAATCGCAAAAATTTTACATTGGACCTGATGAGTGGTCATGCTAGCAACGAAATAAACAACGAGCATGTAAACAAATAAAGTAATCTTAACAGCTGTTTGTAAATTGCTGTTATCTACGAGAAATACAGCACATAGGATAAAGACTACATGGAGGAATAAAAATAGTTATTTGTGTGTTGAGTAAGTAAAGTAAAACTTGTCTCACGAGTGAAAATGTTGGCGCCCGAGCTTACGAGGACGACAATTTTCACGAGGGAGACTTAGGTGCTTTACTCTCGAAATATACACAAAAATTTTCCCCATCTGCAATAATAAATACCCAATCTTTAAACAACTATTTCATTAACTTAGTAAAAAACAACATTCATTTTGTTTCAATTGCAATCAGTGCCTGCATAAGAGTAGCTTCAACTATTCATGCACCAGCAATCAGCTGATTCTTGCAACATTCTTACACACTTAATTCGTTGACGTTCTTACAGCTGACAATCTTACCGCCAATGTTATTCTTATGTGATTATTTCTGCCACTAAATCAGCTGTTAGCGCCTGCAATCTGTTGAACCTCAACATATTTGCATGTGTGCGTAGAAATTTGAAGGTGAAATGTTTTGTAGTAACTTGATGAACGCAATCAACCGAGTTAATCTGAAATAATACCGAGTAAGGCTCGGTCCACCGGGTACTAACACCTTGAATGTGAATATAATCTTGGAACCGATGGCTCCCGTTACTGTGCGAACTATGTTCTCGCCTCATCATAATGCAGATATTGTAATTAAAATTCAACTGGGTTTTCGGTCGACTGCCTCGTCTTGTTTCCTACCGAGCGGCTTCTTCGCTATGAAGTTCGAGTCATCCTCGTGGCTGAGATAATTAAATCAACTCGACGACGCGACGTGTTGACGCCTTAAGGTTAGTTGTTACAAAATTTCGTGAAATATTACAAATAAAGGCATAAATAATTTAGTCGAGTCGTTAAAGATTATTTTATAAAGATATTTATTCGTGATAAAAATACCCCGTTGCGGCAGACCTGCATAATCAGCAAATTTAAAATTCTTAAAACATATTTCAATCCATCATGGCAAGATATGACATGTTTTTGTAAGCTCCATTATAATAACATGGGAAATGAGTATGCAGGTTTGTTGCCACAAAAATGGAAATATCGTGGATTTTAGACTAATATACATTAGATATCATCTAGATGAAGCCACAAACCAGGTTGCATTATGATGTGCTGAGAAATAGGCGAGATATAGAATTTTACTTATTTTCCATTAGGTCAACATTGGGACAACGTATTGTGTTAACCACTTTCAATATTTTAGTAACCAATGGACATAGAACAATGATTCAAAATACTAAATTTTTTGAGCTGAATTCAATGCTACTAACTAAAAAAAAATAAAAAAAATATTATTATTATTATTATTATTATTTATTATTTTTATTTTTCTATGTATACATAGCTTTAAAAAATCCATTTTTGGGGGGTTTATCCTCCTTTACCCCCCTTTCTGGAGGTCCGATCGGGCTGATTTGCGAACTCGTCCAAGTGATTACTACTTCACATGTCTGTACCAAATGTCATTAAGATCGGACCATTTTTACGGCGTGCTAACAGACAATTATATATTGTATATAAATTAGAACGAATATTGTTTTTTGCTTCTAAGGGCCCCAAAACGAAAACCTTATCATGGTCCCGGGCTTAGGTCTTACCTTGAGACCTACGGTAATAGCTTCTTCCCTAAAGGGGAAATTCGCTAAAACTATATTTGTATTCAAAACGCCTGAGCTAAATTGTGTTAATCACCAAATCACTTTTATTGTTTCAATAAAAGATTGAATATTTTAACGTCGAGTTAAGCCATTAGTCAGATAAGGCTGCGACAATTTTGACCCGCAGGGAATCTCCATCAGATTGAGCACATCAAATTAATGCTTGGGAACTTGCCATGACGTTTAACAATTTTCGGTACCCATAACATGTGCGTATTGCTTTAATGAGCATTACTTATTTAATAAAACTTAACCAGCTTGAAAATGGGCTAGCGCAGACTCTTTTTTATGCTATATAAGATAAATAATATGAGATAATTAATTTAGATAATTGTTGTTACAGTATAATAATGGTTTTATAGTTTGAAAATTTAAATAAAAATACTTTTCCCGCAGCTGCTATGTTTAGACGCTTTTTACTCCTTGGAATGGGTGAGTTAAATAATGATTTGTCTTCCAGCGGGAGTAAAATGATTTCTTTGTCTCCCGGTGGGAGACAAAGTAAACCCATAAAGAATAACATTGAAATTAATAATTCAAAAACTAGAGGGCCTTCAAATGTTGACGCAGACAGGAAAATATGTTGCAGCTCAACTAATGCAGGCGCTATCACCTGATTTAATGGCAAGAATAATCAAATAAGATTTACACTGACAACAACCAGCTGTGAGAATGTCTAAGAATTAAGTATGTTAGAACGTTGTAACAATCAGCTGATCGCTGGTGCATGCATGGTTGCAGTTACCCGGACACTGGCGCTATTAGCAGAACGAAACAAAATGAATATTTTCATCACTTACTAAGTTAATGAAATAAATGTTTATGGTCAGGATATTTATTATTGCATCTGAGGGAAAAATGTTGTATGTATTTCGAGAGCAAAGCATATTGTGTTTGTATTGTTGTACTTTACTCACTCAACACACAAATAACTATATCGCAACCCATTTTATTTGAATAGATGTATTTCTATTCCACATCTGTAACACTTGCTGGCATAATTTCTAACTGCCGTAAGTAAATGACTGATACGAATATATAAAGGTTGAGCGCAGATACCCGAGGCAGTCGCGCAGTGAAGAGGTCAGCGAAGCTTGCACTGTGTCGTATGGGAGTGCGCAGCAAGGCCAATAGCTGTTCTCTACAAGTTCCATTCATGTAAATCTCATATATTATATTCATAACAATTCATTGAGGAAATTCTCTTTCGTTTTTTGTCAAGAGTAATCTTTTTCCATCATACTGACTGGGAAACATCTGTTTTTTGTTCCTTTTTGTTGGCTCGAAAGTTACCAATTGCCGTCCTAGTATGGGGAAAACTTTTTTCCCGTACTAGGCCGGCAAAACTGAAGTAAACAATCAGCTGATTTGCAGCAAACCGACGTTTAATGCTTGTTTACTGGTTGTTGTTAAGTGAAATTTAGTGGCAGCACTGGCAGCAGTAGCAAATGTTTGTTCTGTTTGTTATAGGTTAGGTTTGAACACAGAGAAGAATCAAACAGAGGTCGCTTTTAAATGGGTCTTCTGTCGCACCCAATTACTAGTTACAGTTAAATCCAGTTACAGTTATATTTAAGTTACTAGTTACTTGTTACATCCAATTACTAGCTTTATTTAGGTTAAATTAGGAGAGGGCAGCGACAGTGCTGCTCCTTCGTGGGGTTAATGGTGAACTAAGTCCAGTACTAGTTCACCATTTATGTACTAAGTACCAGCTAGCCAGCGCTCGACACCAGCTGAGCGCATCATTAGAACATTTTATTAGAATATACCTCTGTTTGATTCTTCTCTGTGGTTTGAAGGATTGAGAAACGTATTGGTTTATGCAAGGACGACGACTGTGTTATGATTGAAAGTACGTTTTTTTCTTAGTAGTATGATGAAAAGTATCGTACGTTACACGACCGACAAGTTTTACCGTTCTCACATGAAAATCCCGCACCCGCTTTCGCTCGCGCGGGAATCATCAAGCTCGTACGGCAAAACGGTACTTTCCGGCCTAGTAACGTATATACTATTTCGTACCTTACAATCTCTGCTGCAGTTCGCGCGTTGGCAGCTCCGGCGATGGCTACCATACTACTAACCGTATAATATGATATTTTAAATATATCATATTGGTAAACACAACGTGTGACTTGTTTGACAAACAGCGGGACTGTTGAACAATATTTTCGGAAAAGTACACCCTCCCCCCCGCGTCTTGCAACCAGCTGACTGCCATAGCCGGAGATTTTATGCACGAATTGTACAACTTTAATACGTAAATCATCATGTTCAGTAGGCGTACAAAAAGGTTTAGCTAAAGATTACAGTTTACAATACATAATTTGGACTATTCCTCTTGATTTTCTACTGTATAGAGTCTAATAATAAAACGCCCGAATATCAAAGTCCTAAAAACATATCAAACTTCCAAATTTTGACATTTCTTTTGTTAAATATTTGATCTTGTGTCTATTTTCAATCATCACCAGATATATTATTTATTCCAGACAAGAAGATGATACCTTATAATTCCAGGTGACAAGCATTGACATTTTAATAACAATTGTGGGAGATTCCCATTACTGTTTTGCTTATATAGTTTTGCGCCCGAAAACTTAGCAAATTACAACTCAAAAAATTATACTTAAAAGTCTTAGTGTTAAATTCGCTCTTTAGAAATTTAAGGGAAATTAAAATTAGAGTTATTTTTCCATAACTTACAAACACAGCTACATCAAATTTAAACTGAAGTATTACATAAACAGGTAACCAACTGTAGTCTCTACCTGATATTTATAATTCAGTTTGTATATAAACATATTTTTTCCTACGATTTATTCTTCATAATATTATTTTTAGTCAAGTATTTATTTAATTTGTGCTTCAACAATTCAAATTGATTAAGGAAATTAATCAAAAATGTTCAATATTCGTACCTACAATATCAGCTAATTGAAAGCTTATCTGTTCACTGTGAATAATAGATGCATTACAATTTGCATAAGCCACATCGCCAGCAGCACATTCCTCTCATTTGAACACAATACGCAATTTGGGTAGCTTATAAAACATTTTTTCTAATCCACATACTATCATTTGTTATTACTGGGGGTGTGCAATACTCGAGTGTCGAGCTTTTCTGGTAGCTCTGATATCTCTTTCAGTTCCAAAGTTATGCAAACTCATGTTAAAAACACATACATAGAACGTTTTTGAGCGAATTTCCCCTCTAGGGAAGAAGCTATTACGGTAGGTCTCATGATAAGACTTAAGCCCAAGACCATAATAACTTTTCGCGCTCGCAAAAATGGTCCGATCGGAATGAAATTTGGCACAGGCGTGTAAAGTAGTAATCGTTCGGACGAGTTCGAAAACCAGCCCGATCAGACCACTGAAAGGGGGGGTAAAGGGGGGAAAACCCCCCCAAAAATGGGGTTTTTGGGGGTTTCACATAGAAAAATTGAAATAATCGAATTTTGGTTTACACCATTGAAATCAGCTCAAAAAAAAACAAACAATTTAGTATTTTGAATCGTTGCTCTATGTCCATTGGTTATCGAGATAGCGAAAGTGGTAAACGGAGTACGTTGTCCCAATGTTAACCTTATGTTAAGGTTATAGAATAAGATATACAATAAGTTAAATTCTATATCTCGCTTATTTCTCAACATATCTTAATAAAACATGGTTTGTGGCTTCATCTATATGAGATCTAATGTATTTTAGTCTAAAATCCCCGAAAAGTTCATTTTTGTGGCAGCAAACCTGTATACTCATTCCCCATGTTACCCTTAAGGGAAATAAAAAAAATTTTATATCTTCATTATTTCTTAACATATCCTGATAAAAATTGGTACATGGCTTCTTCTAGTTCAGATCTACGATATTGAATTAAAACCACCCAGTTTTATCATACCTGTAGCAGCAAACCTGCATACTCAATCTCCATGTTATTCTTATGGAGATTAAAAAAAACATGCCATATCTCGCTATGTTGGATCTGCATTAGAAATTCGCCGAGTATGCAGGTCTGCTGCAACGGGGGTATCTTAGTTTTGATGTAAGTAACAATATCTCGAAGTCCTGAAGGATTTTGTGTAAACACCCTGTAGTAATATCAACTGGTTGTTGTCCTCTGTCTGTCGCATATTCCTGACGCATTCCAAAACATATCGGTATAATAAAAGCACAACATTTAGGAAGTGTGGGTGGAGGTGTACTGGTACCAACATGAAGAGCGCGTATTCCTTTGAGGCCCACATCCTGAGATGTTAAAAGTATATCTTTGCTAACCCAGTCAAAGAGTGGAAAGGTTCCTTTTCTTTAGTCGATGAGGCATGTAAAAACAGAATTGTTGCTTGCTGTAGCATCGACGGTATCGAGTAATGTAAGGTATATGCGAGGATATGAAAAGCTACAGAATGCTCAGGAAGGCGTGATGATGTGGGGTTGAATATAGACTGCAGTCTTTTAGGGAAAATTACAATGCAGAGTTGGAAACGGTTTAGCTCACGAGTATTTTAGAGTAATTTATTAAAGCTGGTTTACCCTATTATTGTATTAAACCGTTTGAAATGTAATAAAAATTCAAAATCAAAGACGCGGTAGTTAATGATAGATTAGTAACAGTACCTTAGTGATTATATAGCTTATATTTAATTTTTTTTCAACAGAGCATTCATTGTTAACGGGAATAACGTTGTAATTGTTTTATACACGCTACGCATGCACTCGTTCGTCAGTTTCAAACACACCATTGAACACATATTAACTTTATTTGAATTTACTACATAAATAATAACTTTAAGATCACCCAGGACCACGATCAATCGAGAGTTGACTGTCCAGCATCGCTTGTGCACATTCACGTACCTAAGCGGATGGATTTGCTATATTTGTCCAAATTTCAAGATAGTTATATCACCTTAAATTGTATTCATGCTGTAAATATAACATTTAATAGTTCATAAAATATTATGGACTTGTATCATAATCATGAACAATAAAAAATTCCTTTGAGACCTGTAAATCATATTAATGAAATTAATTTCAATCCTTGTTAATATTTTTCTTAATTTATTTGTGCAGTTATCATTTAACGTTGTACACAATCAAGCGTTGTTAAAAATGCTTTACCATCATATAAGGCTACATAATCCTGTTGAAGTGACTGTACTGGCCTCAAATTAACTATTTATAGTGTACCGATGTAAGTTCATTGATTTTCGGTTTAATAAAATACAATGTCAGAGGATTTAAATCAAAGAATAACAGTCAAATCATTTTACTGACTCACTGTATTTATTTTATTTGATTTTTATTGCATATTGCACGTGAACACTTATTTATTTTCAGTCTTCCTCATCGACTGTCAGTGTAACAGAAAAGTTTTATATGTTAAATGCTAACATCTAATTGTTAACATTTAATTTTTAAATATTAACAAATAGAAATTTCTTAACATTCAACTGTCAAACGTTAACAATTGTCTAATTCTTAAATGTTATTGTTTTGACCGAATAGGTGGCATCATTGGCATTGACTGTATTTCCACAACCTCTTAACAATCCAATAATATTAGATTAGTTGAAGTTAACAGATTGGATATTGTTTAGCTCCAAATTAATGTGTACTGTATTTACAAGAGGGTTTTCAACACTAATAATAATTTATTAGTGTTAATTTAGGCCCCAAAAAGACTTATCAAAATATTTCTTTTACATTCTTCACTATATTTTCAAACTACCCCACAATTTTGCCCCTAATTTTTGTTTGGTGTTGTTTCTTATTCCACTTTATTTCAGTATTTATTCTAAAAAGATTTAGAATTTTAAACGAAGGTTTGCAAACGACTAATATGAGGCATGCGTATTTATACATTACATGAGGGAGGCATCCACCTCTCATGCTTACAGAACATTAACGCTTCAACTATCATACATTGTTGGGATTCCTAACTGAGCTAATGATGTAAAAGTTGTCACAACTGTGGCACTTATGAAAGCCTTGACACGTGCTAAAGACTTTAAAGGACAATTTAATAGAAAATTATGATTTACCCCGACCAAAAATAATAAATACCCCCGTTAAAACAGACCTGTATGATTAGCGAATTTCAAATTATAAAGAAAATAACTTATACGGAGCCTTACATCAAATATGTCCGAAAATATGTATGCAAGTTTGCTCTACTGCAAAATAGGATAGTAATAAAATGTTTATGTAAAATAAAAAATAATTTTTAGGAGTGTATTTTCCTTTTGGTGGTCCATTGACACTGGTTTTTGAACTCGTCCGAATAATTGGCTAAATGTAAAGCTTAGTACCCGTAAACATTAAGGGGCTGAACAATACATTTATCGAGTGAAAACTTTATTGTAAGCATAAAAAATAGTCCGAATGTGGAATGGTGACGAACAACAAT
This sequence comes from Flexamia atlantica, assembly GCA_035578135.1. Lineage (NCBI taxonomy): Eukaryota > Metazoa > Arthropoda > Insecta > Hemiptera > Cicadellidae > Flexamia > Flexamia atlantica. The sequence continues at coordinate 13,725,147 of JAQJVK010000010.1, forward strand.
ACCATTAATACCACCGTTGCAGCAGACCTGCATACTCAGCGAATTTCAAATGCATAAAAACATTTTTCAATCCAACCTAGTGGGTTATGCCATGTTTTTGTAAGCTCCATTAGAATAACATAGGGTATGAGTATGCAGGTTTGCTGCAACAGTTATCTTAGAACTGGGTAGTTTTAATTCAATATTTATTATATCTGAACTAGAAGAAGCCATGTACCAAGTTTTATCAAGATTGTGCATGTTTGTTGCGACAAAAATTGAAATATCGGGGTTTTAGACTAATATGCAATAGATCTCATCTATATGAAGTCACAAACCAGATTTTATCAAGATATGTTGAGAAATAAGCGAGATATAAAATTGCACTATTTCCCATAAGGTTAGCATCGGGACAAAGTACCGTATTTACCACCAAATGTTTTGACATATTTTTCAATATATATATTTATATACATACAGGGTGTTTTAAACGCAACCGAAAACTTTATTTCATCAGTGAAGGATTATCCCCCCCCAAAATATCCGGATTTGACCCCACTATATTATTTTCTTTGGGGATCCATAAAAACTAAGGCCTACGAAAACAATTCACAGAATATTCAGCGCCTCAAACAAAATAACAAATTTGATACAAGAGATTCAAAGACCTACTTTGCAAAACGTGGTCAGGAATTTGATGGAGAGAGCATTTGATGGAACTTTGTATTTATGTCAATGGCGGATTGTTCGAACACAATGTAAGCTTAATGTTTGAGCACATAATGTGATCAAACTCAAATAATAGGTTGTATGAAATGTAAACATTGTCAAAAAATAATCATTTTATCTTATTTTTTATTTTATATTTTTTAAATTGGGTACCCACTCAAAATGAAGTATTAACTACCCAACAATGTTTGGGGGTGGAGTGGGATTGTTATTTGAAAAAAATATAGGAAAAAGTTGGGGGTGGGACTATTATGGGTCACCCGGTATATAAAGAGAGTTGTGAGTTGGTATATTTCGAGCTACAGCCAGAACTACGTGTCACAGTCACCTGAACTTGGTGTCAGATTAAAGCTTGGAATCTCGTGATGTACACTATGGTGGTTTGGTTTTGATATCTTTGAGGACTTAGGCACAGTCCGAAAGAGACCCATGTCAAGGATTTTGGAAGTGCTTTGTGTTATTACTATGGTTACCATTTTTGTATAGCTACTATGGTTACCAACAGAATGCAGCACCAACAAACAACAAGAAAATAAACTCCCGGGCAAAGCCGGGGTTATCAGCTAGTAATGATTACAATAATTACGAAAACAATGTTCATAAAAAAGTTTCTTACAAATTGTACATTAGACTAAAATGGTCTCGTCTGACTTACGGTTATCATACAGTGACAGGCATATCTCACCAACGACTAATATTATTTAAACCCCTTGTCACAGAGGACGTCTCGTAACAGTCGCAACTTTCATAACAAACGGCGTTATTCCTTAGGGCAGAGAAACATTTTTGCAATATGAATATGGGCCTTCCGGGCTCAGTTTTCTGTCCGCATGTCTGTGTGTTTTTATTCACTTCGTCATTAAGTTACAACAACAAATTCAATATTCTTCTCCGACTCCAATTTTTGATTTGGGCCTCCGTTATTGTTCAAATCGACAGCATCATTGTAGGTATTCCTTAAGATATTGTGATCTGAGGGGGAATATTATTTTTCGTTATACTGTTTCAAAAACAGCTGTTTTTAATGCATGTTTTCCGGATGTAAATACGCTCTTTTTATTCCTAGGAATTAAAAGCTATTGTACTCGATACCAGCTGATCTCTTTTTACTCATAGGACTAAAAAAGTCAAAAAGTGCCGAGTACATCAGCCGTTTCATTTTTGTCGTTTATTATCATAACTATCATCGATATTGTACGTCAGCGTCGATGGTGAGCTATCGATTGCATCGATTGAGAGTGATTATTATATTCAATTGCAATTCATTGTTGCATTGTTGCCAGTTTAATCAATTTGTGAAACTCGCTTATTTCGCTAATCCATTATTGCATGCGTTCGATACGTCGATTGTTTTTCATTTTTTTCAGTCTAACCTAACACAAATGAAACTATCAGCTGATTGCTTCAAATAGCAAGAACAAGATGGAAGTATCTTTGGGAGGTATCTTTAAAGGTAAACAAGCTGTAACATTTTGGTTATCTTAAGTAGTTTGCGTGTTGTATTGAGCAATATAACGAAAAATATAGTTCATCACACGGGCCTAAAGCTGCTTTTCGTTACTCGGTCATTTTTCAACCTCGGCTTACAGCCTCGGTCGTAAACCTTGACCTTGTACAAAAACCGTCACTTTAGGCCCTAGTAAATAACTAACTTTTATAACGCCTTCTTCTTTATTCTACTAATTAAGTGATCAGAAAAGTTTTGTCTATCACATAAACATTTTTTAAAATTGTTATATTTTATTATACCCACAAATACGATAGAGATCTCCAGATTATTACATCAACTTAAAACATGAAGAAATTTGGTTCCTCTTTAACATTTGGTTACTTTTAAAAATAAATAAGTAGAAAAAATTTAACAAAAAATAAGCTGGGCCTAGTTCAATGTTACCGTTCTACTGATAGAAAGGTCAGAAGTTTTTAAAGTGCCACTTGATAGTGCTGCTTATTCTTTCCTCACCAACCAATTCCCACCCAATGGTATAATTTATTATAAATATAATATATAAATAACATATTATATATATATTCCATTCGTATATATGAATAATTCCATGATCACGTTCGTCGAATTACTTTTAACTCTAAATAAATCGATGCAGCCCCGCTTCAATAAGCTCACAAAACTTGTGAATCTAACTCATATCATGTCACGCCAGCGCTTGGAGTGTAGCTCAGTGGCCCCAAATTATTTTTAATGGATATCCCATTTTTAATCTCTATGAGCCTGTTACGCGCCGTAACAGAAGATTTAGAGGGAGGTCGCAAAAACCGGGGGGCCTGAGATATAGGTCCACCTGCAGATGGGGTCCGGGGGTCCTCTCCCGGGAAATTTGCTAAAATTAGAGTTGTAAACTTGCAATTTTTAGCAATTTAGAGACAGAATAACTTACAGTGAGACCCAAGATATTCGAACTAGGTTATGTTGCCCTCTGTTGCGATGAAAAAAAAATTATTAAAGTGCATTATTATTATGGATTAGAGCCACCGTGCGGGCGATGCCAATAGCTTCCTTGGGAAATTCGCTAGTAAAATAGTATTAGATTTAAATATAAGGTTTATTATTTAAGTCCGCTTTAGCTGTGGATAGGAACTCGTTTAACATACGCTTGTGTGTGCCACAAAAGATCGCGTGCTGTAAAATCGTAAAACTATCAAGGCCCACGACTAGATAGAAAACTAACTTCGAAGTTGTAATACAGCCATAAACTCCCATGTTACATCATAAAAAATCAAGTTAACGACTACATAAATTACTTCGAAGTTATTTTTAAACTTACGTGAATCGTCACAACTAGGGGTGTGCGAGTACTCGAGAATCGAGCTTTTTTCGAGCCGAGGATACACTACTCGACTCGACTCGACTTATTTAAAAATACTCGAAAGTTCGAGTCGAGTAGTTACTCCCGCCGTTTATCCAATATTGGTACTTGCGAAAGAATATTACGACCATTTTTCACAATGTCAATCATCTTTAACGAATATAATTTAAACCTCGTTTGTTTTACTTCAAGTAAAAAGTTCTTTTTAGTTATTAAAGACACATAAATTTTTATATCACTCTATCTTTTCTATAGTTTGAGGTTATTTATTAATACATCTCTTAAAAAAATTATTTTTATTATATTTTAGAAACCATTTCAACTAAATATAAACTTAGTTTCTTTTACAGTTACATGAATAAATGTACCTGAAATGTACATTCATGTACATTTCATGTACACAGGTACATTTCATGTAAATGTACATGAAAAATGTACCTGTGTGAATAACTCAAAGGAAATATTTTAATCATGAATTGAGGCAGGTTATGTGTTAAAAGATCGGGTAATTGGTCATCGCTTATAGTCAATGTTTTCATTTCATTTCAAAACCCAGGTAAGCCTTAAACATAAGTTAGGCTTGTAAAATATATCAAATCAAGAATTATTGTGAGTTTAAGTAAAAGGTTTTCTTTCTTTTTTTGGTATAATTTATTTGTATATTTGCTCTTAGTCCAGTAACTCTTTTAATTTTAACTACCTCAAAATTGTAATTTGTAATGAGTAATGATAATATTAATTTTATACCATATGTAGAAACATAATGACTATTATATTAAACTTTACAAAAAACTTGACTCGAAAAACTCGATACTCGCGGGAATTTTTCAAAACTCGACTCGACTCGACTTCAAAAATCACTACTCACACTCCCCTAGTCGCAACTGAAATAGTTTGATAAAAAGGAAAATCCTTACAACCCTAAGTGTTTTAACAAGGGTTAACGTAGCAATTAAAACTTTACAAAAAATGTCCGTCTCGAGCGTCCTTTCCCAATTTGTAGTTTAAATTTAAACCCCTCGAGTCTCAGGTTGGAGTGCAAAAATACAATCGTTTGTGAACAAAGAGTGAAGGGTTGGAACGAGGAGTGGGAACCCTTTAAACACTTACTGCTACAGTATCGATTGGCAAAACGTTACTCAAGGGAGAGGCGTAAAAATCTGTCCCAAAAGCTTTAGAGGGAATTTTCAGTGGCCCCTCGTGGCAGTCGGTCGGTGTTTGCTCTCTCCGCGTCTTCTTCTTCAAATGAGATGGAAGGCGAAAATTCGACGCTTATTATCAAAAGGAGGATTCGATTCGAAAGTTAAGATCACACGTCTTTGCTCTTTATTTGTAGTTTTGTACTCCTTGATTACAGACACACAAAAATTAGCGAATGGTTTCTACAGTGTGTAAAAAAAGTCCGTCCCCCCACCTTAATTTTTTTGTTTTTTTAAGACAAACAATTAACTTTTGGGGAATGAAACTACCTCAACCCAAATTTTTTTTGATGTTACCAAAAATTTTAAGTGTCCCCCAAAAATGATGGATTCTGAGGGCAACTCAAAATTTTCAAATGCAAACCCCTTTTGAGCGACCCCTCATTTTAAAGAGATTTCAAAAAGTAGATGAATGGTGAAAATTGGAGGTCTCTATCGTGTTTCTATCTGAATTGACAGCTTGTCAAAGTTTTGAATACAACACATCCTTGAAACCTGGCGTCAAGGACATTTGGAGTTTTAATTCACTTCTGGTGACGTAAAAATGAAACAAGCCTGGGAAAAATGTTGTTCAGTAAAAAATTAGTCTCTTTTGGTGAAATTTAAAATTTTGAGTGTCCCCCAAAAATGGGGGATTTTGGGGGCAACTCAAAATATTAAATATTACCAAAAGAGACTAGTTTTTCATTCAACAACATTTTTTCCAGGCTCGTTTCATTTTTACGTCACCAACGGTGAATTTAAACTCCAAATGTCCTAGACGCGAGGTTTCAGGTATGTGTTGTACTCAAAATTTTGACAAGCTGTCAATTTGGATAGAGACACGTTAGAGGCCTCCAATTTTCACCACTTATCTACTTTTTGAAAGCTCTTTAAAATGAAGAGTCACTCAAAAGGGGTTTGCATTTTAAAATGTTGAGTTGCCCCCAAAATCCCCCATTTTTGTGGGCCACTTAAAATTTTTCGTAACGTCAAAAAATAATTTTGGTTGAGTTAGTATAATTCCCTAAAGGTTAATTGTTTGTCTTAACAAACAAAAATATTAAGGAGGGGGGGACGGACTTTTTTTACACACTGTATAATTGGTATTATTGAAAGATCACTGATTTCATAGGAACATAGCGCGGAATAATATTGTTACTATATTAGATTTCAATTTTTATATTAGAATGTTTTTCTCAGTTCGAAGCTTTCTATATTTGTCAGCAACGGTTGGATTACTAGTAGTTCTTGAATCGTATAGCTAAAGAAATTGCATTACTGCACCTGATTACTAAACTGCATGTCAAATGTAAAAAATTTCAATTCAACCTAATTTTATAATTATTATAGCATGTATTATGCATTGCATGCGTTTATAAATAGATAAACTTGTTTCCCCAACCTGCTATATTTCGACGCTTTGACTCCTTGTAATGAATGAGTAAAATAATATTTTGTCTCCCAGCGGAAATAAATAGGTGGCTTTGTCTCCTGGAGGGAGACAAAGTAAACCCATAAGGAATTGACGGCCGCCAAATTTACAAAAATGACGAGCGATATGACCGCGGTGAGTAAAAATGTCGTAGTAAAAATTTTAAATGTGTTTTTTGACTGCGTGTTCTACATGACGACTTTCTTCAATGAAGAATGATTAGGCCCTAACACATCCTTGAATCAACCGATGATGCCTTCTTAGAAAAGGCGAATCTGGTTGTGTTACAACACTTGGATTACGAGAAGCGGGTATTTAAACCGATTTATATATTCTAAGTAATCCGGAGGCTTGGCCACAAGCAAAAATAAATATCACTGAACTATGGATTTGGTAAAACAAAACCGATTTCCTCTGTAAACTTATAACATGCCGTGAGGATCTTTAAACTACGAAATGTAGAAATTACCCCAATAAGCCTCCGGTAAATGAAATATTTCAACAATCACACGAATAATAATCATTCATGCTGGCATAGTTATGTTTTATAATATTTACTTATCAAAACGAAACATACATATTTATAGCTTAATTGAATATTTTTATGATTTATATTTATTTTAATTCTAACATTTAATGTGAAGTCACAGGAATGATTTAAAACGTCCAGGTGCAGGACGTCCAGATTAGGTCGGGTTGGATTAGGATCGGTTAAATTAGCTTAGTTAAGTTAGTTAAATCTAGACCATTTTACAGTTTCCATACGTATCTGGTGTTATCTCAGAGAAGAATCTAACAGAGGTCGCTTTAAAATGGGCCTTCTGTTGCGCCCAAGTGCGCTAGTTACAGTTAAATCCAGCTACAGTTACGTTACTAGTTACTAGTTAGATCCAGTTACTAGCTATAGTTAAGTTAAATTAGGTGGGGGTAGCGACTGTGCTGCTCTCTCGCGGCGTTAATGGTGAACTTTACTATTTTTTTATAAGTCCTCGACACCAGCGCTCGACACCAGCTGAGCGCAACATTAGAACATAACCTCTGTTTGGTTCTCCTCTGTGGTGTTTGTGCCTGGACGTATTGAAACGTATATCCGATGTTAAAAAGTCTTCAAAGAGCAAAAGAAAGACGATTGATTCGGTTTTTGTTTCGCACTTGTCGACCATTAGTTACATCAATCACTCTTGGTCAGTTTCTTTATCGCCTCTTTCTTGACCGCATCAACAAAGAAAATAGCATTAGTAATAAAAATATGGAGAAACAAAGACATTGCCCTTATTGGTTGAATCAGAGGAAACATAGTTTAAAACTAAACTGAATCTAAACATCCGTTTCGCAGCAATCTCCGTGATTTTAAATCATAAAATTTAAAAGCGTGAAAAACTATTTATTTCTTGTCAAGTATAATAGATTTGTTAAGTTTTATAAAATTAATTTAAAATAACATTTCATATATAACCGATAAGCATATGAATAACTGGCGTGATTAAGAACGTTTATTTCAAAGTTAGTTACAAAAGATTTTCTTTGAGGAACAAGCAGGAAGTAAGGATGGGTTCTATGAACAGTTTATAAATAGAATATTTTTATATGAGTTATTATTTAAATTGTTTATTCCAACAATCCTAAAATCAACAAGTTAACAAGTAGTCTAAAGGAAAACACAAAATAACTGTTTGAATTAAAAAAAACTAACAGCTTTACTAAAGACTTTTATTATTCACTGGCAAATACTCATGGCCTCGCTCACGATTTAAACGATATCATAATATTTATATTCTTCCGTTCTAGTGCTTTTGGCCGTTAGGATGAAAACCCTTAGGATTTACATCACGTAAAAACATCGTGTTTAATTTTTTCGATGTTGGTTCTGCCTACAGTAAAAGATTTAAAAGTAAAATAAATCTTGAAAAATTATCATATCTCATGATGAGTGAAGTCATTGACTATATATGTAACTTTTTGTTGTATTGTAAGTGAAAGTTTGCTTGCACAGTTGTTGGTCGAAAACTTTGATCATAGTGTTTTGACATAAAAGTTCCCGACTGGATGCTTTTACATTGACAGTGTTTTAAACGTTTTTTGGTAAGAATTTACAACCAAAGAAGAACGTATATAAAGATTTCTAGGTCTCTGGTTCTCATAGTATTTGAGAACGACTCTTTGAAGGCTTTAAGACCGGACAGAAGGCTCACTGGAAGCTGTTGACCGCTGTCCCAGAAACGCTTTATAGGTTTTCAACGCTGAAAATAACTAGCGTAACTAGCTTAGAAATTGCAATTTTTTGTAACATACAATCTTATTCCGTATAAAAGTGATTTGAAAATTTATGTTCGGTTACTTCTGTAAAAATTGCACTCGAAAAAATATATAAAAAGATACAAAACCCGCAACGAGATGGCATTATGTCTCGGCACCGGTGGACCTAAAAATGAAAAGTTATATTTCATTCTGAGAAAGCCTCAGTAACAGAAAAGTTATACCCCTTAAGTATAGGTCTTAACTTGCTGACAACGGGGATATCTCGAATGAATGACTTGCAAAGAGGTTTGTAGAGAATATAAACTGTTGAGAAACTTGTAGGAAATGTAAATACCGGTATGAGAAAATATATAGATTTAAATAATTAGTGATCACAACCAGAGAGCATTTTAATGATTTTTGTTAATTAACAATATCTGAAGGCGTTTTCAATTTACTTCCTTTATTATTTTAAACACTGGAATCATATCCGGAACACCCGTCAACAGCCTTAATCAATCATATTTTTTGCAAAAGAAATAATATTAGAATGGCATTGAACATTGACGTAAATTTAAATATGTCGAAGTTAGTGGCAAGTATTACATATGAACTAGTAATACTGTACCTTCATAATAATGATATTCCAAACTGTGTCCTAAAACATTTGTCTTTAAATTTTTAAAACCTATTGTTTTCAGAAAAAGAATTGTTTAGTTTATAGATCGAAATCACCTCATCCATAAACAAATGATGAATCTCAATATTTGAGGGTTTTTTGTTCAATTTAAAGAAATACCTATCAACTATTATTTCTCTATTATTTATTTTTATACTAAAAGGATAACATTTGGAAACCATTATGTTAAAATTAGCCAAAAGATTCCTGATAAGGAAATTTAGATGGAAACACCTCTTAATAGAATATATGTTTCAAAGGTGGCGTGTTTTTATTTGATCACGATAGGACTTACATCGATTGAGAATGTAAAAAAGAGAAAGAGTGTGACAGTTCTCTGATACAATTTATTTTGTATTGTAGGAATATCGAGCACGATACACATTTTTTACTTCTGACAGGTCAATCATTCTTGCCATCTTCGTCGATTCCTTAAAACCACTCCTGTGGGAAATAAGTGCGGATCGAGCTTTCAAGGTCCATATTGTATGCTTTCCACTCCAGTGCCACTCACATGAGATCGTGTTGGATATTTTGAGCGAGGAAAACGTTGCAATTTCAAAACCTGACCTGAAGCTCAACGTTTTTGGGTTTTCAACCTTTTTTTAAAACCTTCCTATTGTAGTAAATAAATATTACTTGTGCGTGGCGATCACGGTTGTGAAACAAATTTTACTCGCTGCTAAATTTGCAATGTTGTAGATTAACGTTTTGCGGGGCTTCCTAAGTTGGAAAAAACTGGAACAGACAAAAGCTTAATATTTAATAGTTATTTGTAAAGTATAATGTACTTTACTCTCGAATTATTGAAACCTTAATAATTATAGCAAAAATTCAGCTGTTCTGTTCTGTTGAAGTTTCATATCACCATTCAGCTGTTAGCGCCTTAATCCGTTGAGCTGCAACATATTTGCACGTGTCCGTAGAAATTTGTAGGTTCTCAATTTTTAAATTATTGATTTCAATGTTATTCTTACTGGATTACTTTTTTCCCGCGCCGGGTCCCTGCTGGGAGACAATAGTTATTTGTGTTTTGAGTGAGTAAAATACAACATTTTTTCACGAGGGAGACAATGTGCTTTATTCTCGAAATACAAACATTTTTCCCTCACCTGCAATAATAAATATCCTGACGATAAAAATTTATTGTATCAACAATTGTTTCAAGTGATGCAAATATCCATTTTGTTTCATTCTGCTAATAGCGCCTGCATCCGGCGCTAATAGCTGCATCCATGCATGCATCAGCGATCAGCTGATTGTTGCAACGTCCTTACATGCTTAATTGAGGCGGTAGCTGGAATAAGGGCCTATGGGCCCTTATTTCAACTAGGCCCTTTTTGAAATTTGAAGGCGCTCTTATTTTTTAATTATTTATTTCAATAGAAGACAAAGCAATCACTTTACTCCCGCTTGGAGACTAATTATTATTTTTCTCACCCATTACAAGGATTAAAAAGCGACTAAACATAGCTAGTAGAAGAAATTGCTATGTGTGTGTTCAGACAGTATACATAGTCTTCTTCGAATGGAAATGTGCTTTTCTCTCGATATACACACAACAATCCTCCTCCACCTGTACTAATAAATACACAAACTATAAATATCTATTTAATTAACTTAGTGATTGACAAACAATGTCAATTTTGTTTCGATCTGCAATTACTGCCTGCATCCGAGAAGCTGAAACAGTTCATGCACCAGCGATCAGCTGATTATTGCAACATTCTTACATGCTTACTTACAGGTGTAGAGCTGATTGTTGTCAATCAGCTGTACACCTGTAATAGTGCGTTCTTATGTGATTATTTCTGCCACTAAATCAACTGTTAACGTCTGCAATCTGTTGAGCTTCAAGATATTTCCATGCCTGCGTAAAAATTGAAGGGGATTACCGATTTCAAAAATCGATCATGCGGGAGACAAAGTAATCACTTTACTCCCGCTGGGAGGCAATGTATTATTTACTCATTCATTACAAGGAGTAAAAAGCGTCTAAACATAGTAGGTGGGGTGAAATTATTTTTACAATAATATTTCCCTTAGTGGCGGTCACTTCATTAATTAAAAGCTTTCAGTTGATTAATTACAAGAAGCAATCTGCTTGTAGCAAACAACTTCCAGAGACATTCCTGGCCCTTTTTCTGTTGAAGATTATTTTTACTGTTTGGTTATAAAGGCTTTAAACACTATTAGTAAAGTTGTAAAAAATAATACGTTGGCGTGAAAAATTGCAAAAACACATTCGTTCCCATTGACTAATAAAAATTGGAGTTGTTTCGATTGTTTCCGAAAAGCTGACATCTCACTAGCCTCTTAATCCTCCAGCCCGATTACTTGCCACAATAATGAAAATGTGCCCGATTATAAATGCACTTTTTCTGAAAAGGAAATGGGATTCTTTACAAACATGAATTCATATAACTATTTCAGTGTTATTGAAAGCGCTCTGTGTTATTCAATGGGCAAGGCAAGAATATAAAATTGACTCTTAATAATCAACAAGTGCACGGTGACCGGACAAAATGGTAAATTTAAAAAGAAATCATGTAAACTGAGGCGTATTCTCTCGGTCAGCTGTTTTGCTACATTGATTCTTAGTATAGCCCACTAAACTCCAGTGTTTTCACTACATATATATACGCACACGCCAGTGGCGTGGTTGTCATTTAACTTGCTTTTTAGGAAAGTGGGCTAAACCTTAAGACTCTTGAAGACGAGGCTAGCAAAAAATTTCGTTAGATATAAAGTGCTTTTCCTACAACCCTGCGCAAACTGCCAATCACGCTTTGAAAATCAATCGAAAGCAGTAGTTTATTGAGGAGCGAGCGATAAAGACTTTATCCCTCGCCAGCCGATTACTTTATCGCTTGCCAGCTGATAGCATTGCATTGTTACTTTACGCTCTTCAGTCAATCGCAGTCGTTTTTCTCCAGCGCTTCCACTTCCGTTTGATTCGACTAAGTTAGACTTGTTTATTACCTCAAAATAATAATAGTTCATTCAGCTACAGTGAACATGAGTACCTGTAACTCGTTTAGGAATCCAAAAATGCTGTTGGAGGAACATTTTTGTACGTATTTCGCGTGTGAAGTGTCTCTCTCGCTTTCACTAAAATTATTACGCGACGCGTAACCGAGCGCGGTAAGTGTTAAGCTTAAGCGAGAAAGACCCACTTTACGCTCTTAGTACATAAATAACTATTTGAATTCACTACTACGCAACGTCTACTACTGTTTCACCAACGTCATTTTGAGGCCGAATGTAGATCTTTTCCGTCTTATGGCCGAAAGTGTTCAGCTCTAGGGCCGTAAAGTCAGCTGATCGTTTATTTGCTTGAAACAACATGTGCACATCAGATAACCATATAGTATTCAAGAGGTATTAACGACAAACTAATGGCAAACCTGATTTTATCTTAGTCGTTGCTTAGCAACCAATCATTATCATTTTTAGCAAGTAATCATAACCTTAAAGTTGTATCGTCGACGTTTTAACTTGTTTAGTGCTAAACAGTCGCATTTTGTTGTCTGGGTTGATGAAAAATGGCGTTCGCTCCTCGGTCGAAAGGATTTTGCAGCTGTCGATCGATTCAAATCATCTAATTCGTCTCGAATTTTCAACACGTGGTAGAGCCCGCAAAACCTCTTTATTCGGCCCTCGGTGCGAAATGTACTATTACATATTAATTATTCCCCGTCAAATAGTCCTTGTCGACATCTCATATTCACCTATTAACATCTCATATTTACCACTTTGCATCTTAATTAACAGACTGGATTAACAATCCCAAAAAATAGAGAAATTAATTTGATTAACTTTTTGTTAACAGAAATATAACTCGCGATTTAACCGCCTCGAATGAATTAAAATTGTCTTTGCCTCCCTAAGACAAAACGGCTCTCGAGATAAAAGACAGTTCTCTGTTAAAAAGAACTTCCGTTAAAGTTCAGTCGCTTACTTTCCACCAGTCACTTTCAGTTAAACTGTTTCATTCAACTCTCTTTCTTTCCATCTCACATCTCCTTCCTCCTTTTTATTCACGCTTTCTTTTATTATTTAAAATTTATCCTGTAGCTGATGAACGGAATTTATTTATTTTCTTTACCAGGCTGTCTAACGTCTAATCTTTTTTGTTTTATTACCGGATTTACAAGAAGGATCTCTTCTTAAATCTATCCCTGTAGTTGTAGGATATTGGGATTTAAATGTTAAGTCAGTTTCGTTTTGCTAACCTGAAAAAATCATTAGAAATACAAAGAAACCGCATTAAGTTTTAACATGTGATAAGCTGCAAACAAGTTTTATCACTTTACTTATTTAATATTATGTTATCTTTTTTAAACCATTGGGACTCTAATCGGGGTGTTAAAATTAAACAATTCGTACATTCATTTTAAACGAATGCACGAATGAATATCGATAGGTTTAAGATCGACGCTGTGAATAAATTCATCTAGAATACTAACAACAAATTATAAATTGATTAATAAAAAATAAACGAAAACTAATTAGATTAAGAAGCGAATGTTACAAAGACGTACGTCACTGACCACTGCATGACAGCTGTGCTATTGTTGTCAGGGGGAAAGGGGTTGGATAATAATCAACTCCCCCCCCCCCCCGACACGCTACCGTGCCGCGCCGACCTGCCGTGACAAATACTAAACAATCCCCAGTGAACGCTATTTCATAGTCAGTTTTTAACACCAGGCCCGACTTCGAAGTAGGGCAGGGCGACCAGACGAAAACTTTTTCAGGGAGGACAGATAGGTTAAAAAAGGAGGCCAAATGCAGAAAGAGGGCAGCGTTAAATTTAGTTATAATAACCTTCCTTAAAGGCAAGGCATTTTTTATGTAAAAAAACAGCAGAAAAGTTGTTTAAAAATACCCTTCCGGATTTAAAACCTACTATATTATTGATATCAAGGGTCGGATTTTCGCACGTAGGCCTACAACCTTACACTTCGGAAAAGTTAAAAATGTGTTTTCTCATTTTTAAGAGATAACAATTAATTATGCTATTTTGGAATCAATGTATTGTGAAGAGCCGCTTATGCCGTCGCTTTTTAATGCATCATTGCATTACATGCAAATGGACGGGCGAAACAGCAATTTTTTTAGTAACTTGAAATCCTTCTTGATACTTGTGATTCCTGTGTTATTGTTTTTTCTTTTCAGCATAGTGTTTTTGTCACTGCTTTTACAGTTCTCTGTTTTAGCTGTGTTTTTTGTCCAGGTTTTCCTGGCTATGTGTTACTAATCTTGTTATATGCTCTAGGTTTTCTTCCACCTGAAGACGGGATCAGATTCCAGATCCCGAAACGTCGTGAAACTTGTTTATTACTAATCAGTGATGTCAAATGTCCGCAAAAATCCAAATCAAAATATAAAACTTGAAATCAATTGGCGAATTTGACACGAACCACCGTAGATGATCGCGGGTAGACGACAGGAGTAGCTTTACCGACAGGCTTAGCCGAAAACAGTCTCGACCGCGGGAACACGAAAAAGCATAATTTTGCAAAAGGCCAGGTTTTAGCAAAAGCCGGACATTTAAAACATTTTTCGAAGTCGGGAGGACAAGAGGACAATCATAAAAAAGTAGGACATGTCCTCCTAAAAACGGACGTCGGGTCACCCTGAAGTAGGGAACAGCTGTTGCAAGGAGCCCACTGGCAGGATCACTCAAGAACACTTGGGGGGGGGGGGTCACTATGGGACCTCAAAATTGGTACTATGTACCAACCCCATAAAATACACCATAAAAATTTATACATTTTAGTACATACACACACGTCTAAACGGGTTAAAATGCAAATATTTTGTATAAATGCACCAATTTAAATATCAGTTCAAATTGATATGGATTGATAAACAGCCTATGTCAAGATCTAATTGATTTGCGTGATAAAGTCATTAGATAAATGATATATTTGAGGGTTTCATTTCGTGTCGAAAAATGTTCCAAACAATGAAAACGTGAAATTTTAATGGTTGGAAACAAAATAGACTATGCACCTCTTAAAGCCACTCAATTGTAATTTCTCTACACCAGTGTTAGCAGCACTATTGTGTGATTTAGTCGTTAACTACAAGAAGGATCTCTCCTTAATGGTCCCTGCAGTTGTAGGATATTGATAAAACCTTGCAAATGCGGTTCCCGTTTAAGGATTTAAATATTAAGTCAGTTTTGTTTGGCTAACCTCGAAACAATATTATTAGAAATGCAAAGAACCCGAATTTAGTTTAACATGTGATAAAAACTGTGTTAGGTCCAGTCTGGAACTAACTGACTAAATTTTAGTTCTCATTTATGACGAAACTTGGCACTTCAAAGTGCTGATTAACGTCATTACAAGAAACACGTTTAATACACAATAAAATATTAATTTTACATACCTATGTTAAACGGCGCGGCGGGGCGGTTACGTTCATAAAGAATTATATAAGGAAACATAACACGGTAAATTTATTCTTCGCTTTGAATAATTGAAAAGTGTCAATCCACACTCTTCGTGGCTTTAGGAGATATATTTTCACTATCCGAACACGTCAAGCTTCCAAGCTCAAGGGAAGCTTATTGAAAAGTACTGTAATCCGAGTAACTGAATAAATAATCTCGAAAACTTGGGACGGCGCAAACTTCGGCGCCCCCTCCCTGATTGTGACGACGGCGCTCCGTAAAAGGATTTTCGAACAACGTTTCCTGTAAATTGATAATG
Source organism: Flexamia atlantica (assembly GCA_035578135.1). Classification (NCBI taxonomy): domain Eukaryota; kingdom Metazoa; phylum Arthropoda; class Insecta; order Hemiptera; family Cicadellidae; genus Flexamia; species Flexamia atlantica. The sequence continues at coordinate 13,740,935 of JAQJVK010000010.1, forward strand.
TAGTTTTAACTTTTTTTAGGGGTGTGCGAGGAGTGATTTTTAAAGTCGAGTCGAGTTTAAAAAAATACCCGCCAGTTTTTTCGAGTCGAGTATTTTGAATAGTAGAAGTTAATAGCTATCATACTTATTATTGATCACATGAAATGTAATATTTTTCAATTATTAAAATGGGAAGTTTTCCTACGAGTTGAAAGCAAACCTGTTTTCAAATGAAATGAAACGATGATTCAGGTCATCTTTAATATAACTTTATTACTTAATAATACTCAATGTTTTATAAACTTTCAGCCTTATGAGGTAAAAACCAAGCTGCATCTGCACTTGTTTGCTTAAAAAAAGAGTTTTTGTTACATATTTTTATAGGTTTAAAAATTAAAGTCAAATCAGTCTCATTGAGCATACGTAAGGAAACATCTCAAATTATAGAAAAGAAAGAAAGACAAAAACTAAATTTATCGATATTAATAACTTAAAAACCACTTCAATACAAGTAAAATAACAAAAGTTTTATTGTGGCTGTTCATGACTGGTGAAAAACTGCTGTAAAATGTGATCGCGAGTATCAATTCCGGATAAACGGCGGGGGTAACTACTCCACTCGAACTACCGAGATTTTTCAAAACTTCGAGTCGAGTCGAGTAGTGTAAACTAGATCGTCTCAAAAAAGCTCAATAATCGAGTACTCGCACATCCCTACTTTTTATGCGCCTCATTGACACTGTACTGCATATTTTGTAATGTATTGTTCGATAATATGTAAAATGAAAAAAAAAACTCAAACAGAATTAAAGGTTGAGATTTGCAGTTATTTTTTATTTCTTCTAGAGGAGTAGGCTAGGCTAGAAGAAACGGCCCGGTGATACTTACGAAGGTAACCATATTATTTGTACCTCTAATAATTTAATAACGAACCTATTTTTATGTTTCCATCAATAAAATCGGATCCAGTTTTAAATCAAGCGTTTTAAATTTTAAATGTTAAGTTTCATAGGTTGAATTACAAGATAAATTTCACATGTAAAATTGTAACAAAATATAAATGACACTATTGTTTTTAGTCGACATGGTAAAAAACTCATAATCACGAAAATGAGATTAAAGAATGGATATTCATTATCCGCCATGATCCACTCAGGCGATGCCAATTTTCATTAGCATCTGATTAGTGCATAATACCGTATCAACCCTTTACTATCGTTCCAAACTGTTTACAAAATGTTCTCCCCCCCCCCACCTATTTTAACTCTCATAAACGGTTCACTTTTGTAAAAACTGTTATACGAGTAATTAGTCCCTTTGTTTTCTGTATAAACACCCTCGTGAGTTCATTAAGCGCCTCGTTCGTATTAAATATTGGACGGAACTGTTATAATCCCGAGTGTTTAGACGCAGTGCTAAATATTGCGACTAAAACCCAAATTTTACACATTGGGGTACAATTGAAAGCCTGTTCCTTATTTAGTTTATAATCATAGTATGTACGTTCAAAGTATGCGGTGGGTTGTTTGTAAGATAAAGAAGACCCTGAACGCTGGATATATCACCAATAATTTTTTTCACATGTTCGACTTTTATTTATCATCATTGTCAAATGCGTTAAAAATATTCACGCGCGAATAGTAGATTTTGTTTACTTGCTTTATAATTAATTTTACATTCATTCATACAATGGTACTTCTCCTCTTCAGTTACCGTTTATTCATAAGCCAAGCGTAAAAAATATGAACAAAAACTGTTAAGTTTCAATATATTTCATGAAAGGATATTCTACGATAACACTAAATACTAGTTTTCTTTTTGGACTTTTTTTCTACTTCATGACGATTTGGTTAGTATAAGTCCAATTTCATTAGATTACTTTAGTACATTTGTACGTTTCAGTTAGTAGACTATTCTCTCCGGCATTTAAATCCCAAATAATCCTTAACGCGTTGTTTGAAATGCATTGTTGGCGATGGTGATTTTATATTTTGATTTAGATTTTTGCGGACATTTGCCATCATTTACAAGCAAAAAAAAACAAATTTCACGACGTTTCGGGATCTGGAATCTGATCCCGTCTTCAGGGGGAAAAAACCTAGAACATGACAAGATTAGTAACACACATCCAGCATAACCTGGTCAAAAACATAGCTAAAACAGAGTCTTAGCTCTGCTCTGATTGGGTGTGGACGTCAACACTCAACACACTCCTGTCCTGTTCTAGATACTTGTGATTTCTGTGTTATATCGTGTTCTTGTTTTCTTTTCAACATCTTGTTTTTGTGACTGCTTTTACAGTTCTCTGTTTTAGCTATTTTTTTCATCCAGGTTATCCTGGCTGTGTGTTACTAATCTTGATATATTCTAGGTTTTTTCTACCTGAAGACGGGACCAGATTATATATCCCGAAGCGTCATTAAACTTGTTTTTTTACTAAAAAGTGATGGCAAATGTTCGCAAAAATCAAAATCAAAATCCTTAATAAATATAACTTCCTTGTTGAGTATCTCTCTCTGAAATAGTCAACATTTGTGCTAAATTTTACTGTTAGAAAGTGTTGTGTAAGTTATGGACTTTAATTGCATTTACGCGGTCGTAGGCCTAATTGACGAGAGCATTTGTATTTGGTTTTAATGAATTTCATTGGAACCACTCAAGATTATATTTGTATAATTTACAACTTAAATTATTTGGTTCAGAACATTTTTCCGTATCAAAGATGTTTATTCGGAGTGCTCACACAACAAAGGGAGTTGGCTCATTAAATCGCCTCCGTTAACGGAGTTTGGTAGGAATATTTCTAAAGCTTTTAATTTTTATTTGAGAAAAAATATTTTCGGAAACATTGTCCTAAGATCCTTAGTTTTTGTCTGCATGTTGCTATTAAGTTTTAACCGAAAATATATCTAATGCACGTTTGGGATTCTACAGTTTTTACCACATAAAAAAGATTGATTTGATTTTTAAAGATTAACATCTTTTTCAACTTACAGCTTTTGTTTTTTAACTTCAACATTGTAAATTGTAAAGGAAAGAAGGTTTGGTTTACATACAAAAATGTATATGTTGATCCAAATCACAAGGTCCGCTCCGTCCTTAGACCAATGTTAATTTTAGCATTGGGCTTATGGACGGCGTGGGCCTTGTTAGTGATTCGAACTATAATTTCACCTACAGCAGAGAGATAATTTTCCATAACGCATAAAATATAACTGATATATTACGTAAAGTAATTTTGTTGAGACAACTTTCTGTAAATTTACAAACAATCTTCTTAATAACATTTTTAATAAATTTTAATATTTAAAAATGTATAGTCCCTCGGGTATTTTTGAGAAATTGAAATATCACCGTATCATATTCCCCTCTATCTTTAAATAATTGTTATTTCTATGTAATGTTTCTAAACCTTTTTTTACTTGTAAATTTTGAAAATTATTCATAACCCAAGATAGACCTACATATAATAACCATGCAAAATGTTAAAGATTTACAAAATCATAATGAAATCTAAATTTGTTGTGAGCGTAGAAATGTAATTGCATATTTCCTCGGTAATTACAGCCATGACCAACAACCAGGTTTTATATCAGTTAAATCAGATACATTGCCGCACCATAGGCGACTACAAAAACCCCATTTTTCCGGTAGATATAATTTATTTACGCCTGTTCAGGGGAGGATTATAAATGTATATCTGAGAAAGCAGCAGCTGCAGAAAGATTTTGTCACACATTTATATTTTTCCCTGATGACATCATAAGGTGGGGCAACTGATTTACTGTTCCCGCTCCCCCACCACCCCCCCCCACCAGCTACTCGCAATTTCCTACCACCCTCATTCCCTCGCTACAGCGGAAAGAAACACTTTACTATAATTAGGAGGGAGCATTAGAAGAATTTTCTTATTGGATTTTAAACCAGTCCTCGGCGTAAATTTCAGGCCTCAAATTCCAGATAAAAATTTTCGTTTTTATTTATTTATTGATTTGTTGACAAACTAAGTAAACTACGTTCTTCAGCTGAAACATAGGGAACGTAACATGGTTGCTTTGTATATATAGCCCTCTACGTAATACGATGAGGTCGTCAGGCGGTATACTGAAGTCTTACTTTGCATCTGATTAAAACTAGTTAGGCGTTATCGATTTTAGTTAGATTTTAAGTTGTTTTATTTTTTAATATTTTAATTCTGAAAAGCACGAAGCCTTTAAAGATCGTATGTTGCTCATATGTGGAAAATCGTAAGCTACCATTTACCTCACTTCTGTTTTGTAGTCGTTAAAATCAAATAAAGGTATTAACAAGTAATATAATGGTGTCCTCAAGCAAAGCTTAGGGGTAAAAACTCTCGATTCCTTTGAAGCTGTTCGTAAAATGTTTTTTTTCATACGAAACAGATAAAGAAAATACCGATAGGAGTTATTTAGTTGTGTTATTTATTTTATTAATTTGGTCTCTCGGTCTCAATTTTTGTGTAGGCATAGGTATAGAACCTTCCTGATCAGAGAAAGAAAGAGAAAAATATTTTAATAATGGATTACTCGTCGTAAGGTTATGGCAAAGGCTGGTTTAAATTACTGTCAGTTACACTGTTTCTATTTCTTATGAGCATCATTTCCCAGTATGTGAAAAATAAATTATCTTAATGTCGGCATAAGTCAATAGCATAATATCTTTTCAACAGCTTTTCTCCTGTTACCTTTCTTCACTATGAGTTTAATCACAGATAAATACAAGGGAACTAAGTCGTTACAGTTAAAATGTAGAAAATCGATACAAAGCAATTGGCCAAGCTGAATTATTGTCTGAGTTGTTCGGTGAAATGTAGGCTATACTCTCTTATCTGTAACCTATGGATACTTTACGGGAAACCTAATAGAATGAATAAGATATAATAAGAACGCATAATCACATGGTATTGAATATGATCACTGAAAGTTATTCGAACTCGACGTTTACGAATCGATATGCCATAACTTCCACTTGTAAGTTTATAACTTCAATAATCATTTAGGTCACTAATTAGGTCATTTAACATTAGAAAAGGATAAACACTGATAAAAATAAAAATAAACCGCAATCTTAAAATATCGAATGGTGTGAATTATTTTAAAAGGCTTTATCCTTTCTCGCCTTAGGATTTTCAGCTCCACTACTCCACAGACGTATACCTTCTCACCACACTACGACGTAATCACCTTTTTACGTCACACAGAGCCGAAAGTCAGCTGATCATTTATTTGCTCGAAACAACGTGAGAACATTACATAATTATACGACTTTCAAAAATGCAGGGTGTCCAGCTTCCACTAGGACAAAATTTACCAGATTATTCGGGAGGTCAAAACAAGCAAAAAATTCAATACAACAACATGTGTCCTACCTCAAACGTTTTCCGTCTGTGTGTCTCTTTTTTATAAATTTAATGATATCTCACGAACTTTTTAACGTACAAACTCCAAACTTGGTACGTGGATGACCACTACTGACACCTATTTTTGTAGGTAGTATCAAGTTTCTACTTTGTACCATTTCAAAATGGCGACCGTTTTTTTATTTTTAAAGCTAAATATCTTAAAACCCTCAAATTTTAGAAACATTTTACAAGAGGTAAAAAAAGATGCAGAATTTAGTTCTATTAACGCTGATATAAAGATTTTAATGATCGGACTAATAATAATGGAGAATTCGTAGCTTTTCTGAATTAAAACGTGGTTTTTTAGAACGTAATTTACAAAATTTTCATGTTTTTATTAAAAAGAAAATACAATATTTCCGTTATTATTAGTCCGATCATTATAATGTTTATATCAGCGTTAATAGAACTGAATTTTGCAACTTTTTTAGCTCTTGTAAAATGTTTCTAAAATTTGCGGTTTTTAAGATATTTAGCTTTAAAAATAACAAACGGTCACCATTTTTAATTGGTACAAAGTAGAAACTTGATCATACCTACAAAAATAGGTCTTAATAGTGGTCATCCACGTACTAAGTTTGAAGTTTGTACGTTAAGAGGTGCGAGAGATATAATTGAATATGTAAAAAACACAAACAGACGCACAGACGGAAAACGGTCTAAGATAGGACACATGTTGTATTGCATTTTTTGCTTGTTTTGACCTCCCAAATAATCTGGTAAAGTTTGTCCTAGTAGAAGCTGGACACCCCTATAATATGAAAGTAATTAGTATATAGTCCATTACAATATTAGTTTGTTACTGTAACTTAAGTGAAAACAAAAATGAGGACGTTGAGGAGGCTGAGCGAGGGTAACGCTTACTTTCGCAAATTGGGTGTAATGAATGTGACGAACGGCGACGACACTGTTCTTTCTCTGTCAACCTCTCGAGCTCCTCACCCCGCTCGACTGGCTGCACCCTCGTTGAACACGATTCCCAACAAGATAAACACTTTATCCCTGAGTGCCTAGGCTGCACGGTTGTCTTTTTGATACATGGAGCATGTCAATTATAGGTTTGATTTTGATACATGTCAATTATAGGTGTGCATTAAATTGGACGCTGTGTTTGGTCTTGTTAGTGATAAGCCTTGATTTTCAAAGATAGTTTTTCAGCAGATTTTACTTTATACTTTTATACTTTATACTTTTTCTTGAAATGGCGACCTTCCCAGGTAGGTATTTTAAGCCAAGTATGAATGACAGATGAGTGAAGGATGATTGTGGCACGATTTTGTAGTCTTGTTACTGACTAAGGACGACATGTTCCTTAGACAGGACTGTTAATTAATAGCCCAACAGCCAATGGCAACTAAGGGACCTACATTTTAACGTGGGGTCTGAAGAGTACTAATTTACTCTGCTGAATACTTTCTCTAATTGATAGTTTTTAGATCATGTGTTATTGTAAACAGTTGTATTTACACAACTGTGCTATTTAAACAGTTGTATTTTTTTGTATTTTGTGTATTTCTACGCCAGAGGCATTTTTTAACGTTTTGACCGGGAACGGTCCAAACCCGGGTCTTGTTACTATCCAACGGCGACCATTTGTTAGATAGCATCATTAATTCATAGCCCAATGACAAATGGCAACTGGACCCAGTTTCGATCCTGTCAGGAATCGAACCGGCGACCCTCAGGTTATGAGGTGAACGATTTATCCACTCGGCTATCCAGTCAGTTGTATTGTTGTTGTTTTGTATTTCAATGTAGAAAAGAGTCCAAACCACAATTTTGCCTGGATAACAAACTACGAACTGGTTTAATTATGAGGACGGCCCTATGAACGTAGTATTCAATAGTGCGGATGTTAATCCCCACTAGGGAACACCGCGTCCACAAGCATCGCTCACAACTATCCACAGTTCGTGACCTCCAAGTTGCTGGATTATAGGACACGCCACCGTCAATTTTATAATATTATTTATCGTTATCAAATTTAGAATCAATCGCAAAATGTTTAATCTCTATCGAACTGGCCAGTCAGAACTGATAACCGAGTCTTTTGCCAATGGTTGATATAAAACGTGTCATACGGTATGGAAGATGATATTTGACAATGAGCTCTTTATCCGACTGGCGGCTTTGGCGCGTTCGCTAGAACATCAAGAATTTGGGTGTAATTAAAATCACCGCAGTCCGAAAGGTATATTGTAACACCGTTCGGAACTACATTTACAGAGTCAAAAACTTTAGAGCATATGGAAGGAGGTATTTATTTGAATTATGAACGCAAAAAAAAGAAAAATGGTTCATTGGTGGTTACCAATGGACCATGTGGTTACCATGGACCATGTGGTTACCAATGGACCATGTGGTTACCATGGACCATGTGGTTACCATGGACCATGTGGTTACCAATGGACCATGTGGTTACCATGGACCATGTGGTTACCAATGGACCATGTGGTTACCATGGACCATGTGGTTACCATGGACCATGTGGTTACCAATGGACCATGCGGTTACCAATGGACCATGTGGTTACCAATGGACCATGTGGTTACCATGGACCATGCGGTTACCAATGGACCATGTGGTTACCATGGACCATGTGGTTACCATGGACCATGTGGTTACCAATGGACCATGTGATTACCATGGACCATGTGGTTACCATGGACCATGTGGTTACCAATGGACCATGTGGTTACCATGGACCATGTGGTTACCATGGACCATGTGGTTACCAATGGACCATGTGGTTACCATGGACCATGTGGTTACCATGGACCATGTGGTTACCAATGGACCATGTGGTTACCATGGACCATGTGGTTACCAATGGACCATGTGGTTACCATGGACCATGGGTTACCATGGACCATGTGGTTACCATGGACCATGTAGTTACCAATGGACCATGTGGTTACCATGGACCATGTGGTTACCATGGACCATGTGGTTACCATGGACCATGTGGTTACCAATGGACCATGTGGTTACCATGGACCATGTGGTTACCAATGGACCATGTGGTTACCATGGACCATGTGGTTACCAATGGACCATGTGGTTACCATGGACCATGTGGTTACCATGGACAATGTGGTTACCATGGACAATGTGGTAACCAGCGGCACAAATATGGTTAGCTTTAGTTGGGTTATCCAGCTAAGTTAAGAGAAAGACTGAGATAAATGTTTATACCGAGTGTAGGACCTCACGTCTTTTCTGTTTCTTACCTTTTGTAATGCTTATTTCACTTTTCGCCCTTTATTCTTTATTTTCTTGACATTTGCAATGCTCTAGCTTATAGCAAGAGTAACCTAATGTTTATTGTCAATTGATTAATTATATATTATGTGTTAATTCCTGTAAAACGAGCGATATAATTATAACACAATTCTCACTTTGCTAAAGCAATAATACTCTCAACCAAAATTTAAAAAAACCTTAAAATTTATAATAAACAATAATTTATGAAAATATTATGAAAATAAAACTTTATTGGTAAAATTTGCCGAAACGTACACGAGACAACATTATTGCCTGTTTACTTCACACAATCCGTTTGGAACCTGTTACACTTTTTTTGTTTATAAAATTTGACCTATCCTGAAACACATACAGGGTGTTTTTTTTTGTATAAAAACTGATCCTTTAATTACTTTAAAAGATAACTAAATAATTGTAGTACTCAGTTTGCTGGAAACGTCTATCACCTTTGGGGTAAGTGTTTTCCACATGAAAATTTCATACCCTCATCAACCCTTTTCTCATCCCCACCCCTAAATTAACATTTTTAAACATCAAGGTACCCTTTAAGACGAATTTAAGAGCATAAAAAATAAAATATTCGGTGAAAGAAAAATTTAAATCGCTTCATGCGTTCTCGAGATATTGCATTATTTACACAGTCATAGAAAGCGCGTTTTCACTATTGTACCCTTTGTAGGATCGTTATTTAATAACATATTAGGAGACTAAATTATAATAGTATGCTAAAAATGGTATTGGTATTATTTTATAATAGTATTAAAATATTCCCATTGCAGCAGACCTACATACTCAGCGAATTTCAATTGTGTAAATAAATTAGTCAGATAACGCCTCGTATCAAGAGTAATATCAAGTTACTCAAACGGTCCCGAGAACGCTAATTCACCTTACGGACCTTACGGTAGTTGGGCCGCCATATGACACGACGGCAAGACACGACAAAGAATTCGCAAAAAACAGGCATATAACCGTCTCGTTTGTTGTATCATTCATTTATTTATTTTATTAGGGGGGATAGTTAGGGATTCAATTTCTTAACGTACTGTGAGGTGTATTAATTATTTTGTGGTTCCGTGTGCTTCCGAATGCTGTTGTTTTGAAAACTGTTTAGGAAATAAATAAATAAATAAATTAATAAATATATATATATATATATATATACAGTATGTTCATTTTTTTGTGCACACCATTGGGATCTCATAAACTTTAAGAGATACAAGAAAGGTTAAATTAGCAAAGTAATGCGTAATAAAAAGATAAATAAAATGATGGTGAGCAATTTAAAATATTCGACCAAACTCGTTCGCTACGCTCAAAAAACCATTTTGGCCCCAAAACTAAAATTGCCCATAACTCCCTTATTTTTTAAGGTACGAGAATGTAAGTGGGGTCAAATTTACACGAAATTTTATGTAGAATCTAAATATTTAGCCAAAAATGTGATAAATTTATGGTTTTCTGAGAATAATGCTCAAGTTCAGAATTTTAAATGCCAATATGTAAAATTTCATTTTTCATTGGAAAGATATTTTTCTCCTGATTACAAAAATACCACACATATGATATTTTCCCCTTCAAATGTGTTTTTAATCAGAGAAAATTTTTTTTGTAAATTAAAATGAGTTATAATGCACTGGATTTATCATAAAAATGATAACTATGAAAACAGCTGATTTTTACTAAACAGCTGATTGATTCGGAACAGCTGATTGGCACCAAATGCTATTTTACGGACAAATAAACATCTTCATTTAAAACAACTGATTTATTTGTAAATTATCTTTTTTCCTGTTAATTAGCTGTTTCTAGTCAATCAGCTGTTAAATATTAATCAGCTGTTCCCCTTTTCCTTATTTTTATTATGAATCCAGTTCATCATAGCCCATCACATGTACAATAATGAATTAACTTTAACATTACATTAATTTAAAATATTTAATAGATTTTAACGTATTAAATTCATAATATCAATGAGAGAAAGGGAACAGCTGATGAATAGTTAACAGCTGGTTGACTAGAAACAGCTGATTAACAGTAAAAGGATAGTTCACAAATAAATCAGTTGTTTTGAATGAAGATGCTTCCGTGAAACAGCTTTTTGCTGCCAATCAGCTGTTTCGAGTCAATCAGCTGTTTGGTACAAATCAGCTGATTTCATAGTCATCATTTTTATGATAAATCCAGTGCATTATAACCCATTTTAATTTACAAAAAAATATTTTCTCTGATTACAAACACATTTGAAGAGGAAAATATCACTTGTGTGTTATTTTTGTAATCAGGAGAAAAATATCTTTCCAATGAAAAATAAAATTTTACATGTTAGCATTTAAAATTCTGAACTTAAGCATTATTCTCAAAAAAACCATAAATTGTTTCACATTTTTGACTGAATATTTAGATTCTACGTAAAATTTCGTGTAATTTTGACCCCACTTACAGTCTCGTATCTTAAAAAATAAGGGAGTTATGGGCATTTTTAGTTTTGGGGCCAAAATGGTTTTTTGAGCGTAGCGAACGAGTTTGGTCGAATATTTTAAATTGCTCACCATCATTTTATTTGTCTTTTTATTACGCATTACTTTGCATATATATATATATATATATATATATATATATATATGAAAACGAACGACTAATGTTTTTAACAACTGGGGACCTCAAAACAAAAGTCCAACAGTTACAGCTTCTTCCCTGTAAGGTAAATTCGGTAATAATTCTATTATAATAATTATACTATTATAATAAAATAACACTATTGCCATTTAAATTATAATAGTATTAAAATAAAATAATTTGCTGATTGAGGGAAAAAGTTTTCACCATTAGGACAAATACTTCTGCATTAAGTTTAAATTGTATGCCCTCACCCCCAACCCAACTTGAAAATTTCAAATGCAGAATAACCACTTTAAAAACACATGTGTTCATGTCACCTTTGTGACATATCAAATATTAGGCGATGAAAAAACATTTTTCTGAAAGAAAAATTAAAATCGCATAACAGGCTCTGGTAATGTTCCTTGATTTATAAAAAATCGTCACAAGAAGTTATTAATCTATGGACACCTTAAGTATTTTTTTTAATTTATGACACCTCATTTTTTCAGAAAACTATTTAATTTTTTATCCCTTTTAATTATATTTAATTTAATTTAATTATTATTTAATAATTATTTTATTTAATTATATTAATTATATCCCTTTTAATTCATTATATTAGTCATGTCACATTTGATATACTACAAAGATACCTTGCTATTTAAAATTTGTAAGGTATGGTTGGCACGGAGGAAGGGGATTGATTAGGGTATATTTATTTATTTATTCCGACGGATACACCATCTGAGTTTTGATTACATTGATGAGGTTTGATTACATTGGCTTTAAATGTCGAGAAATATTGAAACAGGGAATAACAACGATAACAGCTCAGTGTGATAACTTACAGTGCAAGGTAACAATAGAAATAACAATTAATAAAACTATAGCAAAAATAACAATAAAGGTATAATAATATAACATTATTATAAATATACTAACAGTAAAATTTACATCTTGCGTTCATGTGAAGTTAACTAATGAAGTTTTCATGTAAAATATACTTCCCGCATAGCGATAAACGTTTCCAGCGACCCGAATACAAATATATTTCAGTCTTTAAATAAATAAAATACAACTTAAAAACACGCTGTATACAAGTTTTCAGGGACTAAAATTAAACAAATAAAAATTGAATATTCAAATTTAGTAAGAGACTGAAATAATTTGAATTGATTATGGTTGCAGCTGCGCGCAGTATAATGAGGTCATTGTTTGTTGTTGAATACTCAGATAGGTTCTGTGGGTTATCAAAAGGCGTAAAATATTTCAAACCCTCGATGAAATATTTCACAGTTAGACGACTTCATTAATATGAAATATTTAATACCTCCATCACCATTCTAACATTTATAATAATTTTGCTAATTATTATGCACTGATTTTTGATTAGGCCTACGTACGTTTGATTAGGTAAATACGTCGTGGTTCAACCTTACCAATAATAAGAAAATGCATACAAAATCCACAGGGTTTTAACTGTTATAAATTAAGTAAAGGAACGAAATTATTTTTAAAACTGTTCATCAATTCATTAGGAATTTTTGGTCATAAGGGAAAAATAGCGCGGCAAGGATACCCGATTTAGTCAGCCGTAAAATTAATTCGGCCGTTAAATATGCTTTTGAACTGGCACAACATAATTATGGCTACAGAAACTAGATCGCCACTGGTTTTACACTTAATTTTAGCGAATTTCCCCTATAGGGAAGAAGCTATTACCGTAGGTCTCATGGTAAGACCTAAGCCCGAGACCATGATAACTTTTCGTTTTGGGGCCACCAGAAGCAGAAAACACCATTCGTTCGAATTTATATATATATATATATATATATATATATCCATATATCTATATATATATATATGTCTGTCAGCACGATAGTGGCCGTAAAAATGGTCCGATCTTAATGAAATTTGGTACAGACATGTAAAGTGGTGATCCCTCGGACGAGTTCGTGAACCAGCCCGATCGGATCACCGGAAGGGGGGGTAAAGGGGGATAAACCCCCCCAAAAATGGGTTTTTTGAGTTTTTTACATAGGAAACTAGAATTTATCGCATTTTTGTGGGCACCATTGGATTCAGCTCAAAAAAAAACAAACAATTTAGTATTTTGAATCACTGCTCTATGTCCATTGGTTACCGAGATATTGAAAGTGGTAAACACAGTACGTTGTACCAATGTTATCCTTATGGGGAATAAGTAAAATTCTATATCTCGGTTATTTCTCAACATATCTTGATAAAACTTGGTAAATAGCTTCTTCTAGTTCAGATCTATTGAATATTGAATCAAAACCACCCAGGTTAAATATATCTGTAGCAGCAAACCTGCATACTCATTCCCCATGTTATTCTTATGGAGCTTACAAAAACATGTCAAATCTCGCTATGTTGGATTGAAATATGTTGTTTTGCATTTGAAATTCGCTGAGTATGCAGGTCTGCTGCAACGGGGGTATTTTAAAGCTACACTGCGACTGAGCCACGAATGCATTTCTAACGACAAGGATGACAAATTAATCACAGGTTACGAGGCGGAACTGAGCCACAGTGGTCCAGGAGCTAGACCCGCGGCGCGGCAGCAGCGGCGGTTATGGAACGCAAACTAACCGCAAACGCCCAGAGAATTATTTGTTTAATGATTTGTTCAACTTATGCCCAATACAAACGTGGCTCATAACGTGATTGGCTTGTAAAATGAATATCATAGATTCATTTAACTTCAAATATTTAAGTACCGAGTGTTGGTAGTTTGTTAAAGTTATTTTAATGCAACTTAAATTTAATAAACTTTCAATAGAAACAGTCGGGTACTTAATTTATTTTATTCTCAATTGTATGGTTAATTCACAAATTTAATTTAATTTAAGAATTCCTCGTGCCATGTTATCAACCAAAACGGTTTCTATATAATATTGTGCAGAAAATAAAGATTTATTTATTATTTATTTATATCTACAAGTTTATTAACCAAAGTCTCCTTTGTTTGAAATTCATTGTTGGTGATGGTGATTTTATAATTTGATTAGGATTTTTGCGGACATTTGCCATCACTGATTAGTAAAAAACAATTGTTTTTTACTAATCAGTGATGGCAAATGTCCGCAAAAATCCTAATCAAAAAATAAAAAAATAACCAAAGTCTATTCCTTCTCTTTTCTCTCTTCCTCTTCTATGAAAGCGGTTTTTAAAATATAAAGCGCAACGTAAGACAAATTTCTTTGCCATTTAACGGTGTTTATGTATATCAAAGGTTAGTTCAAATTTATACTTAAGTTTTCTGGATTCGTTTGTACATGTAAAGGTTCCGTACAAGAATCGTGTGAATGGACGTTTAAAATCAAGCAATTTTTATGTTAAAGTAATGATAAATGTATTTATTCCGATTTACCGCTTGTATTTTAAAATTTGAAAAAGTTTTCAATAAATATATACTATTAATCTCATATCATGTATTATATTGTTATATCTTTTACGTAATGTTTACATCATTTAGTGATTCTGTTGATTCTTATTGGCCGTTTATAATTTCATCCTTTCCTTTTCCAATTAATGAAATTCATTCAGAATGAGATGAGTTTTATTTAAAACTGGATTGTATTTTATTGTATTTTAAACCATAAGTACTCGAAGGTTTGGGATAGTATCGGTCCTGCGGTTGGGTCGCGGTTGGCGGCGGTTGTGCGGCACGTGCCGACTGGCTCAGTTCCGGTACATTTTCGAGGGCCCTTATCACTCCGGCTCAGTGACTCCATCTACCTGATCATCGGGGCTCAGTTCCGGTACATTTTCGAGAGTTCTCTTATCACTCCGGCTCAGTGACTCCATCTGCCTGATCATCGGGGCTCAGTTCCGGTACATTTTCGAGAGTTCCCTTACCACTTCTGCTCAGTGACGCCATCTACCTGATCATCGGGGCTCAGTTCCGGTGCATTTTCGAGGGCCCTTATCACTTCGGCTCAGTGACGCCATCTACCTGATCATCGGGGCTCAGTTCCGGTACATTTTCGAGGGCCCTTATCACTTCGGCTCAGTGGCGCCATCTACCTGATCCTCGTGGCTCAGTTCCGGTGCACAACTTTTGAAATATGTTCATTTAGTCTAAACATAAAATGTCTCAAGAGGAAATCGAAAACTAGTAAGCTTTTCATTACGGGATATTCTTTCTCCGAAGATCGAAGTTAGAGTTGAAGTTAGTTTTTCTAAAGTTGTACAGTAATCATCGATGATATTTTGTAAAAGTTTCAACATTTTTAAAATTCCTAATTTCAGTTTCGTATGTTCACTGTTTTCTTGCAGCATTTGTTGTAGTTTATTTTTTGTCTTTGACTCCTTTATTTTTTTAGTGTTTATAATCTATTGATGAGATTTTTTTTAATAAAATCTATGAATATTCATCTTTATTTTAAGATCTTTAGACCTATTAATAATACTTCTATCCACAAATGGTCCTGAAAATAGTTACTAACACGAAAAATGGTTGATTCAATGCTTACTTATTTACCAAACGATATAATTGACTTTAGATTTTTTTTAAATTTATGAAGATTAGACTGAACAAAATCATTGAAGCGATATTTATGTAGACCACAAAATATATATTTGTTATGATATAATAGTTAATTGTATGATTGAGTGAGTAAAGTATATCATTGTCTCACGAGGGAGACAATGTGCTTTACCCTCGAAATACACACAACATTTTATCCTAACCTGCAACAGTTAATTTCCTGACCATTAACATTTATTTTATTTACTTAGTAAGTAATGAAAAATCTACATTTTGTTTAGTTCTGCATTAGCGTCTGCATTCGGGTAACTGACACCATTCATGCACCAGCGATCAGCTGATTATTGCAATGTTATTACATGCTCAATTCTTAGATACTCTCTCAACTGATTGTTGTTGATGTTATTCTTGATGGTTATTCCAGCCACTAAATCAGCTGTTAGTCCCTGCACTCGTTGAGCTGCAACATATTTGCATATGTGCGTGGAAATTTGAAGACGCTCTAATTTTGGAATTGAATTTTTGAATTTTTATTGGTTTTAGTGTTGTTCTTATGGGTTTACTTTGCCTCCCACCGGGAGACAAAGTAATCACTTTACTCCCGCTGGGCGACAAATTATTATCATACTCACCCATTACAAGGAATAAAAGGCCTCTAAACATAGCAGGTGGGAAAATATATTTTAATTTAATTAGGGCCCCTGGGTCAATTGATAAAGGCAGTTTCCTACCTCTTGAATCACACTTTACATGAATAATAATCACATAAAATCTCCTATGTATCGTCCACTCAATACTAGAAGCGAAAAAATCTAAATAATGAAACAACAATTACACATTTATTGCTTCAGTGATGTATATATACTGCCAACGATGGCTCATTTCAGTTATTCGTTTATTTTGCCAACTGTCACGCCACATTTTCCTCTCACTCTGGTCGGGTGTCAGGAACTCATCGTCATAAATCGCGCTCTTATCGTAGTCCTGCTGGAATTAGAACGAAGGCTAATCCGTGGCTTTGGAGTACTTGGCGCCGCTTCAAACTCCAGTTGAGATTTTTCGGAGGTAAAACCACCAGACGTCTAACTTTCATCCAGCCGCCTGGCTGAAACATACGGAGCGGACACATGTCGTTGTTATATAAATAAATGATAATATATAATAATGTTAGTATAGCGATGTAATGTAACATGATGTGGATTGGAATAAAAACTGATAAAAACTAATTTTTGACTTAAATACTTGTTAAAGCTCATTTTGAAATAATCGTTCATACCCTCTCATCAGTTTCCATTTGAAAATCCTTTTATTTGGAATGGTCGCCTTATCTTTATACTTTTGATGTAAAAAATAATTATTAGTTTTTGTGTATTTAGTGATTATAGATGTGTAGAAGACAAGGCCTAATATTTCTATCGATCCAAAAATACTATCAAATAATAAATATCATATTTTGGAGTGTTGTGATATTTTTAGTCTTAGCATATATACGGTACTCATAGTTTATGTACTGATTCATATTCAATAACTTTCGGTAGCTATTTAAACTGTTTTCTACCAAATTTTCATCGGGGCAAATTGAGAACTCCTAGCTATTTTTGGAGTATAAAATATATTCATAAAAACGTTGCACTGTACCCTCTTTAATATGATACATTGTGACTATTATCCCTTAAAAAAATATCGTTTTAAAATATTATGCTTCAGCTTTTTATGTAACGCGAAATAGATATTGCGTCAATTTTATGATAACGTAAAATTTAACACCTAATGGTAACCTAAAATTAGTTTGGTAATCTTTCCAAGTTCAAAGACTTTTTTATAAATCTAATGAAAAGTTACAAATTGTTAAAGAATTTTAGAGGAAGAGGATGGACTTATCCAGGATTAGAGGTGACTCTAATCCGGTTTACTTTTAATCAAGCGCAGCGGGCCTGCAGCGGTCCCGTAGCTTCATCGTATTACTGTCGTGACGTGTCATAATATTGTTACAGGGTCTGGAGATGACTCCCCCTGTCCCGCGGGCATGGTCAGATACGACGTGGGTTCACCGTGTTACTGTCGTGACGTGTCATAATGTTGTTATAGAGTCTGGAGATGTCTCCCCCTGTCCCGCGGGCATGGTCAGATACGACGTGGGTTCACCGTGTTACTGTCGTGACGTGTCATAATGTTGTTACAGGGTCTGGAGATGACTCCCCCTGTCCCGCGGGCATGGCCAGATACGACGTGGGTTCACCGTGTTACTGTCGTGACGTGTCATAATGTTGTTACAGGGTCTGGAGATGACTCCCCCTGTCCCGCGGGCATGGTCAGATACGACGTGGGTTCACCGTGTTACTGTCGTGACGTGTCATAATGTTGTTACAGGGTCTGGAGATGACTCCCCCTGTCCCGCGGGCATGGTCAGATACGACGTGGGTTCACCGTGTTACTGTCGTGACGTGTCATAATGTTGTTACAGGGTCTGGAGATGACTCCCCCTGTCCCGCGGGCATGGTCAGATACGACGTGGGTTCACCGTGTTACTGTCGTGACGTGTCATAATATTGTTACAGGGTCTGGAGATGACTCCCCCTGTCCCGCGGGCATGGTCAGATACGACGTGGGTTCACCGTGTTAGTGTCGTGACGTGTCATAATGTTGTTACAGGGTCTGGAGATGACTCCTCCTGTCCCGCGGGCATGGTCAGATATGACGTGGGTTCACCGTGTTACTGTCGTGACGTGTCATAATGTTGTTACAGGGTCTGGAGATGACTCCCCCTGTCCCGCTGCCCCGCATGGACAGTTACGTAGGTAAGTTTCTCTCCAGGTAGTTTTCATTTAGACATATCATCCGCCATGCTACAATAAAGCTTAATATTAAATTATAAACTAAATTATGTCAACATATCGGTTTTGAAAAGTATGACTCATTCCAATGGAATTGAGAACACATTTACTACCTGAAAAGTTTTACAAATATACGCTCTAACATTTTAGTTTCCATTTAAATGAAACTTTTTTCATAATATAATGTTTATTCAACCTTTTAAAACGCCCTTTAGAGATAACATCTTAAGACTCTCCATGGACATTCCATTTTGAGTATGACTATCTTTAAGATACGGGTACAAAAACGACTATTTTTACAATGCAATTTCGCTTCTAACAGTTACCTGCTAGGATCGAATGAGTAATGCGTTCTGCAATGTGTTCGAGAAACCTTTTGAGGAATTTCGAGTTTTTGACAGTACAACATATTCACTGACTTTTTCTCCGACAACTCTCGGTCTATTCAAAAACCTTGCTAAATTTAGATATCAAGTCAATACCCATACCACATTTTTTGTCGTCTATATCAGTTTTATATTCTGGGTTATACCTCAGTTTCTCATGAGTCCTAAATTGGCTGGCAGGATAAAGGTGAGTGAGTGCACGCCGCACGGTGGGATAAGAGTTCAGAGATCAACTCCTTGAGGTGGCAACGTTTTTTTTCTATTAAAAACTACTTAACTACTATAAACTCAAAATTTCTCGTAAATTTGATTATTGCGCACGACTATTAACTAGTATTTCTTTTATTTATAAATGAACTTCATACAAGAGTAGACGATCAAAAGTTTGCCTTTAGGCTGACGAAACATTTTCTCACATTTTTAGTCCGTCTAGAAGTTATCTAGAACTTAAAACATGTTTATAGCGAAACATTCTTCTATAAATTGGTTTCAACAAATCCAATTTAAAGAAATGTCCCGAAAACCATCATTTTGAAATTTCCTTTAAGGAACCGCTTTGATAGTTTATTAAGCGTCAATCTTGCTGATGAAGCGAATTATTTCTTCAACTCGTGTTGTAAAGTTCTTCGGTTTACTCATCGACTCCAACCTTTTTTTTCACACATAGAGATCATGAGTGCCAGAGAGTCAGCCAGGGTATTTTTGTGCTTTGCCTCCATCGACATACTGATCACAGCCTACTATCGGATTGTATACCCACACTTGTCTTACGGAGTACCCGCCGGGGGTCATGAGAGTAGTAAAACTCAGCTAGTTTTCATGTTACGAGAAAGGCAATTGCGACAATTTCCCCATTGCCCAAGCGAACCACATGATCAGACTTCTTCATCAACAACAAAATTCTTTACCTTTCATTTATATTCTAGAAACTTTGACGTTCCTTCACAGGAATCGCCCACGATTTAAAAATCTGTTTCCATCTCACGGGTATGAAACAAGAAGTAAACCCAGATGTGAACTCGGCACACCTTCTTACTCCTCATCATATTAAAAAAAATTGAAAACACTCAGGTATAAAATTATTAGTCTGCCACTGGGTTTGAAAGAAGAGCATGAATATGGCAACTTCAGGAAAAAGTTAAAGAGCATACTTATTGTTAAGGCATATTAAAGATTGAATTATTTTAATTTTTAGTAGAAATAAGACATGTATTTATTTGTTGCTAATTGTTTCATATT
This sequence comes from Flexamia atlantica, assembly GCA_035578135.1. Classification (NCBI taxonomy): domain Eukaryota; kingdom Metazoa; phylum Arthropoda; class Insecta; order Hemiptera; family Cicadellidae; genus Flexamia; species Flexamia atlantica. The sequence goes on from JAQJVK010000010.1 coordinate 13,761,176, forward strand.
TGTTCATCGGATATTTTAATTTGTAAAAATCGTGTATTGCATAGCATAATTAATTTAAAAGTCATCCTTTTAGTGGTTGTACCTGCTTAATAATAATAATAATTCTAGCAGAATAATTCTAAATTCAGCATTATCGTAATTGTAGTAGTATTATTCATTTAGCCTTAATCAAATCGAGCCGTAAACAATCTCTAGAGTGTAACGGGCCATATTTAAAAGAAAAGTTAGTTGTTAAAAAGTATTTAAACTCGCTGAGAGGCAAATCTTTTAAATGGCTATTCAAATGATTTTACAGCTCGATGCCTATGTACATGAGACTTCTTAAAATCCTTCTTCGATCCAATCGGTGGTAAATGTAGATCTGCGCAGAGCTTTGTTTAAATGGATATGAATACTTCTATGTCCATTGTTATTAACGTATCTTTTTAAATACCGAATAACTTTTTAATGAGGGTGTGCGAGTAGTAATTTTGTAGGTCGAGTCGACTTTTGAAAAATACTCGTGAGTTAAGAGATTTTTTCGAGTCGAGTTTTTTTAAAGATTATAATATGAAAAGACATCATGTTTCTACATATTCGTCTTATGAAAAATTTGTATTATTAATAAATATTAACAAATACAAATCACAAGAATTTTAAGTTAATTCAACTTAAAAGAGTTGCTGAGCTAAGAGCAGATTTTTAAATGAATATTTCATAAAATCAAAGAAAACTTTTTACTTCTTGAATTTTTTTGAAGAAAACTCACAATAATTCATTCTTGAATTCATATATTTTTCAAGTCTAACTTGTCTAGGCTTATCTGAGTTTTGAAATGAAGTGAAGACATAGCCCGTTTATACCTGACTATTGAGTCATGTCACCTGTATTGTCATGAGTAAATTATTTCTTTTGAGTTACTCACACAGGTAATTGTAATTAATTACAATTACATTCTGTTCATGTAATTGTCAACCAAAAATTTTGTTTGTTATTATGTATTTGGTATGGTTTCTAAAATATAACAAAAATCACTTTTTTAGGAGGAGTAACATTAAATAACGTCAAATCATAGAAAAGATAGAGTGATATAAAAATTAATTTACCTTTAGTAACTCAAAAGAACTCTCTAACTCAAGTATAACAAACGAGGTTTTAGTTAAGTTCATTAAAGATGGATTAGACATTGTGAAAAATGACAGTAATATTATTTCGCAAGTCCCAATTTTGTATAAACGGCGGGGGGTAACTACTCAACTCGAACTTTCGAGTATTTTGCAATAAGTCGAGTCGAGTCGGGTATACTCGGCTCGAAAAAAGTTTGATTCTCGAGTACTTGCACACCCCTACTTTTTAATAATTGTTTTATGAAAAGTCTACTTTAAACACTTTTTTAAGTTAATACTTAGTATTTAATAACCCATTGTTTTTATGTCTTGGTCGATTGTATACTTTTTTGGTAATAACTACTCGCGCACACATAACATAACACCGTATGCAAACGTTTTCTGAACTGTCGTATGAAATCGAAAGGTAAACCCCAGAATTTACAATGAAATGTTATCTTCCGAGAAGGAAACTTAAGCACACACCCTCGTTGTAGTCTTAGCGATATCTACAGTTAAACCCTCCCCCAAGTTCCAATAGCGCAGAAGGCAAATAAACAATTACGGTGAGAAATCATACCACCTCCCACCTCCAATTCCACCGCCGCCTCGCCACCTCGCCGCCTCGCCACCACGCCACCACGCCACCTCGTCACCTCGCCACCACGCCACCACGCCACCACGCCACCACGCCACCTCGCCGCCTCGCCTCCTCGCCACCTCGCCACCTCGCCACCACGCCACCTCGCCACCTCGCCACCTCGCCACCACGCCACCACGCCACCTCGCCGCCTCGCCTCCTCGCCACCTTGCCACCTCGCCACCACGCCACCTCGCCACCTCGCCACCACGCCACCTCGCCGCCTCGCCTCCTCGCCACCTCGCCACCACGCCACCACGCCACCTCGCCACCACGCCACCACGCCACCTCGCCACCTCGCCACCACGCCACCACGCCGCCTCGCCTCCTCGCCACCTCGCCACCACGCCACCACGCCACCTCGCCGCCTCGCCACCACGCCACCACGCCACCACGCCACCACGCCACCTCGCCTCCTCGCCTCCTCGCCACCTCGCCACCTCGCCACCACGTCACCTCGCCACCACGCCACCACGCCACCACGCCACCACGCCACCTCGCCGCCTCGCCTCCTCGCCACCTCGCCACCTCGCCACCTCGCCACCTCGCCACCTCGCCACCTCGCCACCTCGCCACCACGCCACCACGCCACCACGCCACCTCACCTCCTCGCCACCTCGCCACCTCGCCGCCTCACCGCCCCCCACCTCGCCACCTCGCCGCCTCGCCTCCTCGCCTCCTCGCCACCTCGCCACCTCGCCACCTCGCCACCTCGCCACCTCGCCACTTCGCCACCACGCCACCACGCCACCACGCCTCGCCACCTCGCCTCCTCGCCTCCTCGCCTCCTCGCCGCCTCGCCGCCTCGCCACCACGCCACCTCGCCACCTCGCCACTTCGCCACCACGCCACCACGCCACCTCGCCACCTCGCCACCTCACCTCCTCGCCACCTCGCCGCCTCACCGCCCCCCACCTCGCCACCTCGCCACCTCGCCACCTCGCCACCACGCCACCACGCCACCACGCCACCTCACCTCCTCGCCACCTCGCCGCCTCACCGCCCCCCACCTCGCCTCCTCGCCACCTCGCCTCCTCGCCACCTCGCCACCACACCACCACGCCACCTCGCCACCTCACCACCTCACCTCCTCGCCACCTCGCCACCTAGCCACCTCGCCACCTTGCCACCTCGCCACCTCGCCACCTCGCCACCACGCCACCACGCCACCACGCCACCTCGCCACCTCACCACCTCACCTCCTCGCCACCTTGCCACCACGCCACCTCGCCTCCTCGCCGCCTCGCCACCTCGCCGCCTCGCCTCCTCGCCTCCTCGCCACCTCACCTCCTCGCCACCTCGCCACCTCGCCGCCTCGCCATCTCGCCACCTCGCCACCTCGCCTCCTCGCCACCTCGCCACCTCGCCTCCTCGCCTCCTCGCCACCTCGCCACCTCGCCACCTCGCCACCTCGCCTCCTCGCCGCCTCGCCACCTCGCCGCCTCGTCACCTCGCCGCCTCGCCACCTCGCCACCTTGCCACCACGCCTCCTCGCCTCCTCGCCGCCTCGCCACCTCGCCGCCTCGCCACCTCGCCGCCTCGCCACCTCGCCTCCTCGCCTCCTCGCCTCCTCGCCGCCTCGCCGCCTCGCCACCACGCCACCTCGCCACCTCGCCACCTCGCCGCCTCGCCACCTCGCCTCCTCGCCTCCTCGCCACCTCGCCATTTCGCCGCCTCACCGTCCCGCCGCCTCTCCGCCTCGCCGCCTCGCCACCTCGCCGCCTCGCCACCTCGCCGCCTCGCCGCCTCGCCACCTCGCCACCTCGCCTCCTCGCCACCTCGCCATTTCGCCGCCTCACCGTCCCGCCACCTCGCCACCTCGCCGCCTCGCCAAGACGGCGATTGCAAAGTGGCAATCAATCGGACGAGTTCGCAAACCAGCCCGATCTGACCGCCACGCTGGAAGGGGGGGGGTTGAGGGGATAAGCCCCCCAAAATGAGTTTTTTTTGTTTTTAACATAGAAATAAAAATAATCCAATTTTTGTTAGCACCAATAAATTAAGATCGAAAAACAAACGATTTAGTGTTTTGAACCATCGCTCTTTGTCGCCACCTCTAAAAAATCTATAAAATCCCTAATAATTACATTTTTGTGGCAGCAACAAGATTGTAATGATAATTCTTTGAATTGCTTGAGAGTAATTTTTATTAATACTAATTGAATTGTGGGCTCATGTAATAGAGATTCCCCATGTTATCCTTACGTAAAATAAAAAATCTATATCTTCCTTATTTTTTAACATATTTGATAAAACTTTGAATATTGCTTTTTCTAGTTCAGATCTACTAAATATTAAAATGGAACCCCCTAGTTTTCACATAACTGCTGCAGCAAACATTCCCCTTTTTATTCTTATGGAAATTAAAAAAACATGTCATATTTCGCTATGATGGATTGAAAAGTGTATTTAATTTGAAATTCACTGAGTATGGAGGTCTGCTGCAACGGGGGTAGCATTAATTTAGTTCAATCTTCGAGCCATTTGGATTGTATTAACAACCTTTGCGACAAATTACACCAGGATCGTTATTAATTAGTGAAAACGTTACTGTTTAACAAGTTTGGCGCAGGTACGTTTCAGAAATATTGTGGCCATAATGCACCTCTGCACCACTAATTTTCCCAAATTTATATTTTCACGTAACGACTTATATTTTTTTAGGATTGGCTGCTTGCAAAGTTTAAGGTTATTGTTATATTTTTAACTGTTTAATTGTTTAACAAATCTACGTTCCCTTTGAACATGTAGATATAAGCTGTTAAATAATGTGTTTAAAATAGTTTCTACATTCTACCCCCGTCTCCATCTAATCCACATTTTTCGTGTACTAGTAAATATTTAATCTTCTGTGTGTAAAACTAATATTTTGGTAATAATGCATAGTCAAATATGATTAAATGATAATTATTTTAATTTTACTCAACTATATGTTAAGCACAATAAAACTTAAAATGCTAAATTGTTCCTTTTAAGCTGTTTTAATGGTGATGGCAGTATTATTATAGTGGTTACATTGTTTAGCCCTGTGCTATAAAAAGCGTAAGAGACCCCTTAAACGCTAATTTAAGTTTTACCGTTGACTGTGGGTCGTAAAGAATTTACAGCTAACGGGTTTTACGCTCAAACATATACTGTACAATTTTTTTACAATAAAGTAAAACCTTTTTTGTAAAATACATTTCAGCGTTGTCTTAAATTATTTATTTGGTCTGATCGTTATTATTACCTCATCCAAAAATTAATTTAAGAAAATGTTCAGGATAAAAACGGTCCAGTAACACTACTGAAAAAATCGATGTGGTGATTATTATACTTTTGAGAACGATCAACAAAACCGATTAAAAAGGGATTATTATTGTTACATATGTTATAACTAAAATCAGCTGGCTGTAAATGTGTCATTTTGAACTTTTGTTATGTAAACAATTAAGTATAAAAATACATGGTTTTCAGTTCACAGTTTAAATGAATTAATTTATAGGTAATTTATAATTAAGAAAAGAATAATGGCGACGAATGCCAGTAAAAGAACCCGGAAAACAGCTCAAGATCAAATAAAAAGATTACAACAACTAATTGCACATAATGAAACAGAAGAAATGAGTCTGGAAGAAGTTGAATTAAGAATAAAAAGTCTATGTGCATATTGGGACCAATTTGAAAAAGCTCAAAGTAAGATTGAGAATTCAAAAGAAAATGAAGAAGATATAGAATTTGAAGAAACAGTGATAAGAGGAGAGACAGAAGATTTATACATTACGTTGCTAGCAAGGTTGAAAAGACGGTACAACGTCTTAGTAAGTTCAAAAACAGCTGAACAACCTACAAACTCAGTCAAAAATAGCATTACATCTACAATAAACTTTGCTCCTTTTCATGAGGAAGAATCCTTTGCGAATTTCATAAAACGTTTTGAGAACTTCATGTCTTTAAAAGACATCACAGACAATAAAACACAAATTTCTACGTTCATGCACTGCTTGCCACCTCAACTACATGAAAAACTACAAGACTTGGTATCACCTAATGATCCATATACTATGACGTACACGGAGCTAGTAAGTATATTAAAAGCTCATTTGGATCCTCAACCAAACATACTGACATTGCAACACCGATTTGTAAGCTGCATCCAAGAAGATGAAAATTTAACTGATTTCTCGTTGAAACTCAAGAAATTGGCAAACGATTGTAAATTCAATTGTGAGTGTGGAAAATCTGTTGCTGACATGTTGCTCAGAATGCAATTTGTACGCGGATTACAAGATTCAAATATTAGAGTACAAATACTACAAAATAAAAGTGTTACAACTTTTTCTGATACGGTGAATCTTGCAATTTTACTTGAATCGACTTGCAAGGAAAGCATTATTATGACAAATGAACAGAAACCTATGTTTAAAGTTGATGAATCTAAAACCATCAAAAGTAAGTCAATTGTCAGGGAATACAACCATATCAAGGATACGACAAAACCTACATTGCAAAAACCAAGATCGTTTGAGGACCTCCAAGGAAAATGTTTTCGGTGTGGAAGTGAATTCCATAAAGCAAATGTGTGCAAGTTTAAAAATGAATTTTGTAACTCTTGTAAGAAGTTAGGACATTTAGCAAGAGTATGTCTTGGTAAAACCATTAACAAACCTAAAAGAGTTGCACAGCTAGGCGACACTGCGAACAAGGAAGACGAAGTGGATCATGCAACTTTCGACATGAATTTAATAAACAGCTGTACATCCGACAAATTTACTGTTAGTTTAAAGATAGAGAACAAACCGATAATCATGGAGCTAGACACAGGAGCAGCGTTATCTTCTATCTCATACAGTGACTTCAGGTCTATGAACATTGACAAGAAGATATTTAAAACCCAAGTACAGCTTAGAACATACACTGGAGAAATAATAAAACCCAAGGGTGTAACTTATGTAAGATTTGAATTTGAAGGAAAATCATACTTTGGAAAACTATTTATCATCAATCAAAATGTGGAACCCATATTTGGTCGAGAATGGCTAAGAGAAGTAAATTTGCAAATATGTGAAATAAAAGCATTGGAAGAAAAATCAATAGGACTAGAAAAGATTATACAAGAATTTCAAGATGTATTTGAAAAAGGTATTGGATGTATACCTAATGAGAAGGCAAGCCTACAAGTTTTAGAAGGGAGCAAACCAATCTATATCAAACCGAGACAAGTGCCATATGCCTTAAAGGAAAAAGTAGATCAGGAATTACAACGTTTGGAAAATGCTGGCATTATAACTAAAATTGAGAGTTCTGAGTGGGGGACTCCAATAGTTCCGATTTTGAAGCCGAATGGAGCAGTTCGTATTTGTGCTGATTACAAGACAACGCTCAATAAGGTCATTAAAGACGAAAATTACCCAATTCCAAGAATAGAAGAAATTTTTACAGCAATGAGTGGAGGAAAACTGTTTTGTACTCTGGACATTAGCAACGCATACCTGCATATGGCCATGGACGACACAAGTGCAATTATGCAAACAATTAGTACACAGAAAGGTTTGTATAAGGTAAACAGAATGATGTTTGGGATAAAAGTGGCGCCAGCAATATGGCAAAGGTATATGGACAAACTGTTACAAGGCTTGATTGGAGTGAAATGTTTTTTCGATGACATAATTATTCAAGGTGCAAACTATGAACAAACAATGAACCGGCTAAGAACAGTGTTACTAAAACTTAAAGCTAACAATTTGAAACTTAATTTTGAAAAATGTAAATTTTTCCAAAGAAAAATTGAGTACCTTGGACATACAATTGATGAAGATGGATTGCACACAAACAAAGAAAAGATCAAAGCAGTGATTGATGCCAGACAACCAAAGAACATTTATCAGTTGCGATCATTCATCGGATTAGCTAACTACTATAACAAATTTATTCCAAGACTAGCAGAACTACTGAGACCGTTAAATGAACTCTTACAAAAAGGCAAAAAGTTTGTTTGGGATGAAAGATGTGAGCATAGTTTTCGAATTGTAAAAGAACACATAGCTAGTGAAAGAACGTTGGCTCACTACGAACCAGAACAGCAACTTGTACTTTCTACAGACGCATCTCCTGATGGCTTAGGGGCAGTTTTGTCACACAGGTATAAGGACGGAACGGAAAAACCTATTGCATTTGCATCGAGATCATTAACAAAGAGTGAAAAACAGTATAGCCAAATAGACAAAGAGGCAACTTCAATATATTGGGGGGTAAAGAAGTTTTTCCCATATTGTTATGGGCGAAAGTTTACCCTAATCACGGATCACAAACCGCTAGTGTCTATATTTAGCCCAAGTAAATCACTACCAGCTATGTCAGCCACTAGGTTACTTAACTACGCTTTATTTCTATCAGGATTTGATTATGACATCCAATACCGAAGAACCACAGAACACTCGAATGCAGACTTCCTGTCAAGATTTCCTACTGAGCATATGAATGACAAAGAGGATATATACGCAAAAGTGCAAGCAAATCAATTATCGGTTATTCCTGTAACCAAAGAAATGTTGGCAGAACATACGAAAAAGGACAAGGAACTTAATGCTGTATTAAACGCTTTGGAAAAGGGAGAATGTTTGGAAAAGCTAGGATTTCACGATAATGAACTTTCATTACACGATGGATGTATTTTTAGAGGTTCTAGAGTTATAATTCCACATACTTTACAATCGGAAATACTTAACGAGCTTCATATCGGCCACTTGGGAATAACTAAGATGAAAGAGTTAGCTCGAAGCTACCTGTATTGGAAAAATATGGATGCTGATATCGAGAGGATAGCTAAATTTTGTAAAAAATGTATACAAAAGAAGAAAGAACCATCGAAAGAAGTACATCCATGGGAAGAACCTTGTGCACCTTGGCATAGAATACATATCGACTTCTTCGAACTGAAACCGGGTCAACATTTTTTTGTTATAGTCGATTCATTTTCAAAATGGGTTGATGTAATTGCGACAAAAGTCACGACGACAGCTTGGTGTATAAATCAACTGAGACACTTATTTACAATTTTCGGGCTACCTTTAACCTTGGTAAGTGACAATGGACCACAATTTGCATCTTTGGATTTTAAAACATTTTTACGAAACAATGGAATAAGTCACAGAACTACCGCACCTTTTCACCCGTCAAGCAACGGACAAGCCGAACGTTTTGTACAGTTCGTCAAGAACTCTCTCCGTGCAATGGCTGGAGAACCCGGAGACATCCAATGCAGGCTCGACAGGCTGATGACACAGATAAGAAAAGCTCCAAACTCAACAGGTCTGTCTGCGTATAAATTAATGTTTGGCAGGGACATTAGAACACGACTTAACGTTTTATCGGAAATTAAAGAAGACAAAATACGACTGAACCAGGACGAGAACAGAAGAAAGCTAAACGTACTCCAAAGAGTCCAAGCAAGAAATTACTCATCTAAAGAGAAGTGGGTATCAGGAGTAATAACCGCAAAATTGGGCGAAGTTATGTACGAAGTCAAACTGGATGATGGAAGGGTTTGGACCAGACATTTGGATCAACTGCTACCTCTTTAAGTTCAACTCTTCATACTGCTGATTACGGGTGGAGAGTTGTTACATATGTTATAACTAAAATCAGCTGGCTGTAAATGTGTCATTTTGAACTTTTGTTATGTAAACAATTAAGTATAAAAATACATGGTTTTCAGTTCACAGTTTAAATGAATTAATTTATAGGTAATTTATAATTAAGAATAGAATAATTATGTCATGTAGGGATCTGCCCACAGCGTAACTTGATCCTCGCCGATTTTGATTTTGGTTACACCCTGCATTATTGGTCAAGTTTTAGATGTGCCAATAGGTTTGAGCTAGTTCTTTAGGGGCCATCCATTGATTACGTATCGCCCCTGGTGGGGGGGGAGGATTCCGACAGCGTTATGAACCGTTACGGTTGTGGGGGGGGGGGTTAGACCCAGCGTCACGTAATTGTTAAACCTCAAAACTGTATGACTTATTTAATTCAAAATTAGTTTTCCTCTAGTTAAAATTCAAGTTTTTAAAAATTGTTTAATGTTAGCATTTCTTATAAGAATACAATCGGAACTAAGTTGGAACAACGTTGCGAAAATTGGAAAAAATTTCTTTTGAATGAACTTGGTTGGACCGAGTTGGATGCCCGGTTCGAACAGAACTTAACATTCATGCCTGATTAAAAATAAAACCAAAACGGAGTCATCCACGATGCCGATCGTGACTGTCTGGCCACAACCCTCCATGGGAGGACGAGCGAAGATTATATTTATTTTTTTCAATTTCTTTCCTTTTACTGTGTGCAATATGATGTGATGCAATACATTAAGTTTTGATCAAATATTTGAATTAGTTGTATTAATTCATTATTTTTAACTTTTAAGTTCAAATTGTTCTTTTGTTGTGTATTATTATTTTTAGAATAAGATAAATGAGGGAGGGGGTAGTAGCACTGCGCTACGTAATTTTTAAGGGGGGGAGTGTCGCCGTTACAGTTCCGCAACAAGGGGGGAGGGGGGTCTAAAATTTCTGAGTTTAGCGTTACGTAATTTATGGACGGCCCCTTTCACCGGGAGAGCTTAATATTCCCGATAGCATGATGATTTAACATAATATCAAAGATTATCTCAACCTCAGTCTTCTTGACTGTTGTCAGATTAGATCAAATCAAGTTTTTGTCAGGAAGTATGTGTTTTCTGAACATCTTAAAACGTGTCTGAACTATAAGTAAAAGATCATTAACATTTTCGAAAAAACTTTCATACAAATTAAACAAGTAGGACATTTGGAAGTTAAGTACAACTAGGTTTATTTCCATTTTAGGCTATAATTGTGCGCCAGTATAAAAGATAATTTGGTTTAGTTTTTGTAAAAATTTCGCTTAACACTTAAGTAACGAAAATATAAAATTTAATTTGTTCCTACTATTTCATGTTGATAAAGGGTTTAACAATGCTTTGGCAGAAGGAGCACTTACTTATATCGCAATTCGCATAACATAAAAGTCATTTAGGTAGTTTTCATCAATCACATATTTGCTTCACCGAAATAAGTTTCACTTGAATGTCATTTTAATTCCGATATATCTGTAATGAGTGGCTTTGAATAAAAGAAAAGGTAAATACATAAGCCGCAGAGGAGAATCAAACAGAGGTATCTTTTAAGCATTTATTTATTACAACTGAGGTGAGCAACTACTAAAACACCAAAATAACTTAAAAATAAAAATAAAACTTCTACCCAATTTCTACATCAAAGTTCCTAAAAATAAACCATAGATTTAATATTTGTTTAAGGTGTAAAATATAACGTCAATGTCCTGAGCACAAATAACAACACAGTGGAGTCCCACTAGTCCAAAATAATTGGGACTGGATCCATCTTGTGTTCGTGAATAATTCGGATAAAGTGGTATTACTATTAAACTAAAATTAAATACCAAGTACAATGTTTAGTTGCCTAAAGTTAATCCTGCCAATACTCACGATCGGCGAAAACGCATGATTCAATTTTAAGGATGTATGTTTGTTTTGCAGAAATATTCACGTTACTTCCGTATAGTTTTTCCACGACTGATAAAGTTGCGCGATTTCCCTTCGCAAAGCAGCCAGCGCTGCCGCGCCGAGTGGCCGACAACTGTAAATACGCTCGATCAAATTGAACAGCCCTTTGCTTATTTTACAAAGTTGTTCCTGCGATCGGTAAATACGCTTATAAATGAATTCTACGGTCATTCTCTCTTTTGCAAAGTTATTCCCACCCTTGCTTGCAATCGGTAAGTTTCATTTACCGCCCGTGGTCGTAAATACGCGATCGGCTCTCGCAAAATAATTTTCTCACCATAAAACATTTTAAAATACAATCGTTTAGAGTCGGGGATCGAGCCGTCCCTATCTTGAATTTAAAAATATTGGTTGTCGAAATGTGAAGGTGGTGTGACTCACAATTTGGCACTAGATTTTTATACTTATTGCAATTCTGCAATCCGTTTTTTTCTGTCCCTGGTGTTGAACTTTGTTTATTTGCAGACGACGCCTCTCTGAGTGTTTCTGACAAATCTAGTGAATCTTTAAATTGACTCTTTCATCAAAACTAGTCAGCTCTTGCAGTGGTTCAGTGAGAATAATCTTCTTGTCAACACGGAGAAGACATAGTATGTTGATTTTTGGATGAAAAATAGTTAATGTTGAGTCAAATTTTATGATTAAGGATTGTTTAATAGAATCCAGCTGGCAGACTGATTTATTAGGGCTTGTCATAGATTCTAGATTAAATTATTCATCACACATTGATAAGGTTTGTAATAAGTTAAGAAGCTGCGTGTTTCTTCTTCGTCGTCTATCTATTTTTGCAAATAAGGAAAATTTGATGGTGGTGCACTATGGATGTTTTCTTCCACATGTTACATGCGGATTGGCAATTTGGGGTTCTGAAACAGAAAATCATAAGCAGATATTCCAGTGGTAGAAGAAGGCCTTGATAGTAATCTGCGGGATGAAAGAGCTTGATTCATGTAGGGGAATATTTTCTTCCAACAATCTCTTGACTTGTCCCTGATTATATTTCTAAGAATGTTTGACCTTCTTGATGAAAAACAGACAACTTCATGATTTTCAAAATAATCGTCATTATAATCTCCGCAACCAATCTTCTCTTTCCATCCCACGTCACAATTTGACAGTCTATGAAAAACAAACCTTTTTCTCATCAATAAAACTGTACAACTCCCTTCCAAACAATCTGAAATCAGAGACCAATGTTGACAAATTCAAAGATAAGTTGAAACTAACTGCTCTTGATAAAAAAAGAATATTATAGCGTCCAATCCTATTAAAATGACATTTTCTGCACTAACCCTGGAAATATTAACCTAGTTTAGTAAAAACGTGCCCTACTGGTTTTGGAGCCATAGATCATGTGTATCTAGTCGGCCCTGTAGCAAAAAAACTGTACTATTTACCTGTTAGCCAAAAAATACATTAAGATCAGCCAAACTGAAAATTTAGAAAAATGCATAGTAATCTGTCTCAAAATAAAGGAATATTATTTTTACAAACATTTGGATGTTAGAGGATATAAATTTAAATAAACGTGGGGTCTCTTTAATATTTGTCATCGTAAACAACTGCAATGTTACCATCACCTTAATCATCCCTTAAAATACTACATACATACCTGCATAACTTGAAGGGACCTTTAAAACCCAATAGAACAGTGTTTCTCAACCTTTTGGTGCTCACGTACCACCTACCACATTTATAATATTTTGGCGTACCATCGCAAGGACCCCCTTCCTCCCACCACTGACGGATCCCCTCCAACAATGCTTATAGTTACCTTTAAGCGGTTTTGTTTTTGCCTGCTAAATTTATTTTATTTTACTTGTCAATATACATTTTTAGATCTTATTTTGATTAAAAGGACATTTTGGCAAATTGTATGTTCACCGCTCAATAATTTTATAGTCAATTTGGTGAAAAACAGTATGGATTTGAGTTTAAATTTCGTTAATGTGATAAAATGTCTAACTTAGTTACAGGGGTAAAAAATAATCTCTGCCTGTTATTTGGAATTTTACATGTTTCTTATGCTTTATATTGAAAAATTAACATAAATAAACAATTCGAAGTCATTCAAAGTATAATGTATTTTCACCAATGATCTTAAATTGAAGCAAATTACAACAATTTATACAACGGATCGACATAACTAAACTGTGCGTTCAAAATAAAAAATATGTTTGGTTAGTAAATTGTACAAACTAATACCACCGAATTAACGCTATAAAACTGGTAGTATTTTTTAATGGAAAGAACATTTTTTAATGCCAAAATGTTTTGTAAGAAGAATTACTCTTAAAATGTAAGAGTAACATTTTCTGAAATATGGTACGAAATTGACATATTATGGCCAAAACAAATACTAAAAAAGTTAAGCCATTTAAGTGCGACTTTACTGTTCGATGGTACAGCGTTCGTTTACAAACCTAGTATTTTATTTTGTACTACATACTTCTTCAATCTCTTGCGTACCACCTGAAATGCCATCACGTACCACCGGTTGAGAAGCACTGCAATAGAATATTCTAAATTTTATTGCACTTAAAATACAGTGAGGCAAAAACAAAAAATCATATTTGGCTCTGTACTCTTGGGGAAGGATGATAAAATTTAATATCTCATCTCCTTCACAGACCAGACACAACCTGATCAAAATGAAATTTGTTACAGAATATGTTATTCAAAATATGTTTTTATTACATCCAAACTGTACACATTATAGTAAAAATGATAAAATCTTGAATTTTAAAGTATTCTTTTGCTGAGTTATGTTGAGCCATGCAATTTTATTGTCTAAAGCAAAATCAACATTTTATAGGTTTGGTTTTATTTCCATAGTACATTAAAATAAACAATAATGTTTTTATTATTTCCGTTTCAACTTAAAACAATTAATCTTCTTATAGTAGTAAAATTACTAAACCCCCTTCATTACTATCCAAGACTAGGCTATATATTTGATTTGCCTTTCTACAGAATGTGGTTTGGGAAAGAGGTTTTAATACAATGATAGACATATGGACAACAATTTGGAGTTACTATTGAAGTTAAAAAGTGAATTATTTACGTTTCAAAATCGTTACAAAGGCAATGAAAAACCAGAGGTAAATCAAAAGATCTTCATGCATATTTAAAAACACTTATAAAACAAAAAGTTTGATTTTTATAGCTTTTTGTTACTCAAATATTTAAAATATAAAAATATACCTCTCCTAAAGCAGAGGTAAATTGGACCGCCGCGCCGTACTGATAAGCTAGATCTATCTTCAATTTTCAATCAAGATTCAATCTTATCTATTTTCATAAAACGCATTTGGAATTACATTTTTTAATTCCTATATTAGACTTTCTATGTTTTAAAAAGCTGATTTCACTTATCAATGAAAATATCGTTCTTTTATCAATAAATGCTTAATTAGAATAACAATTTATTACTAAAATGAGAAATAAAACCCCTTAAAAATTGAATTGTTATCTTATAAAAACATTATAAGATTATTTCCCATAACATTTCCATAAGGAATTTTTTTTGTAATTTTTAAGCTGTGAGAAATTTTTCTTGTGATTACGTAATATATCCCACTGATATTTCCTAAATTGTACAGGTAAATTTTAACCAATGAAGATGTGTGGTTGTCTCCTAAATATTGAAGATTACATTAGGGTTTATTAATAAGACTGATTCTTAAAGAAAACACATCATTTCATTCATCCTTTCTTGGATTTCAGTGGCTCGTCTGCAATCATAAAGATGTTCACTGCCTCTACCTTATATTATCCGGACTAAAAATTATTCCAATAAAATATCACAAAATAGGCATATAAGGGTTTGGTTTTGATTTATTGTAGCCCTTAACGTAAAGAATTCGAAAATGGGTTTCTTTTGAATTCAAATTCAAGATTTTCTCACGATTTATCTAAAGATACGATGATGTTTTTTTGTTTTTTTTTTTTAAGACAGAAACATAAAGAGTGTGACTTAACATTTGTATACTTATTTCATATAACAATACAAGAGTACATTCAGTATTTCTGTAACTATAAACAGTATTGGCCTTATACAGTTATTTGAATGATTATATTTAACAGGATTCATATCAATTCTAGAATGTTGTTGAGTGTTTTGAATTTAAATTATAGGATATAATGACTTAGGTCATAAGGTGATTAGGTTGAATGACTTACATAGTGGTTTTTAATACAGTATATCAGTGATTATTTTAATTTTTCTTTGAATGCAGTTTGACTTCTACAATCACTATATTTTTATTTCTTTTTAAATAACCTAATCTACTTTATTCAGGGTTTTTTAATGGATTTGTGGATGATATAGAATTAAGTTAGTATTGGAAATAATTAATGGAAAAATGTGTTTTTTTTATAAAAAATTCAAGTTAAAAACAATAAAAATCAGTATATTAATGGGAACACTGAATAAAATAAAACCATTTAGGTAGTACTCCTTATTCTACATAAGTACTAACAAACATTTTTCGATGATACCATAATTTTTTTTTTTTTAATCATTGGGTTTTTATTTTATCCTACACAGTTTTGGCAACAGAGTTTTATGGTCTGTTATTAAGTTATTTACGGTTAAGCTTAAGTTATTTAAAGTTAAGCTGTTATTTATTTTAAATATTATATTCTTTTTCATTAAATAATTTCCTTGGGTATTTTCATTTTCATTCTGTCCTCTCCTTATTGTTTTGCATAGTTCTTTCCAGTGGCACTATAATCGGTGTGTTTTGATATATCTGTCTCCAATTTTTGTGGGTTGATACAATTTCAGTGAAATTTTTTGTTTTCTAAGTTTCAAAGGGAAAAAATATCTAGTGAGATGTTTCATTTTGCACCAAAACTCAAAAAGAAATATAGTAGGTGATGTGAGGTTATTGAATAATGTCATAGCACAAAACTGATGTGATTGGTTTGTATTTGCCAAATTTTATTGGGGTTTCATTTATTTATGACTATACACTGCTGCAGTTCATTGTTTTATCCTCACAATAACCTTACAATGCTGCTGTTTAGTTATTTCTATTAATTTACCATTTAATGAAATCCCTCCTACCCCCATAAAAACTCATTGCATTGTTGGCTCATTGTTGACAATGGCTCCTAGCTTCTTGGGAAGCATATGCACAAATAAGCTGCTCATATTTTTTCTTGTCATTATCAAAATTGTTATTCGACAAGAGATGGCATTTGCCTCCTTGAAAATTATTTACTTTTTCCCACCACAAGCATTGAACACATTTCCAGATTGTAAACAGTAGTAGAACAGCTGATTACATTGAGTTACATTACATAGCGCACTGGGGTGTAATAAAAAATTCATGGCACACTTTGAATTAGCCGTGTTTTTGTTTCAATACACACAATTGTTTAGTTTCGTTTAGCACTTAGGTTAGTGGAATAAAAAATTTGAAAGTATAAATATAAATCTCATCGTGTTGGTTTTATTGACTTATTATTGTTTAAAAAAAATAATTTTTGGGATAAAACAAAACGTTGATGTATAATATTGCACAAATATCATTGCAGTACTCAAAATTTAACAACCCATCAAAAATTAAGAGATAAAAATATTTATTACTGGAATATTGGAGGATTTATTATTGGAGAAATAAATTATAATTGAAGATTTATTATTGGAGAACATTGTTAAGTAACAATATTGTCCAATAAAAAATATTTTTATCCCTCAATTTGTCAAGTGATTTTGTCTTTTTGTAAAGAAATGTAGATAGAGATATTCTATTTTACGAACCCTAATGAAATACTAGAAATATTTTACCAAAGGTGGGTAAGTCGATTAACTTTATACTTCATTCACTATGAAGTCTGTGGAAATGTAAATTCATAAAAGAGGAGTGGCTAATTTAATAAGTAAATGTGGTTAAGCCCAGCATTTTATGAAAATATCTTTAAGAGCAAGTTATAAAGTCCAAACCCCACTCCCCTTCACCTCCCCTTGGCTCCTTCCTAGCCAGGGGTGATATTATCATGTTTTTATTAATTTAAGGTACTCATTGTGGGCTTGCAGTAATGGAAGTTGGCTTTTTAAAGGGTGATCATGTTAAATAAACTATCTGGTACTTTTCATGGTTGATTCAATATGAATGAAATGAAATGAAATGAAAAAAGCGCTTTATTTCCATAAAAAAAATCTTTACAAAATGATGTTTCACACAGGAAACTGGCCTAGCCTACAACAATGGCCAAAGTGGCCGTCTGTTGGGTTGGCTGCAACGTGAAACAATATAGATGTACGTTCAAAATTAAAATAAAAAAAGAACTCTTCAAAAACCCTCTCATTGTGCAAAAAAAGCGCTAAGTAACAAAAAAAAATTATAGCAATTATAATAATAATCAAGACAAGATTTTTTGTATAATTTTTTGTTAAAACGGCAGGAGATAATTAAGTAAGTAAATTATATATATTGAAAACTGTGCCCTGCTTAACTAACTGAGCTATAATTATCATTTGGATAAAAAAAAAAAAAAATGTACTAAAAATACATCTGATATTCTAGGGAAGTGCGAACGATAATTTTTACTTATAGGATTAATTGTAAAATGAAATCTAATAAATTAATCTATTGGAATAATATTTTTTAATTACAAAAATTAAATATGTTGATTCAATATGTTTCTGCTTAATCCGTGCAAATAAATGTTTATTGTTTATAATTATTTAAATAAACATTCAAAGTAGGACCTATTATTTTATGATACGGCAACCTAAATTTGTGATTTCAATGAAAATAATTAGTTGAGAAACTGACCGAGTCGTCTTCTGCCGGATGCAAGGTGGAAGTTCACTATCGTCGAACAATAAAATACCCATCCTAAATTTGATTTGGGGGCCACTTTCATTTGATTAGTAGAACTTGTAACCCGAATACATTACAAGTACGTACCTGTTGGGTATAACTTTTTATGTGATTCTATGTATGTTCTGTCCTACGGCATAGAAGTTTGGGGTGGTTCTGCTCATGCCAATAAAGCATTTTTAGAACAGAAAAGAGCAATTCGGATATTGTCTGGCTTTGCTCCCTCTCAGTCTTGTAGAGGAGCTTTTAAACGCCTTGGGATTCTAACTCTTTCTTCATTATATATTTTTAAAGTAGTTCTGATGGTCAAACTCAAAGCTGGTTCACTTCCGATCGTGGGGGAAGGCCACAGGTATCCCACAAGACATGGCACAAACCTCCTTCTCCCTCAAATCCGTCTATGC
The DNA here is from genome assembly GCA_035578135.1 of Flexamia atlantica. NCBI lineage: Eukaryota > Metazoa > Arthropoda > Insecta > Hemiptera > Cicadellidae > Flexamia > Flexamia atlantica. The sequence continues at coordinate 13,779,724 of JAQJVK010000010.1, forward strand.
TTGAGTGAAAGAGAAGCGCTCCATGCCGGTGTTAAATTTATTAACAAACTGCCAAATAATGTTAAAGAAATAAATAATTTTAATTCTTTTAAAAAGTCTCTAAAGCTTCTCCTCTTAGATAACGAGGCATACACTATTGATGAATTTCTCTCTGCCTGACTGTGACATTCTTTTCCAGAGTAATTTTATTTCTTTATTTTATTGATTGTTTCAATTTGTATTTTATTTTGATGACTGAGATATGCAAATGTAAACTTTGTATCTATTCAGAAAATAAATGACTATGACTATGACTATGTAACCTTTTAGGAAACAGACAAGTGTAAGTCTGAGTGTGTACTAAATATTTGGTTAAAACCAGTAAAGTAAATTATTCACTTATTAATTTAGTTACTATTATTATTTTATCATTATTTTATTTTTTATTACGGTATAGTATATTATTATTATTTTAAATTAATAATTATTTTATTGTTAAATTATTATTATTTTATTTTTTATTATGCATTACTTTATTGTTCTTTTAACTTATTGATTATTTAATTATTATCATATTTATAATTAAATGAATATTAGCTACATGCAAGCTCATTGCCTTTCCTAGAGATATACTTAAGATCACTCAGAGAAAGAGGGAACTTCTAGAAATGGGATCAAAGTAACTTTTTTAGGTTTTCATGTACCAATTAGATAGATGCTTATAATGGAAAGATACTCATATCCCGAATGCGTTTTATGTATTAGCTCTGATAATAATTTAATATAGTATTGAACTGTACCAAAACTAGTTCTCATATACAGTATCCTTTTGAAAAAAATTAGAATGGAGATTATTGAAGAATACAAATTGATTTATGATTTTTAGATTTTATAGCGAACAACTGACATGAATGAATGTCTAAGGGCTCAGTTTATAAAATCGTTTAATGACAAGGCTACACCACGCTATTCAAGATTGAAAAGCCAGGAAATTTGCCCACAAAGCCATTACCTCATCACAACTTTTGTATCTCAAGACATTTAATTTCTCTTTAATTTTAGTGGCAGCTGATTAAATACGGGTTTGAATAGCTTTATTTACTCTTTAAGCTATATCATCAAAAGACGGATTAAGGGGCAGAGTTGCATATTCTGAGCTCCCCTCAGTTCCTTTCTAACATTAACATGATATCCTCGTTTACCTTTTTTCTTTTTTTCTCAGGGATGCAAAAATAATATAATATAATAGATTATATTATAGATCTTTAACAAGATCTATCTTAGATCATAATCTTAGATCTTTATCAAGGTGTGGAACTTTGGTTCCCTCTTTTTTTCTCATAGATGCTCTAATGCTCAAGGCGTTTTCAAGAGAAAAATTAAATGCCTAAAAGGGAAAGCAATCCCAAAACTTTGTGGGTTTGCCGAGAATTCGACCAAAAAACCTCTTAACCTGGGATCCAAGACACTATATAACCACCAAGCAAACAACACCCCTACCTCAGCTACAATCATTTAACCCACTTATGATTTTTTAAACAAACACTTGTAATGAAATAATTAAGTATATCAATAATTAATTTTATATCATTGTGAATCATGTTATCATGCTATAGTAGACATAATTAAGGTGATAAATTGTAAAAGTTCAGGCTTTTTTAAGATAGAGTTTGTAACATTAAGCCTAGTAAACATTTATTTCTTCACTGTTCAAATTACCCTCATCGATGAAAAAGCTAAGATAAAAAAGTTTGAATTGAATTTTTTTATTTCCCACAGTAAAATAAGAAATATGGTCATTGTATTATTTGAGAAATGAAACTGGCCACTTTAACAAGTTGTGTGGCCAGTTGCAAACAGTATAACTCACCAACTAAAAACTAAATTAAGCTTAACCTTAGCTAAGGTAAAAGAAAAGGTAAGAAGCTGAAAAATAAAAAAGCTCACTCTTAAACGCTTAAGTCTTTATCTTTACTGCAATACATTATTTGCCTTTGGGGATGTCTGATAACTTAGATTTCAAGCACATTCCGTATTCTACAGACAGAGGAGCTAAATTTACTCTATTAAATAAAGTAGTTACTTTACTAAATTTTTATAAACACTTGGCATAGGATTTATTTCATAATCAATCAATAATAATTTTATATCATAATCAATCAACTTTGGTTAAATTTTACATGATCAATTGTATTAAACTTGCAAGATTTAAGTTTATATCATGCAGAGATTATCTCATTAGTTTATATATTATTTTATCTTTAATAAATGTTATTTTCGGGTCATTCATTAAATTTCCAACAATATCATTTTTTCAAAGCTGAATTAGAAAAAAAAATTTGGTTTACCGGTGTATATATTTTTAAACCAAATCATTATTAAAATTCATCAAAATCATGATTAGGTTTTCTCTCATAGATGCTTTTACAGGCAAAGAATATTTTTATTTTTTAGTGAATTTCCCTATATGGGGCATTTGTTTACGCAATAGAAATAAACTTAATATTTTTAATAAACCTGTCATATGCTTCCATTACACTGGAGATCTAACCCTAAAATCATAGGAGATCTATGAACATAGCATGACTTGATTACAATCCGATGAAGCAAACCTCAATATATCAACAAACGACTAGGCTAATTGCCAATCAGAATAGATTTCGTTTGGATTATAAGTTTCAATGATACCTATACGAAAGGAGTTAATTTACCGCAATATCAGGTATTGAAGGTTGCTGATACATTTACTATACAGGGTGTCCAACTTAACTGTGCCCCCATTGCTATCTCAGAAATTATTGTATTTAGAGAAAACTTTAAATGGGGGACTTCACCAAGCTTTTTAAGACATTTAAAAATATTCATTCTATTTTCTTCTAAATGGCCGCTATTTTCCAATATGGCAGACAACATTGATTTTTCTTATGGAACACCCTGTATTTGATGGCGTATTTGGATTCTACGTTTAATTTTAAGAACTTATTACTCTTTGACATTTTTTCCTAAACTCAATAGTTAAGTAGATATAAGCCCATAAAGTTTCATTTTTCCCCAAAAGAAAAGCATTGCATGATTCTCATTACTAAGTATATCGATAATGGTTGGGTTAAATCAAAGCCGTTGCCAGGAAAGGTTTTTGGGGGGGAGTTGGGCAGGCCCGGCGGCTGGATTTTCAGGCCCTCAAATCTGGAGACCTTTTTTTTTTTTTGCTTCTTACGTGTGCTTTTGGACCCCTTTATTGGCATTTCGGACCCTTTTGGGCCCTGGGTTCCTTTCATTTCTAGGCGATTTCAACAATTTCAGGGGGGGGGGGTTTGACCCCCTTACCCCCCCAATTGGATTAAATTTCAAGGTTATTTCAACTATTTCGGGGAGGTTTTGACCCCCTAACCCCCCCCCATTGGCCTACGCCCTTGGGTTTAATAAAAAATACCAAAGAACTAAAGTCCCAAAAAAAGTTATTTTAGTTAAGATTCGATCAAATAAGTCCTTTTTAGCCGAGATTCACTCATGGAAATGAATAATTTTTAATATTTTTATATTCCATAAGAATTGCATGGGATGGCACAGTTAAAATGAGCAAAATGCATTTCAAATGGGGAAATATCAAACTTTAACTGCTTATATCTCCATAACTATTGGGTTTAGGAAAAAATTTCAAGAAATAAAAAGTTCTTCAAATCAAGCGTAAAATCCAAATACGCCATAAAATACAGTGTGTTCCATAAGAAAAATTAAAGTTGCTTGCCATATTGGAAAATGGCGGCCATTTAGGAGAAAGTGGAATTCATATTTTTTAATATCTTAAAAAAGTAGGTGAAGTCCCCCATTTAAACTTTTCTCTAGATCCAATAGTTTCTGAGATAGTAATGGTGGCACAGTTAAGTTGGACACCCTGTATATAATTTAAATATCATTTAAACTTGCCTCTACAGTTCACTATACATTCTCATTATGATGGGGAAGTACTGTATATATTTCTACAATATCAATCAGTTGCAAGGTGTATTGTCTTAACCTCTGTCTACTATTTCAAATTTATTTTTATTTTCAAATTTATTGATGTTATATTACTGGAGTATATTTGTTGATTTTAGGCATTACTTCTATGGCCACCTATTAAGCTCTCAGACAAATATTGACACGATGTCTTAAAAATTGTTGAAGGGCTTTTTAGTGTTATTTAGTAGTTTATGTAGTTTGTTTTATGAAAAAATCCTGCAAAAACATGAAAGTTATCTATTTATTCAGTCCCAGTGGCGTCGTGTGAACCATAGATTTGAGGGGGCACAATCTGCCAGAGGGTTTGGGGGGTATGGTTTACCAGAGGTCAGGGATTTCCCTGGACAGTTCGGGTTTCAGACTTGCGTCCAGGGAAACGTCCGGGGTTGAGTTTTGTCCGGGGTTTTAGTCAGCCCGCTTGAAAAAGAGAGGAAAATGCCCGAAATAAATGAGTTGGTAATTAGTTTTAAGCAGTTTTTAAGAATGCTGATACAAAACAAAAGAAATTTTAAATGGAAGGAAGGGATATTTTATGGTTTCACTAGGTATCACACTAAAAGTGTCTTGGGGACAGACAAATTCGTTGCGTGGCAACTGCTCAACAGCGTCTTCTGCTTGGTCACAAGGCCTACATCATTGTTTCTTAGCCAATCAGTATTCAAGAAACAATAATGCCACACGAAAACGGCAGCAAAGTAGCCCGTCTGCCGAGACCCTTAGAATTACACCGGACCAAACTTTACCATACCATTTCATTTCCCTTGTCCCCCTCTCCTTTTGTCCTCTCCTCCCCCCATTTCTTTTGGTGTCTGGGGTTGGCTCTGAAAATTTATGGACACCCTAGGTATGGAATCCCCCATACTATATATAGATCATTATTTACATCCATGTCAAGGCACCTGACGAAATGAGGACAAGTCACAGATACATACTACATCACAAGGCATGCAACTGACTACTGTCTCCCTGTGCACAGTATGAGCGGAACTGAAAAAAGTACGAGGTACATGGGGGCCAAGACGTGGAACACCTAGCCTGAAGACCTGAAAAGAACGGACAAACAACAGTTCGCCCAAAAACTAAAATCTTGGCTTCAAGATTGGCCCTTCTACACAGTAGCAGAGTTCTTCCACTGGAGACAACAACAACATGCATAGAAGAAACAGATAACAAAACTGAATTGTATTTAGATTAAGTTCATGAGACACTATTTGTAATCTTGAAGATTGAAAATAAAGATGAAATAAAGATAAAGATAAAGATATACCCATTGCGAGATATGACATGATTCTTTTTGTAATCTCCATAAGAATGACATGGGGAATGAGTATGCAGGTTTACCATTTGATTGTCCCTGTTTACATTTAAACTGTGGTATCTACATTTATATCCCCTGTACTAAGAATCTGGTGATTTTTTGCCTTGGTATCTTCAGTTGCTGTTGAAAGTGTTTCTTTGAGTTGACCTGCTGGGGTTTTGTAGACACTTGGAATGTACAATTTATTTTTGCCTGAAAATACTTTGATCATGCCCATCTCACATAGTTCTTCGTTGCATTCTATGCTTATGGGTTGAGCAGCTGTTTCGAGTTCATCTTTTTCGAGTTTATCTGTGACAAAAATAGCCACGCCTCCTTTCCTATGGTTTTTGCGGCTAAAGTGAGTTTTTATGCAATTGCACTAAGATGAATTTTTCATGTTTAACTATTGAGCACAGTATTCTTGATGAGTTGAAAATATTAATATTTGCATACAATTTTTCTTAGATGTAGATTCATAGGTCTACCTCATTGGCTAATGACTAGATTACCATTAAGAAGTTTCTAAAGTAAATGTTACTTTTGCAAAACATACATTTATTCAAAAGATTTTACCCTAAAAATATAAATTGGACTAACATAAACTCAACCATGATTGTAACAATAATATTGCTGCTGAAACTCGAACACATTTTAAATTTGAAGGGAAGTATATTTGTTGTTGGTTAAGGTTTAGCACAGTTGTGGTTGTTTTCTCAACATTGGAGAATTAAGTTAGACTAAGGACACCCTCAATTTTGTTCTGATAACAAAAATGCTTGCTCGATAACAAAACATGCCTAACCGAAAACCGAATAATAAATCCTGAGGGACATTTTATTCTCTCCTTGATTGCCCTTTTGAAATCTCTTAACAACTATTATGCTTGCTTAATTGGATCAAACTGGAAGGGGCATTTATGTTAAGAAGCATCAAGCAAAATGTGACCATGTGTAACTCATCATCAGGGGAGCCCATGGGGGAGGGGGGTCATAGACATTTTAGGGGTGGTATTTTTTGGCCAGCCTGCAGGTGTTAATAGACATGGAATAAGAGAAATTGATTTTCTATTTTGGGGGAAGGGTGAGTCATTTAAAGTGTATCCGAAATGTCACTTTACATCGTATGAGCAAACACTGCAAAATTATTCGGACTGAAACAACAAGTAATAATCAATTTACCTTTTTTAAAAACTAGATTTCCTCTTAAAAACAAAGTAGTCATTTAAATTTTACTCTATTATATTTACATGTTTTGAAACTTAAGAATTTGTTTGAAATTTATTGTTGATAATGGTGAGTTTATGTTTATATTTTGATATTTGCAAACATTAGCCATTATTTGCCGCATTCATGACACATCTTTAATTGGCATTCAGTGATTGACTTATCTACCCACGGTTGAATACAGAATGTCGAATTCTATTATTTTCTTAATTAAGCAGGGAATTTCCGAGCTCTCTCATTTTAGTTCGGAGGTTTAATCTACAGGTAAATTAGTCTTCTTCACTCTGTTTTCTTTCCATGTACTTTTAGATAAAAATATAAAATCATAGGGACTCATAAGCGCTTAATAAACAGAACTGAACCAATAATACCAGTTCTAAATAAATTTTACGTTTAACTTCCTGGATAAAAATATAATGTAAATTTAAAACATATCTAGTCCCTATGTGCTGTAATAAAAAAATGTAGGTATTAGATTATTTTTAAACAGACACATTTTTTATTCAGATTTTCAGGATTTAAAAATATAGGACACCTAATTTTTTATATGAAACAATTTCAATGAGTTCCAACCGCACTAATTTTGGTTTAATCTCTTAGGAAAACATGATTTGATCAATGTTCAACACTATTTATATTTGTCAGTTTTTTATTTGGGATCTATTATGGGTGATGGGAGTTAATGTCAGCGAAATCAAAATTAATCTTGACAGTTATTGCTCATAAGCAACAATACAAGCCATAGGAAATGTTTATAGATTTACAACTTTCATCGTATTTCGACATAAATAAAATTCATTCATCCATTAACAGTTTGACAAGGAGTTTCTGATTGGTTCCAAGCTAATTTTCTTGCAACTAATAACAAAAAGACAGAACGTATTTGTTTTTCATTAACAAATTTAGAAAATCAAAACTTCTCTTCATCTGTTAAACTTTTAGGGATTCATCTTGATGTAAAGCTAACATGGGAGCATCATACCAAATATAAGTTTCACGTGTTTGTTTTCTTCTAAGAAGGCTCAAATGCTGTGTCTCAGTGCTTATGACTGCCTATCACAGTTTTTTTCCACTCTCACCTTCTCTACGGAAACATCTTGTGGGGAAATAGTGTGTTGGAGCTAATAAGGTATTAATTTGGCAAAAAGAGCATTAAGAATAATGTCTGATATCCCCAGCGGAAGCACTTGTAAACCTTTTTTTTATTAAATTTAAAATTATGACTTTGCCCAGAATCTTTATTTTTCACAATATATTATTTGTGAAGGAAAATTTATCTAGTTTTATTCAGCGTAATGAAATCCATATTTATAGCACTAGGATATGTAAAAGCTTAGAAATTCTATCAATTAGACTGACCAAATCAATAAATAGCCACAAAATTCTACAAATCAAATTGTATAACAAGTTATCTGCTGAATTTCAGATGTTGAGTCTAAACAGGTTTAAGGCTAAGTTGTCTGAATGGCTCCTATAGAAAGGTTTTTATTCAATAGAGGAATTTTTAACATTGAATATTACAGATATTTAGGTTTTTACATGTGTGTACAGGATCATTTTATTACTGTTTATTGTTGACGTCGTCTATTGTGCTTTATGTATTTAATGACAAAGATATGAAGTATGAGCCAGCGTCAGCAAAGTTATGACAGGAGTGGATTGTTGCGCAGGTGACTGGCGCAGCGGACGTAGTCGATGAAGCTGTCTCTGTCGTCACGCAAGATGTGGCTGGTGATGGTAGTGGGCGCGTGCCTGGTGGTGGCGCAGTACCAGATAGCCAACTCGTGGCTGGTGTCGACGCAGCCGCTGCAGCCAGCGCTCGGCGGCGCGCAGTCGGCGGCGGCCGCGGCCGTGGACCAGCTGCGGCTGGACGAGAGCCTCGTCGCCGCCGTCGGCGAGAGGGTCATCCACGACATCGCTCTCCAGGTAACTCGCGACCGGCTGCGGTCAGAACCACACACATTCTAGCAGTGCCAGCCTTGTCAGAGGGTCATCCACGACATCGCTCTCCAGGTAACTCGCGACCGGCTGCGGTCAGAACCACACACATTCTAGCAGTGCCAGCCTTGTCAGAGGGTCATCCACGACATCGCTCTCCAGGTAACTCGCGACCGGCTGCGGTCAGAACCACACACATTCTAGCAGTGCCAGCCTTGTCAGAGGGTCATCCACGACATCGCTCTCCAGGTAACTCGCGACATGGCTGCGGTCAGAACTACACTCTTTCCAGCAGTGCCAGCCTTGTCAGAGGGTCATCCACGACATCGCTCTCCAGGTAACTCGTGACCGGCTGCGGTCAGAACCACACACATTCTAGCAGTGCCAGCCTTGTCAGAGGGTCATCCACGACATCGCTCTCCAGGTAACTCGCGACATGGCTGCAGTCAGAACTACACTCTTTCCAGCAGTGCCAGCCTTGTCAGAGGGTCATCCACGACATCGCTCTCCAGGTAACTCGCGACATGGCTGCGGTCAGAACTACACTCTTTCCAGCAGTGCCAGCCTTGTCAGAGGGTCATCCACGACATCGCTCTCCAGGTAACTCGCGACCGGCTGCGGTCAGAACCACACACATTCTAGCAGTGCCAGCCTTGTCAGAGGGTCATCCACGACATCGCTCTCCAGGTAACTCACGACCGGCTGCGGTCAGAACCACACACATTCTGCAGTGCCAGCCTTGTCAGAGGGTCATCCACGACATCGCTCTCCAGGTAACTCGCGACATGGCTGCGGTCAGAACTACACTCTTTCCAGCAGTGCCAGCCTTGTCAGAGGGTCATCCACGACATCGCTCTCCAGGTAACTCGCGACATGGCTGCGGTCAGAACTACACTCTTTCCAGCAGTGCCAGCCTTGTCAGAGGGTCATCCACGACATCGCTCTACAGGTAACTCGCGACACATTCTAGCTGTGCCAGCCTTGTCAGAGGGTCATCCACGACATCGCTCTCCAGTTAACTCGCGACTGGCTGCGGTCAAAACTACACATAGTGCCAGCCTTAGCGAGTGCGAGGCCCGGGGCAAGAAAACGTTTGTGAGGCCCTCCCATCCCATTTAAACCCCCCCCACACCAATTCTACTCAATGTATTCTTATTTTTTTACACATATTTAATTACATATGAATTATGTATAAGGGCGGTATAAGTTATTGAAAACATCGTAGTCTTTTTTACACCTCCCATGAGACCAATACAAATTATCAAAGGACACTACCAATGAATACACAAACGTTTGTGTATTCATTGACACTACGCAATGGCAAAGCTAATAGTTACGCTGTATCTAATTTCAAGAGTGAACATCATTACATTGTCTACTTCAGTGCATCCGTGACAGTTTAGAGAAAACAAAAATTCCCAACTCTTTAGACCGCAAATCTCTACTTTTTTGATAGATCTGCCAATTTATTAACTGTTGAACACTATTAAATTGGGACACTTATTGATTGGAAATTTTAATTTGGTGAGTAGGGAAATTCACAGTCATAAGTTGAGAATTTTATGTTGCCTCCTCTCTCCTCAGTTGGGCGATTGTGTCTTGTGTCGTGCGCCAGCGCTACTGTGAAACATTTTGTAATTCACTGGCAATAACCTTTCCGCATAGAACGGATGAACTAAAGTAAAGGTACATTAGTGAGGACTGAATTAACATTGAATACTTCCAGTAATTCACACCTTACTATTTTCTATAGGCCTCGCCCAAACCGCACACCCTTATCAAATAACCTAAAAGGCAAAGATGTACAGTTTTGCCGTCTTTTCAAATCATAGTCTTAATATTACAAGCAATCATTCTCATGGTTTAATAGATATCTCTGTGTTGCTTTATTGTAATTTTATTATTTCTGATCACCTATTTTAAACAAAAGAAATCTCTTATCAGAAGCGCAAGGCCCTCCCAGGCGCGAGGCCCTGGGGGACCGCCCCTGTTGCTCTCCCCTAAGGCCGGCACTGACAACACACATTCTAGTAGTGCCAGACTTATCATCTTTTATATGGCAATATTTTTTGGGGTAATAGTACAGCAGCTAGGCAGGTTCTTTTGTGGCAAAAAAGGCTTTGCGAATAATGGTAGGTATGGGATAATGGTAGCTCAACAAGACAGCTGCAAACCTTTTTTCAAAATGTTTCAGGTCATGTCCGTACAAAGTATTTTCATTTATGAAAATATTCTATATGTAAAAGAGAATAGCGAACAATTTTCTTTGAGGAACGAGATACATGGATATGAAACCAGAAACTATCAAAATCTAAACATTAGCGGATCTCGTTTACAAAAATTCTCAAGTTCTCATAAATATTCATAATATCAATGTTCAATAAATTGCCAATAGATTTCCGTAGATTACCTTTTAGTTCTTTCAAACGCAAACTAAATAACTTCCTTATTAACAATGTTCTATATGATGTAAAAGATTTTCTAAATTTTAGGGGTAGTTTTGTTTAGCACCTGACACTTACTTCAACATTTACGTTTATATTTTATTTTTACCAATGTATTTTTTTTACATTATTGTATATAAAAATAATCTATATTTTCAGAAAATGCCCATTACACAATGTAACTTGTTGTTAAGGAAAAATGAAGATATTCTATTCTAGGGTAGGGAAACAGGGGCGGCCGCCTAGGGTCTCGTGCCTGGGAGATCCTTTCACTTCTAATAGGAGATTTCCTTTGTTTAAAGTAGTTGACAACAAATAATAAATCTACATTAAAAGGACACAGATATATTTATTGAACCATGAGAATGTTATATTATATTAAAACTACAATTTAAAAAGGTGGCAGAACGGTAAGTCAAACACGATCTTCACCTTTCAGGTTATTAATAAAGGTATATACAGTTTGCGCAAGGCCTATTGAAAACAATAATCAGTGAAATACTAGAAGGTAATACAGTCCACGCTAGGTGCAGAAGGGAAGTAGCAGTGAATTAATGTTCCTTTAGTTTCATCCGTTCTATGCATAAAGGTTATTTACAGTGAATTATAAATGTTTCACAGTAGAAGCGATGGCGTCACACAACACAAAAACTACCCGTTGGGTGGTGTTGCCCAACTGTAGGGATAGGAGACCACCCAAAATACTCAACTTATGATTGTGAATCTCCCAATTCTCCAATATAAATTTTCCAATTTAATAGTGTTCAGCAGTTACTAAATTGGCAGATTTGTCAAAAAAATAGTTAGAAATATGCGGCCTAAAGAGTTGGGAATTTTCTTATCTCTAAACTAAGTCACGGATGCACTGAACAGACAACTTAATCATGTTCACTCTTGGAATTAGAAACTGTGTAACTGTTATTGCATAGTGTCCTTTGAGAATTTGTGCATTGGCCTTGTGGGAAAAGTACTAACAACTACGATTTTTTGCATCGCTGGACTGCCCTTATTTGTAATTTACATGTGATTAAATATGTGTCTAAAAATTAAGGATACATTGAGTGAGGATTGGTATTGGGGGGGGGGGGGGGGGGGTTATTTGGGATGGGAAGGCCTTGCAAACATTTTCTTGCCCTGAACCTTGCACTCGTTAAGGCCGGCACTGCAATTTGGAACTTCTACCTGGGAAGGGCAGTAAATAATCTTGACCAAAATCTGGCGGTCAAAACTGCATACGTTCCATTACCGAGAGGAGAAGTATTTTGATGTCATTAGCGATGCTTTAAGTAGCAAAGGTAAAGCAAGCTAAGTTTTGTCTCTGTAACTAAGTAAAGGAAAACTGTTAAACTAAGGGACGCGGACGGACCGAAAATTCCCTCGCAGAAAGCGATATTATATTTTATCGCAAGCTGTCTCCTTTGCTTCTTGTATGCGCTATTAGATCTCAAACTACATATCATCAGGAACACAAAAGATCACGATTGACCCCCCCCCCCCCCCCCTAACCAGTGCATCTCCTTTTGTTATGACTGTAGAGAAACATTTTTTGAAATTTTTTAATCGCACACCCAGTAATATCCCCCGTTTTTGCCACTCTTATTTTTTGTGTAAGAGAATCTTTCTTAATGAATACCAGAACATCCTATGTTAGAAATGTCAAATTCATTAATTTTGGATATTACATACATTTTTTATTGGCACAATACCTCGTGGTACTGTATGATACAATCATAGTGTGATGACATCTCTCAGTGAAATAACAATCAGATTTTTGTTTCGCTTCAGTCTATGTGAAACTCCAAGACAAACTAAAAAAGTCTCAGTTATGTACTATATAACTGTGCTACTTTATTGCTAAACCCATCAATATACTCTTTTTCTCTCGGTGAAGGAATGTGTGTAGTTTTGGCCGCAAGATTTTTGTTTTGATTACTTACTGACCCTCCCCAGGCAGTAGTCCTAGAATGTGTGTAGTTTTGACCGCAATCGTTAGGTTTGTTGTTTTGGTCATGTGTAGTTTTATGCAGACACCACTGGGAAGATGTAAAAGGTTTGAATCGTGTTACTCTCTGCTGCACTTCATGTCGTTTCAAAATTCATTGGAAGTATCACAAATACATGCCTCGGAATACGGTTACCATTTGCATTTTGGTATTTTATTGGTCTGTTACAGATGTAATATAACGTATCTGACTGGATTATTGTTGAGGGTTCATCGTTGGAACTTGTCAAACGCCAGTATCGACTTTGTGCCTTAGGCCTCTATTACTCCTCACTTGGTCGGTATACAATTTTACTTTCATGTCAAATTAGATGTGATGAGTCAAATCAATTATGTACTCTTGGTAACTACTTCTTATTTGTCTTATTCAGTCCTTTCAGATTTTAAGATTTTATAATGAATATGCAAATAACTGAGAATATTTAAATTTTAGAAAGTTTCTACAAGTATATAAAGTTTATAAAATTTACTGTTATATGGAGTGAGTTCCAATTTTGAGTTTTCTTTAACCGTGAGGTGATGAAAAAACCAACAGTCACCTGTGCAAAAAATTCAATCTCAGGATATAAATAATTCACTCCATGCTGTAACGGGTAACGAATTCCCCTGAGGTGAAACTGATAAAAAGTTTCTTTAATTAAAAAATAAACTCCGTCTGACTTGAAGCAGTGTAGCTGGCCCTCTGTAAACATTAGCCTCGAGCATTATATCGATACAATGGTTTGTTACATTTCAAACCTCACTATACTTTATTTTGTGTTTGTGTGTTTGTTAGCAACATGCATATTTTTTATATTTGTCTTGAGACATATTTAAAAATTGACAAAGACTCATGAATCAATCCTGTGGCTACAATTTCATCATCAAAACCAATCTTAGAAAGATTTTGAAAAAATGGAAACAATAATAAATGTAAGTTATGAAATTTGAAAATATTTTATTCGTCTTTTTTTGGTATTCTATTTGTCATTTTGAGTGGTTGTTCAGTAGATTACTAAATACAACAAAACATTAATCTGTTTAAGTTTAAATTAATAAGAATTATCAACCACCTGAGGAAGGTAAACAATCTAATAAAGAGCATAAATAGAGGAAGGCCTTCAAATATCTACAATTTTCATCTTTTGAATATTTACATATTTTCAGGAGAATATAAAAATTATCAATAATATAAATTATCAGATGGGAGAGGATCTTTGTTACTTTAATTTCAAGTTGAGAGTGAATATATGAAAGCACTACTACTATTAAAATGAAGGCTTCTATCAAGTTACTTATGGATTTAAATACGAGGCGTGTTTTTTTGAGTAGGTACTGTTTTTGAATAGAGAATGAAAGGATAGTGAAGAGGCATTTGGGCAATGGCATTGGGTAGATAGACTCACTAGACAGTGGTGTAGGTAAACCTTTGTCAAGGGATTCAACTGCCAGTGGGGGGAGGGGGGGCAGGAGGTATGGAATGCCCCTCAGTGGAAGCGGGGTCTGGAGGCACAGCCCCAGAAAATTTTTAAAAATTCAAACTATAAAGTCACATTTTTAAGCATTCTAGAGACATAAAAACATGCCGTGGGCCTCCATAGTTCTAACTCATTCAGGCTAATTGACTTAGTCGTATTCTTAAAATTCGGATCATAGGGATTTAGGCAAAATGCCCTTTTCAGGAAATAAGGGGGATATAGTATTCTAATGTTACACAAATTTACCCTCTGTCATTTACCAACTGCTGGTAACTTTGAGCGATTTTTTAAGGCCCCTGTTGTCTTTTGAATGAGGCCTACTCCCATCACTTACCCGCAGCTGGCAAAAAATGGTATATGTAATTGACTTTCTCAGCTGTTTGTGATATTATCAAAGTTATTGACACAATTTTTCCAGGATTGCTAAATGCGCGATTGTTTTTTACAGCCTTTCGTGCCATTCTCAACATATTACTCCCTTTGTGTCACCGTTCACCCGCAGTCCTACAATCGGTGAATTTGCATGGATATTTTTACGGCTGTTGACAATCACTTCCCCCTAATCTCCCCTCGTACCCTCGCCACTGCTTAAGGAGTCTGTCAGTACATGGTGTAGGTCGATAGGTCTGTATTAAGCTCTGCAACTCAAAAACAAAATGGGCGCCTCAAGCTGTAGTGCCACCAGCTCTACCGCCGTGGTCAATAACTGTGCTGAACAATAAATTTTGACATCATTCACTTTCTTTGGATTTAAAAAGTAAAACCTTTTGAGTTATGTTAAGCTTATGGGGAACAACAATGAATGCTAGTTCAGTACAAAATGGTTACTCTGTTTGCCTAAAGAAAATGACACTATGGTTCACATTTAAGAGAAGAGTAGCCGACAAGGATTTATTACTGATCAATGACAGGAGGGCTCAAAAATTTCAGAGAAACACTCACATATAACAGTGAATTTCCCGGTTTTGCAACTATCATGGGCCACCACATAAGACTGGTCATTCTTCCCTTCAATACGAACAATAGTGTGATTTCTTTAAGCAAACTGCACGATTTTTGTACTGCAGTGTCATTGATTTTTGATTCCCATAAGCTTAAAAGATAATTCACTAGGTTTTACTTTTTCACCTAAAGAAAGTGAATGATGTCACACTTCTCGTTCAGCAAGATTATTTCCCAGGGCGGTGGAGTTTGTGTCACAGAGCTTGGAGCGGCCATAAGTTATAGAGCTTAATACAGCCATATTGACCTTCACCACGTACTGACAGATTTAAATGGACCGCGGCAATATTGTCGCGCGATATTCCCACTGCCCTGTGTGAAAGCGTCCATTTAAATGTATGCATAACGGGTGATCGGCAGTTTCGCCGCGGCGATAAAAATCGCCATGTGTGTCTCCGCCCATACCCTCCATTCTCTATTCAAAAACCGTACAAACTTAAAAAAACACACCTGATAGCTTAAAAACATTTTTTTGAAGAACCATCGATGAAAAATTATGATAACGACAATTTTATGTATATGAGATCTTCCAAGTATTGGCAAAAACCGACTTGTTCGCATTTACACAAAATGAAAAAGAACAATGTCATAGAGTTTATCATAGAATATGAATCCTGGTCCGCTACAATCGTGTTTATACTTTGTTCCAGGTCAGCCAGAAGCTGAGCAGTGAGATTTGCGGCAGCTCAGCAGATGGCTCCCAGGCCCCGCCAGACCTGCGGAGGCCCCCCGCCCAGCCGTGGGCGCTGCCCCCGCTCTACATCATCACCCCGACCTACCGACGGCCGGAGCAGATCCCCGAGCTGACGAGACTCGCGCAGACTCTCATGCACGTGCCCAACCTTCACTGGCTCGTCATCGAGGACTCCCAGAACAGAACTCTTCAAGTCACGCAACTCTTGATGCGCACAGGCCTCTCTTTCGATCACCTAGTGGGTAAGTAGTGAACATACTTGGGAATAACGAATAGAAATTCTAACGATTAGTGATATTCGCTAGTTTTTTCGGCTAACTACGTTAGTTTTTCAAAAGCACTGGAAATAACTTCTACTCAGTTAGATTCTAGCTAACGAATAAATAATATATTCGTTAGTTGTTTTGGAGTCTAAGTAGTTAGATTTTTGGACGGGCGGAAGTACCTCAAATACGAGTTTTTTTATGCAAGCGGTGAGGGTTGCGTTCGGCCGTGCGGGAAGCAATGAGAGGGGTCAGCGCCCTTGTTGACAAACAACGCAGGGGGGTGGGGAAAGTCCAGTTGCTTTGGTATGCAGTGGCAGCCGATACACCGCAAGCCCAGAGGAGTGAGAAGGGGGAATTTTTGGTTGTTTGTCATCGCTTAACATTGTCTTCAGTTAATTCTCTGACAAGTGTGAGGTAATTTTTTCTGTGGTAGCAGCCTGTGATACATGATTTAAGTTTTCTTAGTGTTTAGTTGGTTAAATGATTTTGTTGTGTTAATACTTTTGTTGTTATATTTTAGTGTCAGTTAAGTAATAGTTTTACAGTACACTCCCGATTATCCGAGGTCTTCGGGACCGAGGCTACCACGGATAACACGAACCTCGGATAATACGGAGTTTACGTATGTTTTGAGGTTGGGCTGTAATAAGACCACTTCAAAATGTTTTATTAGATATAGTATTAACCAATAAATACGGCAACGCAAGTCCTTTTGAGTTGCAAGTAAAATAATTTTAAATAAAGACACTTGTATTATGCATTATTATAATGCTGAGAAAGAAAATAAAAACGTATATTTAAGCTTAGATCTGCCTCGGATAAACGGAGTCTCGGATAACCGGGGCTCGGATAATCAAGAGTGTACTGTAATAAGTTATGAAGGAGAATAGTTTTAATTCTCCGAAACTAACTTTATTTTCTATCAGTTAGTTTTTTAACTTACTAATAACTTCTTTCAGTTTTTTTTTAACTAACTATTTAATAACTTCTATCAGTTACTTTTTATGGGTCTAACTAATCAGAAACTCTTACTAATCTAATCTAATTCCTACTAGTTAGAATTTTTGACAACTTTCCCAACTATGGAGTAGTGTATAGAGAAATGATGCTCGGATGCCTAAATGATCTGCTCAGATATGGAAATCGGGAGAGACAATGCCTCTTTTGAGCCACTTAAAATAGGAAGGGACGATGACGATGGGGCGAAGCTTTTGTATTACATTTGCTTTGTATATATGTAAACTTAACTTAAACATAAACAGATGTAGAACTTGAAAGTTTATTTGGACAAAGTGAAAAAATGATGTAACCATGTTTAGATGAGATTCAGTCATTCCACAAGTAATTCAAAAAGGGATTTGCTTCATTCATTTTTGTTCTTTTAACAAAAACGTCTTCTTCCAATGATAATTTGGAATTTATATTTTCCTATGTTAATATATCTTATTGGGAGTCATGTATATTGTCAAATAACTAAGTGAACCCACTTTAAATTTCAGGGAAACATTTTTACATAAATTCACCTACAGTACCGACCTAGTAGACCCAAAAACAATTTAAAAGCCTATTAGAATCCTAAATCAAATAATGAGTGCTTTTTTATTAAAATCTTTTACCATGCATCATGACAGACTTGAACTGATATCTTCGCTGACATTGTGCATAAGTCCTCAGAATCCATGCGGTAGAAGTCAGTGGCATTTTTACTTATATTATCAGGATCCTTCATTCAGGATTCTTTGGTCAGATTGAAGGGATTCTGTTTCATTGAAAGAAGAGAATTCAATATTTTTACTTGTAATATGAAACCAAAAACTGATTATGGTTTTGCTATCTAAGTTACTTCTGCTGGATATGAACCAAAACAAAATCATTTCAACCCCTGAATTTTTATGTCAGTATGAACAACTGTATGTTTCAATTAAAGTATTCCTATTGATTTCATTGGCTTTTTTCTATTGGTACCTAAAGAAAAAAATAATCAATAACATCAGTGTCGTTACATTCCTTAGCTGTAAGACAGCAGCAGAAATAAATCTCTAGTAAAAACTTTGACTTGGTAACAAAACGCTATTACTCTAAGACCCTCCACATAAATTTGAACTTTATTATTACTTTTCATGAACTCATATATCTTCGAACTCAAGTAAATCATTGTTCAAGTCGAGTAAAGCACTTCCCGACACAAAGCAGATTAATGTGTCAAGTTTTAAATAAAACATGCAAAAATCTGTAAAAAATAGGGAATTGAGCAATGAGTGAAATTTACTATTGACAAAATCATAGTATAATCTTTTGTTATAATTATTTTAAAACAATTAACCTCATTTTTTAATTTGATTCGACTTTCGATTTTTTATAAAACTAACATAGAGTGATTCTTATATTTTTGATTAGTTGTAAACTAATTGATCAATAGCTATTTTTAATTGGCCAAAAATAAAATAACTCAATTTTTGCCCATTAGTTACATCAAAACTAAACTATGCCATGCAGATTTTTAGCGAAGGAAAAAAATAATTCCTAATGGTTTTACATTTTTCTAATGTTTCACTGAAGTAAAATTAGTCTTATTTTATCTTTACTAATAAACATGCAAATATTAAATAATACTTCAGGTCTTTATCAATTAATGCAAAACCAAATAATGTGTGGCTTATCTGCACAATAATTAATTAATCAATATAAGAACTATTAATAACTTGTAAATTATTAATCATTACCTGTCCTATATTAAAAGTAAAAATTTGATTATTTTTGCTGCATTGATCTTTCTAAAAAATAAAGCTTACATGTCCAAAAAAGTATATACTGATTAGATTGTACTTTTTGTAATATTTATTTTTTGTATAGAAACCCTTTGTAATAGTTGTGGTTTTATTTTTTTTTCTTAGATGTTAATTATAATAATAAATATTTGTGATTGTTACACACAAATATTTATCATAATTATTATCATAATTGCAACAATGCCTTTCTCTCCTTATTAACACATTAGTTAATATTACGGTAGTTAGTATTAATAGTACTGCAGCTGTACTATTTTAGCTACAGTTCACTCCTGATTATCCAAGCCCTGGTTATCTAAGACTCCGGGTTATCCAAGGCTAGACTTAAAAATATTGTTTTTAAACTCAAAATGACTAAAATATTGATTTTGTATAGTCAACAGAAATTGATTATTTGTCCCTAAAATGACTTAAGAGTTCTATAAACTGTTTATTGGTGAAAACTATGTATTGCTATTACATTTTTCACTATTACATATTCTTGTTACATCCTAACTCAAAAACAAGTATCCTTCATTGTATTATCTAAGGTTCTCAGTATCTGAGGGAGTCTGGGTTCTGAAGACCTGGAATAGTAGAGAGTGTACTGTATTTATTTTGTTATTAATTTCAGCTATAACCCAACTCTTAGTATTGCAATCAAACCAACACATTACACTTTAGTACACAACATCATTTTGATGGTTTGGGATACTATTATTGGTTGACATTAGTGGCGGCTCGTCCATAGAGCACTAGAGCATGTCAACTACCTATGAAAAATTATAAATATTCCTCTAGTGAAATAAATCTATAAGAACCTAGTCATAAGCAGATTATCCTAATGATATTAAAATGACAGTATGAGCCTCAGTAAACATCGCGGACAGTGTAAAAATTAGTAACAGGTGACTAGGGGGGCCGATCATAAATTACGTCATCGCTTTTTGGCCATTTTAGAACCCCTTCCCTATAATCATCCTCGTAAAAATCGTCTAATCACCCCTCCATTTTAAAAATTATGTCATGGAGTATAAAATTATGACTCAAGTAAAATATGTGAGTTTAAACCAAATAAACTAGAAGTTTTTTATTGTGTGTTAAAACCATCAAATTTAGTTCAAACCCCATTTTTGAGCTGATTTGTTGATAATTGACTATTAAAACCAGAACTCTACTATTTAGGCTTACCATATATTTTTCATTGATACTGAGGACAAGCCTTTAAAAAAACTAGGACAATCTACAAAAAAGGAGGACATGTTAAAAGTGGGGACAAAAAGTACTAATTTTTAAAACAATTGATAAATTTTAACAGAATGGACAAAAAATATCCGTTCAGGGTAACCTCAGAAATCATATTAATTTTTAAATCAATTAAAAACTGTTTTTGTTTGATCTTTCTGTATATTAAGTGAGATTATCGCAAAAACGCATTTTACCGCCAAAATCACGATTTGTTTCAAAATTTAACAGGGGCTATAATGGGTAATAGTATTTTCATTTTTGGAGTGTCCGTTAACACGATAACTCTCATAAAAATCGTCCGATCGTGAAAATTTTAGCACAGACATGTAAAACTAGGTTTTCTTGAACGAGTTCGTAAACTGGCCAGATTGACATATCCAAAGTGGGGGTAACGGCTGTTTTTACTTTATTTTATTTAAAGTAATCCATAAAAAGTTATTAACTCTTGAAATCTTGTTAAAATACACAAAATAGGTTTCTTTCTGCTGAAAAACTACTGACTATTGCTGAAAAACTACTGACTATTTCTGAAATCGCGGACATTTTACGACAGCAAACATTTTTGCGGACAAGTATTAAAAAAGAGGACTGTCCTCAGTAATCGCAGACGTCTGGTAAGCCTACTACTATTACAAACAAATTATCAAGGAAAACTTAACTTTTTTCAACTTTGCACTGCAACAATTTATGGTAGTGATGGATGCTACAGAATTCATATCTAACACATTGGTCATTAAAATCTGCTCATACTATAGCTTTATTTTGTCCTGAAGCTAAAATAACTATGAAAACAAATTTGTTAAAACAATAACATATTTCCTAATGGATTTTATAAGCTGAATAACTTAAGTAAATTGAATTTACCTAATTTTATTAAATATTTTGTATCAAAGTCGTCATAAAACATAATTTGAAAAATGATGTCATTTCAATGTCACCCCCTCCCCATGCACATTATCTTACCATCTTTTCTTTCCAGGCTCTTTCCCCTATTTTTCCCCTGATGTAATTTATGGACCAAGAGCCCCTCTCCTGCTCACGAGTCCATTTGTTGCTGCAGCAAATAAAGAAGTATAAATTTCATTGACCTAACAGAGTTTCACTGAGAGCTGCTCCCAGGAGTGCTCGAGTGAGCCCTGTGTGCCAGTTAGCTCATTAAAGTTGTGCTATGTCGTTTTCACTGTACAGGCCAGTGCCAGACCTAAGCCCCCTGTCAGGACTGAATTTTGGGCCCCAGAGGCTTCTGGTGGAGCTGTAGGAGGAGGCCCCTACGGTCTCGGCAAAAGTGGCTTTTTTTTAAGAGATCGACTCCAAATTCTTTTTTCTCCGCTTTTCCCCTGTCCTGGGACCCCTTTTCTGAGGCCTCCTTTTAAGCCCGAGGCCCCCGGCGCCCACCGTGTGTGCCGTTAGGGAAATACGGCCCTGCCCACTGTGGTCCCCCTGAGACCAGCTTCAGTTAAAGTGGTGACTTTTTTTGCTAATTTACGTCCTGGAGGCTAATTATTCCCTCAAATTCACTCCAAATACCTTATTTTCTGCAGCCTCCAATTGGCGCACAGGCCTAAGCCCAGGCGCTAAAGAAATTATTTCTTAATTTAGATTTAGAATAACATTGCTTGGAATTGATGGAAAAAATTTTTTCGAGCATTACATTTAGTTGACTTTCTTAGCAGTATATCAAAATATGTCAAGTACGTTATAAAATTGCAAATGTGCTTTTATATGTGATATAACTAGTGGTAAAAACCAAACGGATTAAGATAAAAATTACCTAAAACTTTTACTAAAAAGTTAAAGGACTGTTGTTTATTATAATAAAGTTTACTACAGATGTTTAAGTGTGTGTTTTTAAGGTTCTACCACATTATGAAATAGAATGAGTTAGTTGCCGTGTGGCCGCAGCCGCACTTTCTTTCGATAATCAGGGAAGGCCTACAATCATTATCAATGATTAATGATGTAAAACTATTATTTTCAGCAACAATGATGGAAAATACTTGGGAAATAGATTTCAATACCTTCAAAGGTAATCTCAAGCATCTTTATCTTGTAGGTAATCTTTCCCTTCAAAGGTAAAGGCAATCTGCAAGCATTGCACAACTGTGAATAACATCAGCTATCTCAAGAAATGCAGGCGCTAGGGTCTTCGAGGCATGTAACATACTTTAAAACTGATTGCTTAAGACAATAACCCTAATATAATACATCAGTGTTATGTATATATTTTTTAACTTTAAACTCCCGTCATAAACTTATGAGCTGCCACTAGTTGTCATCATATTTTTTGTTTATTTGATAGCTTCTTTAAATTCAATATTTCTGGTAAACTAATTCCATTTTTGTATAGCTAGCGTACTGTCCGTGAGAGATAAGAAGTCCCATAAGTCCTGGCCTATTTGAAAAATGTAGGCTCTTGTTACTTGGCGCCTGTATTTTTTATTTTATGTTTCCGAAATACCGCGCAGCAACGTACAGATATTGATGCATATTGCTCTGGCTCGGGGGACTTCTTAACTCTCACGGACAGTAGAAGGTAAACTTCTTCCCTTTTGGGTGAAACTATATCAAATGAAAACTAAATCTGTGTCCATAAAACCTTTACTCATGAAAATGAAGTTCGTAATTTATAAAAATTTTCTAGGAGCAACTACAGCTTTAACAATGGATAAAGCAACTACTATGAAATAATCCTAGGTGTTAGTTTTGAATTTAATTAATCACTTTTCCTAATTTATAGCTCCGATGCCTGATTCTTACAAGAATAAGAAAGGATCCAAGCCACGAGGAGTTTCAAATCGTAATCGAGGGCTTCTGTGGTTGCGTGCTAACGCTACAACGGGAGTCTTCTACTTCGCTGATGACGACAATACTTACGATATAGATCTTTTCCAAGAGGTACAGTATGATTTTAATATACTTCTATATTATCTTGGAAATACAGTGAGGGGCAGAAATACCTGACAATTATTGTTTGAGCACAGTTAAGCAATGGTGTGGATGAGGATGACAAGGAGTATGGTTTACTCAAGGTTACTTCATGCAGTTTCATTTGCCATAGAACAATGGTTCATTGAACTGTGTGCAGTCGTCTTGGAGACGTATTAAAAAAATAGTGATATTGTTGTTGGAATGGAATGCATGAAAATGCTACTGCTTTTGAATGTCTACTCACAGTGTGAAAAACCCTGCTGGGTAGCACGGTCAAGAAGTTTAAGCTTTTGAACCGTTAAGGTTGTAAAAGGTTGGATACATTTTGCCTCTTGTGCAGTAATCTCACTGAGTGATCAGGCGTTTCAAGAGCAGTGTGTTGAAAGAGGAGCCAGTGGCTTTGAAAATTGGAAATTCATATTTTGTTATTGTGTTATGTTTCTCTTGTGTACTCTTCAGCAGTTTAAACCACCAGGTGAGCCTGCTGATTCTCCTATCCTACCCTAATACCTTACGACTCAGGCCTAGAACCAAACCTTTACCGAAACAATATGATCATAGTTTTAACTTTTTATAGTTTTTTTTATCTCGTATTCGCCATCCTATTTCTGTTGACTGGGTAATTAATATTCTAGAAAAAAATTTAAACAATTTTCTGTTCAGCAATGTGAATCTTGCTGTTAAGAATTCGTTTCGTTGTTTTTTTTTTTTTTTTGCTAAATGGTGGCTAAATGATGTGGTATCTATCATACATCCAGGGTGTCTTTTTAAACTCAACCCATGTTTAAGATTGAATAATGCACATATAAAGATGAAATGAGTATTGTTTTGTTAATCTTAACATTTTATACAACCTATTATTTAAGTTTGATCACATTTAGCTTACACTATGTGTTCAAACAATCCGTCATTGATATTTATACAAAGTTGTGCTCTCTCCATCAAATTCCTGAACACGTTTTGTGAAGTACCTCTTCATTTCAAAGAAAATAATATAGTAGGATCAAATCCGGGGATCTCGGGGAGGAATAAAACTTCACTGATAAAATGAAATTTCGGTTGCGTTTTAAAAAAACACCCTGTACAATCTGCAATTGTAATTTCCAGATAAATTAATTTTAAATTCAATCCAGATGAGGAACACGAAGAGAGTGTCGATGTGGCCGGTGGGGCTGTGCACCAAGTATGGCCTCAGCTCGCCCATCGTCCGCAATGGGACCTTCGCTGGCTTCTACGACGGTTGGATCGCCGGCAGGAAGTTCCCCGTTGACATGGCCGGGTTTGCTGTCAGCGTTGAGTTTCTTCTACAGGTATGTTGGTTGATTATTTATTTATTACAATATTTTAGATGACAGCATCAGAACTATGTTCCGAACACAGGCGACAGTTATTATGTGTCTTACATGTCTTCTTTCCCCCGTAGACCCTCATGGGCATGGGTTCAGGCTGCCAGGGATTGGTAGGCAGGTGGAAAAAGAATTAGGAATCCTCTTTTTTTAGGTACAAGAAAAACATTAGGCCTATCAATCATTCCATTCTTTAACTCAAGAAAAACTTCCACTGAGTAAAAACATTTTTCAATTAGGAAACTTTTTGAAACTTTTTGGACTTTTTTGAAAAAAATTTGGACCAAGATACATTGGTTTTTTTTCAAACAGTTTCAAGTTATGAGTGATTGCTGTGCGATGGAGCCTATTTCTAGTATATTAAATTGTTGTGGTCAAGGCCGTAGCCAATGGGGGGGGGTTAGGGGGTCACCGCCTCCCCAAAATAGTTGAATTTGCCTTGAAATTGTAGCCAATGGGGGTGGTTTGGGGGTGAAAAACCCCCCCGAAATAGTCAGTCCCCCCCCAAAACCTCCCCGGGCAAATGCATAGGAACCCGGGAACAGACAAAAAGGGTAAAAAATGTCAATACAGGGGCCGAAAATCACAAGTGTGAGTAAAAAAGAGGAAAAGGTCACCACTTTTGAGGAGCCGGAAATCCTGTCGTCGGCCCTGTCCAAACCCCCCTCCCCCCCCCGAAAAAAAATTCCTGGCTACGGCTTTGGTTGTGGTATGTTGAACTGTCCGTCTGTCCTGTCTGCATCTGCCTGTCTGTATGACAGATGGTTTATTGAATTATTGTAGTTAATGATTTCATGAATAAATAAACTAGGAACAGACAAAAAGTTCAACTGTTTAAAGGCTTTGCTACAGCTTTACCTAAACCCTAACCCCGTAATCACCCCCATGGCTCTCTTCTGTAATTTGAAATTATATTCTAAATTTTTCTTTGAGATGCTCCCCAAAGAACAATTAATCATTGTGTGAAATGTGGGATTCGAAAACACCATGGTAAACTAACCTGCTGAGGTCAATGTTTCTTCCTGAGGGCTGTTTGAGAAATGTGTTGAAGGACATCAGGCCAGACGAAAGTTGTAAACGAAAGTCGACGTGGGAGTTCCAGCTCAAACCATCATCCAATTCCACTCCTAAAAAATTATCTATGTTTGATCTTTCTAACTGAACCTCATTAATATAGGTATTTGAAGAAACTGAATTTAAGTTTTGCCTCTGAGTAGTCTGTATGTGAACGAACTGAAAAAGCACTCAAGCAGGCAGATATGATAAGATTGCTGCACATGATGGCTGAGTTTGTGAGGTTACCTTAAAATCAATACTTCTAACCATGTAAATGCAATGTCAGCCTCTTATGAGTGGCGAGGGGGATAGGGCTGCAACTGTTACCCTGGTGTCCAAACAGATGGGGGAGAGGGCTAAAAACCAATACCCTGGTGTCCAAACGGAGGGGGGAGAGGGCTGCAACCATTACCCTGGTGTCTAAACGGAGGGGGGAGGGGGCTGCAACCATTACCCTGGTGTCCAAACTGAGGGGGGAGAGGGCTGCAACCATTACCCTGGTGTCCAAACGGAGGGGGAGAGGGCTGCAACCGTTACCCTGGTGTCCAAACGGACGGGGAGAGGGCTGCAACCATTACCCTGGTGTCCAAACTGAGGGGGAGAGGGCTGCAACCGTTACCCTGGTGTCCAAACGGAGGGGGAGAGGGCTGCAACCGTTACCCTGGTGTCCAAACTGAGGAGGGAGAGGGCTACAACCATTACCCTGGTGTCCAAACGGAGGGGGAGAGGGCTGCAACCGTTACCCTGGTGTCCAAACTGAGGGGGGAGAGGGCTACAACCATTACCCTGGTGTCCAAACGGAGGGGGAGAGGGCTGCAACCGTTACCCTGGTGTCCAAACGGACGGGGAGAGGGCTGCAACCAACCCTGGTGTCCAAACGGAGGGGGAGAGGGCTGCAACCGTTACCCTGGTGTCCAAACGGAGGGGGAGAGGGCTGCAACCGTTACCCTGGTGTCCA
Organism: Flexamia atlantica; assembly: GCA_035578135.1. Classification (NCBI taxonomy): domain Eukaryota; kingdom Metazoa; phylum Arthropoda; class Insecta; order Hemiptera; family Cicadellidae; genus Flexamia; species Flexamia atlantica. Next base: position 13,806,335 of record JAQJVK010000010.1, read on the forward strand.
AACGGACGGGGAGAGGGCTGCAACCATTACCCTGGTGTCCAAACGGAGGGGGAGAGGGCTGCAACCATTACCCTGGTGTCCAAACGGAGGGGGAGAGGGCTGCAACCATTACCCTGGTGTCCAAACGGAGGGGGAGAGGGCTGCAACCGTTACCCTGGTGTCCAAACTGAGGGGGGAGAGGGCTACAACCATTACCCTGGTGTCCAAACGGAGGGGGAGAGGGCTGCAACCGTTACCCTGGTGTCCAAACGGACGGGGAGAGGGCTGCAACCAACCCTGGTGTCCAAACGGAGGGGGAGAGGGCTGCAACCGTTACCCTGGTGTCCAAACGGAGGGGGAGAGGGCTGCAACCGTTACCCTGGTGTCCAAACGGAGGGGGAGAGGGCTGCAACCGTTACCCTGGTGTCCAAACGGACGGGGAGAGGGCTGCAACCGTTACCCTGGTGTCCAAACGGACGGGGAGAGGGCTGCAACCATTACCCTGGTGTCCAAACGGAGGGGGAGAGGGCTGCAACCGTTACCCTGGTGTCCAAACGGAGGGGGAGAGGGCTGCAACCGTTACCCTGGTGTCCAAACGGACGGGGAGAGGGCTGCAACCATTACCCTGGTGTCCAAACGGAGGGGGAGAGGGCTGCAACCATTACCCTGGTGTCCAAACGGAGGGGGAGAGGGCTGCAACCATTACCCTGGTGTCCAAACGGAGGGGGAGAGGGCTGCAACCGTTACCCTGGTGTCCAAACAGGAATACAGTTGTTTTCTTTTTATGTATTATACAGTATACATTGCTTGAAATGACGACCTACCCAGGAAGGTATTTTAAGCCAAGTATGAATGACAGATGAGTGAAGGATGATTGTGGCGTGATCTTGTAGTTTCATTACTGACCAAGGCCGACATTTTTCTTGGACAGGACTGTTAATTAATAGCCCAACAGCCAATAATAACCAAGGGTCCTACATTTTAACATAGGATCCAAACCACTATTTGCCTGGTTTACTATTTACGAACTGGTCTAATTATGAGGACGGTCTTATAAATGTAGTATTTAATAGTGCCGACATTAATCCCCACCAAGGAACACCGCGTCCACAAGCTATCGCTCATAACTATTCGCAATTCGTGACCGCCAAGTAGCTGTATCACAGGACACGCCACAGTCCCATTCACTCTAGGACTGTGGATTTTATACTGTCACTGTGGATTTTATACTGTAAATTTTTTTCATAGTATCAAATTATTATTACGTCTTATTTATTAAATATACAAGATACCAACAATCATGAACATAATTATATTATTTGAAGATTTAAAGCCACTTAAACATTGCAATAAAACTTCAAAAAGAGTGAAAGTGCCTATACCAAACCTTATCCATTAATAAATTCTGTTCATTTTCATTATATTTTCAGCAGATATTAATATTAAATTTGACTGCTGAAGATTTTCTTTTCTCACATTAGTCCTTTAATCCTCTGTGGGTTATAGTTTTTAATCATCGGTACCTTAGCATTTAATTCTCAAAAAGGTTTTCTAATGGCGTAATAATTTCAGATAATGCAGCTGAAATGAACTGGAGGATACACATTTATACACTAGTCTTCCAAGTTTTTTTTTACTTATTTTTACCTGTAGATATTTTGTTTCTGCCGTAGATCAGCAAAACTAATGTAAAATTAGAACTGAATGCATTTTTGCCATATATAGATGTATGTTGTAAGGGAATTGCTTGTTTAACTATTTTGTCCTTCCAGCTGTAGACTTTTAAATCTTTAGGTTGACAGGTATTTCTCACCAAAAAGTCAAATTCGCAGATACCTCAATTAGAAAAATTGAAACTATAGGAAAAATCTCATCCAAAAATATGAATTTTGATATTTTCGGCACATTGATAAACAAAAGTTCTCATAGGGAATTGCATTACAATTTTAAATGGCAAAGTAAATGAAAGAGAAGTCACCAAATGTGGTGGTGAATTAACAGGATAGATTCAAAATATTTTTAAAATATCATCAAATGATAAAATATTTGTAAAACTTCCTGCAATTTTGTTTGGTGCTGTTAAGAATCTAGAAACAAAGAGTTTGTCTATAATGTGTACAACTATAGACAGCACATAGTTTTTCCAGGGCAGTATTTTCGTTTTATTGTTAATCTTGATTGAAATAAATCCATGAAGTACCTTTTAAGTATCCCTACCTTAGTATGTATCCCTAACTCACAACACATGTTTTTTTGACAGCGACCAAAAGCCACAATGCCTTATAAACCAGGGTTTGAAGAAGATGGATTTCTTAGAAGTCTAGCACCGTTTGAAGCCAAAGATATTGAGCTCAAGGCAGATAACTGCACAAAAGTAAGTAGTAAATATTGTACACTGCCTATATATTGTACACTGCCTAAATATTGTACCTAAGGTCTATGGAGCCAAGGCTACCTCAGATACCGAGAAGTTCAGATAATAAAGAGATCTGTAGGATTTTGGGGTTAAGCTTTAATGATACCACTTGAATGTAAAATGTTTGTAATGTATTCTTTAACGGACCTAAAAAATAATTTCCTAAAAAATAAATTATTGTTTATTGTTGACTGTGTCCTGATATATCACTATTTTAGTATACCAGCGCTATCAAAACAATTAAATACCAGTATTTCAATTCGACTGCTCAATACCATAAATCATTAAAAACTTATTTTCAAGTGTTTTTGTACGATATTCCTAAACACTGTGAGGAGTGCACTCTGATTGCTGATTGACAAAAACAAATGACATCTTTAAGACACATCACACATTATCACCCGGTGGCACCTCTCGATCAAATCTGATTCTCTAAAGCATAAGCTCTACATTAAGGAATGACTACACTTGTTCTGTTCTTTAAAATTCTCGGTAGTAATACTTTTAGTTTCTGAACATCATGTAAGAACAAATACACCCAAAGTATTTATACATCATTTGTCTTCTCTGAAGAGATGGACTAGATGTTAGTCGCATCGATGTTATTGGCAAAGACTGAATTCGTAGTTGAGTTTTGTCCTCCTACGCTTGCTGTAACTGGAACTCTGAAATCTGTGTTCACTGTAGTACAGTGACAGCTGGAATCTGCTGTCTGCCTGTACCTGATGAGACGAAACACATCAAAACAGCAAGTCAGAATCCACTCTGTCAGGGCATCTGCTCCTTTTGCCAGCTGTGCTTTCACCAGCGGCAGCAGCATAGCAGTGCAGGTGGTGCCCACACTACTTTAGCTTGCGCTGGGCACGCTTTGTTTTTGATAAAGCAGAACAACCCCATAGGAAAAGTGTTTGTGGAGACTGAAGAAATGTTAGGTCGACCATGACATCGAGCTATCATTTGTCTTCTCCAAATTTGTCCAATAGTCTTCTCGTTGGACCTGATGATGACCAATGATTGCTGCGGCTGATCAAAGGTGATCGTCATTTTACGTGTTTCGCTGTAAGTGCAAATATAACTATTTTCAGAAGGTTTCAAATATTCTTATTTCATTATATAGAACAACACGGACCATGCTAATGAAGAAGTTATTAAAATATCGATTAAGATAAGTAGGCTACATCCCTGTCTGTTTAATGTAATGTTTTATAGATACTAGTATGGCACACCCAAACGAAGAAGAATGAACCAGCTGCACAGCTTGATTTAAAGAAGTACAACAATACGAATCTCATCCATCTGAGGTCTTTGATCGTTTGATTTATTACAGTCAGGTAAGGTTTATTTAACCATCTTTTCCTATCAAAAGACTAGGGCGTGTCCAAATGATTGTGCTTATATTATAATACGAGCAGACATAGTAAACATCTTAAGCCCAGATATTCTGGAGTTTAAGCTGAGAGTCAAGTGGAGGGCAGCTATTTACTAATCCTCAGAGGCTTTATTTTCCACATATCTTCACAGATATTAATTAATTGAGAGGGCTTAGAATGACAACTGGAGAACCATATGTATCCCTCTTGTGGTCACTCCTTTGCCAAAGTAGCTTTAGATGAATTGAGGTCGTGTCAGACAAGTTGCATTGTTTTTTAACTGCTGCCGTTCACCGTGCAACACAACTGCTCAATGAAATGGATATAAACAACTTGGAAATGAATGTGGTTTGTAACAGTGTTCAGTCAGTGTATAAAATAATGTAGATATGTAGGGTTAGTCAAAACTCACTAGTGTGTTGGTGGTGGGTTAGTCAAAACTCACTCGGTCAAATACACTGGTGTGGAGCTACGACTAACTTTTTAAAGAGTCGCCGTAGAAAAACCAAACTTGGTATACCGTACGGTAACTCAAAAACATACAAAACTGCACTTTTTTATGATAGTTGTGACTACTGTCCCTATCCTAAAAGTAGAGTAATTTGGGGGCAAACCCAATTTTGGAATGTAAACGCCTACTTAGTGACTCTTGATTTTGTAGGGTTTATCAAGAGAAATAAAATGGCGCAAACCTGAGGGTGATAGACTTCTGTAACCAAAATGTTGGACAAATAAACATTGGGTTTGGTAAACAATCATATATTTTACTCATTTTAAATGTATGATTTTTTAGATAGGGATGTCATATCGCCCTTGAGTTCGCTGGAAGATATTTTTGATACCTTGACCAAATACAATATAATGACTAAATACCTTTTTTGTACCAATCGATAAGGTTTTACATATAAAAATTTGGGCCTGCTCCCAAAATATCCCATTTTGTGAGCAAGGGCAAAGTAATGACTATCATAAAAAATTGCTGTTTTCTATCTTGCAATGGTAGTCCAAATTTGGTCATCCAACATCAACCCACTAAAAACATAAAATATGGTATCCACTCTTAAACCAGTCTGCCAAGCTCAAATTTTAAAATCAGCACAATTTGGTTTGGGGTATGATATGGGCCTGGGATTTGTACCATTGTATTTCTTTTGAAAACCCCTTTGCCATGAGGCATCACTCAATAGCAGTTTACATCTCAAAATTGGGGTTGCTCCTAAAATACCCCATTTCTTTGCAGGGGGGTGGGGGTAAAATCGTGACTATCTTCAGAAAGTTTTCTTTTCCTATATTGATAGGATGTGCTGAGCTTGGATATGTCCACAATTTTGATTCACCCCAAATAAGCAATATTACTCCATGAAGATTCCACATTGAGCGGAGCAATGGACATCGAGTTCTAGAACCTTTAGTCAAAATAAAGTTGACGAATTGCATGATGCTCATCTTGCTTTCACCTACCTACAGTACTATTTATTTTTCACAATCCATGTGGGAAAATTCATTACTGGCCAGGTTTTAGAGCAGCTATCCATACTCAGTAGGACCAGGCCTTGCATGTTTTGGACTACTGCTGGCAAGGCACCTGGCAATTAAGGAACCTGGACAGTAGTGGCCTATATGTGTAAATATAGTCAATTTAAATCAAATTTTTTTTCAGAATTCGGCCTTAAGGACAATCTTCAGCCCATCCCACCTCTTCACCATTTGGAACAGAATGTTTCTACATTAATGTTACATGTTATTCTAAAAGACAGTTCAAGATTCCTCTTGTCAAACTTTTTCAATTCAAGCTTTTATAGATAGTGCTTTTATATTTGGATGTTTGTTATTTGTTGTTATTTTAAGCATATACTGAAGACATTTAGTCTTTTTATTATAAAATATTTGTGATAAGTAGCTTAATATCAATGCCAAAATGTTTGTTTAACTATTTTAGTCCATAAGTTAGTGCTATATGTCCTTAATTTGTAAACATAGCCTGGAGCACTCGTGTATATAAACTTTATCGGATAAGCATGTGATATATTTTTAGAGAAGAGTGAATTTTAGTCCTGATTGCAGTGGGATTTTTTACCAAGAATATTTATTGTTTAGCTGTGAAATATTTCTAAACTCTAAAAAAATTCTTATGCTTGTTTCATCGGTTAGATCTCGATTAGCTCTCTCTACATCAAAATCATATCAGGTTGCTGGATTATTGGTCACACGAGGGTCATCCAGAAATTAAAGAACATTTCGTCCCTACACCTAGCCCTGTTGCCCCAACACTGTGACTGAGTGTGCGGTCTAAAGCTCCATTCCCAGTATCAATTAGTGCCAAGTCCTGTTGCCTTTAACAGCTAATTTCAATCTTACAACTTTTCCAAATGGTGGTGTCATTGGAAAATCTTGCCCAAAGCGAATGAGTTGATTGCAATAGTCTAAAAAGTTTACTCTATCTTGAATGTTTGCTTAGAGGAGAAATAATTTATTCTGAGTTTAGTGTGAAACCCTACGAAATCCTATCGAAGACAAGAGTGTTGCTAATCAAAGTCGACGCTACACCTGCCCCCATGCAGCAGCAGCCACGTCACAGAACTTTTCCGCCTAAAGTGAGACGTCGTCAGACAAATCTCGTATAACCCTATTTGATCCCAACTGATAACCTTCTATTTTAAGGTTAAGGGAACTTTTAGACAGGGAAGTGTTTGCAAGTGGTGAAGAACTAAAGGAAGCAACATTATCAGATAAAATCCACTTGATGAGATTTTCAAAGGACCGCTGTTTTAAAACTCTTTTAGAATGAATTGCATGATTGGTCGGCGACGTAACTTTGCTCAAGTTGAGACCGGGAGTGAACCTTTCCCCGGAGGTGGGGCAACAGGGCTAGATGTAGGGACAAAATGTCCTTTACTTTCTGGACGACCCTCATACTAATAAATACAAAACTCTTAGTTATTACTCGTAATACTAAAGGTAGCCAAAAAGGATTAACTCTTGTAGTTATTGAAGTCAAAAAATTTATGAAAATTCAACTTAATGCTACGATTCAGTAAAATAAAAAAGTATTTGTATAATCATGCCAAAGAATCAAAAATAATATCTGGAGTGATTTTGAAACATAATAATTATGTTGTAGACTCTTGGTTATCCGAGCCGTGGACTCCTCAGCCTCAGGTTAATGAAGTTAGCCATCCACAATAAAGAAATTCTCATAAATCATGAAAATTAATTTTAAAACTTAGATTTTCTAATCATATATTTTCTATCCCTATAAGATAAAGCAGTGGGCTACTTCTTGGTTGAAAAATTAGAACAAGCCTGCACGTCTTACCTCGAATATTTAGATCAGAAGTTTTCATTCTTTACATTGAAAATGGAGTTCTACATTGCCATATCTTGTCAGTATTAGGCATAAACTCAATAACAAACAGGAATTTTACATTTCATCCACCTTTTTGAAATTTTAACCAGTAAATAACCATACCATCGAGCTTTTGCCGTATACAAGTTGATTTACAGTTCCACAAATAATCAGGAGTCTACCACAATAATAATGATAATAAACATTATGTTATATAAAACAGTAGAAAGAATTCTTGGACTGATGTTTTCTACTGTGCAAATATTTACACTTGTCATTGGTGTTCATCGTTAAGTAATGATGAACAAAACATACTCAAGGCTTACCATTGGATTCAAAATGCAATCTACAAAATCCTCTAAGTTGCTTTAAACTTATACAGTGTAACAAATAATTATTTTTTTTAAGAGCTGAATTTTGAATCTTGTGATATGTGACATAAGGTAAACAGCCCAAATTACAGCCTGTTTAGGTAAGTCAGAGTTAATATTGCTTCTGAAATTATAACGGATGAACAAACTAGCTATATTTTGGTTAATTACATAGTGGAAATTAATTTTTGTTCCAAATAATATGTTTGTTTATTTAGCAAAAATCTTATTTATTGGTAAAATGTAAAATGCAATTTTATTTCAGACCTATTCATCTAACCTAAAACCTGAACACCAGTCATCACCTTCCCAACATCGGTTTTCTCAAGCATAATTACAGTCGTCGATGTCAAGACAACACTGACATATTTTTTTCAGAGACAACTACATTTCTATTAAATCTAATATTGACAGACTTTTTCTGACTTGGAGAATGATAAACCAGCACCAACTTTCAACGTCGCCCACTGCAAACAACAGAGAACAGTCTTTGGCATACTGCTTTTGATGTAAAACACTTTTTTAAGCTTTGGACTTTTCATTTACTACAGAAGAACGAGGTTATTTTGATTTTAAATAATATGAAACCTTTACTTTGTATTTTTATCCCTGTTCCTAGAATTTTACAATTTACATTTGAAATAAATTTATTTAAATGCTCAATCTATAATATAAAAGTTTGAAATAAGGATAAAGTAGGAAGTTATTGGAAATCCTAATTAGGGCAGTAACTATAAAATCATATTTACAGTCTCGTTCATTAGTCCCAACTGTAATAAAGAAACACTTAAAATTTGCCGTCTCAATTACGGTCGCTAAAATTTAAGGGTAAAATATTGTGGAATCTAATTGTAATTTATATATTTTCAAAGTAAACTGTTGTTTGTAATGTAGTACAAACACTTCAGAAAACACAACCAGTAATATTTATTATATAAATCTAATTTACCTCGCCTTACCTCTCTTCTAAGCCATCCACACAAGGAAGTGTCAGGGGATTACCGGAACTGACCAACCAGTGGCGGCTGGTGCGTTAAATGAACAGGAGGACACACCCACTAATAACTACTAAAAGAGCATTATGGTTTTTGTATATTACACCTACCTTTGATTGCTATTCACAGTTTAACGCTCTGTAATATTACTAATATCTGCTGAATTCAATATTAAAATAATAACAATCACTTATCACCATCCCTAATTCCCGACTCATTGGAAGTAAAATAGATAGGCCTACATGAAACACAGCATGTAAACAAATAACCTCACTTCATACAGTGAGGTAGGTTACCTCACAGTTACCTCCCATACCTCACAGTTTAGGTTACAGTTTAGAGGTTAGAGAGGTTGGTGGGTTGCTATGGTTACTAAAAAAAATAAACAGCAAATACGCCAACATGAATCGTGCAATCGTAACAGCAGCAAAGGTTCAGCTTCTTATTGCCCTAAAGAGATTGTGGTGGTTGCACTGATTACTGATGTGCGTGTGCATCTTCAGACGCAGCCCCAGACGGCGTATAACCAACACGGCAATGACGTCAGAGCACCTTTAACACTGTCCGCTGTATTTGCCATAAGAGAGCATGCGCTAGGATTGGGACGCTCTGGCCAACGTCCGCGAGATATACGCACAATAGCAGTTGACACTTGAATACTTTCGCAAAATATTTTGATACATATAGTTGAAATGAATTTATCATTAATAGTTAGTATAATAAAAATAAAGACTTTTTACAAATTTATCAGATACAAATGTAAATTAATTTAATTCAGTGTATTTGAAAATGTTTGGGGGCGGCATCCGAGAGTCCTTAAGGGCCGGCCGCCACTGTGACCAACTACATTGTTCACAGCCTTCTGAGTAATTTTTTCATCATATTATTTCAAAACTTTTTGTTCTCTATGGTAGATGGATCATCGCAGGTTGCGTTGATGACGGGTGGAAGGGTATTGGGCTGACGGAGATGTTATTATGTTTGGATGTTGGAGAAGTGATGATCGATGAACAGTATTAGGCAGATGACTGTAATTTTTGGCTGTTTACCTTATTTCCTGGATGAGTTATGAACACCACTGAATTAACTTTCAACAAACAAGTGCTTAGGAGTTAACTGGGCGAAACTTTAGAATCCGTCTCCATTGTTGAAATCGATGTTAAAAATTGATATTTTTTTGATATTTACAATCACAATTATGTAGTTAAAATAACGTTTCGATATCGTAATCGAGACATCACTAATCAGTAGTTCATAACCAAACTATAATTTGAACTATCTTGATGAAACCTGACAGTCACACAATGTGAATAAAACTTATTGAGGCATATTTTAACGTTATCAACATATAAAAGCCACCCAACCACACTTACCAAAAAAAAATCATAGTGGTCATATTAGTTGTTTACCCAACTATACTTTTAACCACAGATGAAGAACTATACAGATTGGCAACCTAATGCACTTTTGTGTGCCCGTTTTTTCGCGCGGCGTCAAGTTTGTTAGGTCGTTTTGCCGCACATATTGCATTGGTATCAACATTATTAATGGCTATATTTGTTCTTTGGGACCTGAAGATTTGATATTGACGAAATTATACTTGATACCAATGCAATATGTGCGGCAAAACGACCTAACAAACTTGACGCCGCGCGAAAAAACGGGCACGCAAAAGTGCATTAGGTTGCCAATCTGTATAGTTCTTCATCTGTGTTTTTACTAATATTATGTACTTAAAACTAATTTCACATCATTCGTCACCTTTCATTTGATTCATTGTCAGTTGTTGTCAACGTTGTGCTTCACTAAAAGTATTTATGCTACCTTCAATTGAGTATTTATACTTAGGGCTCCATGCACATGTAAGTTAGCTTCCAATTACATTTTGGAATGTTTGAACCATGCTCCTTTTCTCAGTGATTTTTACGTTTTACATCCACGTTGGTTACCCTACTAAATATATCCATCACTACTGTCACGTTTCACTCCTAGGTTCATCGCAATTTCTAATTTGAAACCAAACCAGTTAGCAAACCAAATCTTTCCATTCCTTGAATATACTCTAGGGTTTCAGTTTCTCTAATTCTAACAGGATATTAATAATTACAGAAATGGATATTATCAAAATAGTCATCGACATATTGTTCATTTACCATAAGTTATACATTAATAACAAGAATAAAATACATTTTTTAAAGTATATGATAAATTATGTCAAATCAGAAAACATCGATTTTAACGGTGGAGACCAATTCTAAAGTTTAGCCATTGACTGGCATACTCACACATAGACTTTAGTGTCAAAGTACTTAGAGACATTTAAAAAAGTATAACTAAAACAAGTCATATAACAAGTTAGAATGAAAAAATAAAATAGTTTAGTTGTCGGGCACCAGTTTGCTATTAATTGTACTTATTAAGAACATCGCATTTATGTTGTTGTGTGCTGTACATAGAAAAAAATCAGTTGAGAGCTTGGTTGAATAATTGTGTACATATAGTATGTAGGTAAACTTTGTATTGGAATAAGCATGTGCGACTTTATGTAATGCATACTCAAGATTCAGCGTGGAAGTTGATAATTTGCCAAAGAATGATTTTATACTACCATAATTGCAGTTTTTACAAATGTTCTAAGCTTTTGATAGTCGATGGTTTATTAATGGATGAAATGGATCTGCTAGATATAAGTATGTCCGTATCCTGTTATTAGTATATACTTTGCTTGTCAGTCGATTATTTTAATATTTTTCCATCCATTGTGCTGCCAGTCTGATATTACATCAAAAATAAAGAAATGCCATAATCAAAAAAAATTTTAGGATTTATTGTTACTGCCATTATAGGTGGAATTACACTAAAATCAGAGTAATCATTTAAGTGGTTTACAATAATTTGAATGTTAGTGTAGTCCTGATATTTATTTTTATAACGAGTTCTGTGAATTTGAGATATTGTTGAAGTAAGATAAACACACTAATAATTTTAGTTATTTTATTTTATTATAATGTTACATATTTATTAGAAATTAGACCAATAACATTTCTTAATACAAGTGATTATTTGGTTTTTATATTTAAAACTGAGAAAATATGTTATTTATGACATTTTTAATAAAATAGTTTCAATGTTCTATAAATTTCTTTAGAATGAATCAAATTTTTGAAGAAAATTATATAACAATTTCTTGGCAGGGGAAGTTATATTATTTTCAAATATTGGGCATCAACCACCATGACATAAAATTGTGTGTAAATCTGAGGTAAATCTTTATTAATATACTACATAAACACTAGCGAAAACAGATCTAACTTAACATCCTCAAGTACCATGAACAAAAGAATCTACCTTTTTGGGGTAGCCCAATTATTTTGCGCTCTATATACTGTAAGGAGTTGCTCTGACCTTCTTACCGCGACTGATCTGTCCTTAGGGTTCATGTTCTTATCAGCAGGGCTCATCACAAAATATCATATGCCAAATGTTTAATTTTTTTTTGAAGAGGCATGTCTTTCTTTTTTATGAAAACGTTGGAACATTATGTGTTAAATCTGGGTTTTTTATTGCTGTGTATTCTAAATAATTTTTGAAAACTAATCTAGGATCTACATAATATTGGGTGTCAAGGTGGTTGTCAACCAATTCTTTAAGATAAAGCATAAATTTTAAACTCTAAACTAAAATTTATAATAACAAAATGGAAAAAAGTTTTTTTAAAGTATAGTTTTTTTAAAACTTAATGATTGACATAATATAAAATACTGCACCTAAAATCAGGTTTCTTTTAATTGAAAAGGAATTATATTTTTAAATACTTTCTAATATATTAAAATGAATTTTTTATTGTCTTTGTAAATTATTAGAAATTCAAACACTTCATTTTTTTGTAACTGTACATTACCATTGCTGCTTAGATCTACCATGTAAATATAAATCAAACTTAAGTATTATCTTTTAGACCTCTCTTTATGACAGTTGTCTCCATAAGAGTTAAACAGGTAAGCAGAGTAAAACCATTGACTTTGAAAACAGAAGGAGACCTCCCATCCTTTGGCCCAGCTGTTCCCCTTTTCTCGTCAGCCAGGATTTGAGGTGGACGTTTGACTGTGTCACCGACAGATAGCCCTGCTATAAATGATTTATTTCAGCAATTTATTTAAGTTTAAAAATTTCAAGTTAAATTTTTAAGTTCAAAAATTTATATGCTTGAAATCAATTCTCTTTCAGCTTATGTCTGCTCCCTGAATACAAATTTGCCCAAATAACTCGAATTGAAAGCATATCACTAGTTGACAGCAGTATACCATGTTGGGGAATATTATAACTACAACCTCTTTCAAATCATGGCTGACACAAAATCTGGTACACTCTTTATGATGGCGATGAAAAGTCTCCTTCTTAATTTTATAGTCAATCGTAAAATCAAAATTCCTCTAGTTACTTAAATTATTGTATTATACAATAGACCATCCAACTCCTTATAAAAACTCAGATTATGAAATGTTTCGGTTTGATATAAAGATAAGAGTAATAGTATCATAAATTTGTTAGTATATTTTTTTCATATAAAACTAATACATTTTTTAAATTTGTTACTTGTGTGAGTGCAGCAAACAATGGTCAATACTGTATATTGATAATCAAACCAAAACGGACAATATTAAGAGGTATTTTTTTCAAGTTTAACTCCAAAAAATGTGGTAAATTAATATAACATATTTTAATATTTTGAATCTTTTAAAATATTGAAATATGTAAAATATTAAAATTTGTCTTCAGAATTTTTGGTAATTTCTTGATGGATGAATTGATAACACTAATTTTAATAACTAAAATTTAAATACCTTCAACAAGTAAGGCAGCAAGCCCCTAAATGTCAACTTTTCAGGAGATGGAAAAACTTAAAACCAGGAATATAATACTAAATTACATGATTGTTTTGTGATATATGCTTGAAAACAGTAAAATTGCCTGATCTTTAAAAGTCTCTTAACAAGATGCAGGGTGTCTAACCTAAGGTACCTCGAACAGAACAGTAAACTAGTAGAACTAAAAAGATTAAACAAAAAAAGTAGTTGATTTCCCATTAAATCGATCCCAAGGAACAGGGAAAAAATATTTTAAAGCATTTTAAAATACTTGGCGTTTCAAAAATGGGAGGTCATGGTTTGAATCTCAGAATTTTCAAATGTAAACCTACACCATGTTATACATGTCAAAGCAGGTTAAAGGTTTCTCCAAACTATACCAACTTTTTTGTAAAACAGAATTTAATTATCCTTGAAAATTTCATTATGGTGGCCGATTTAGGGAAAAATCATAGGTATTTATGGAATACCCTGTATCTTGTAAACCTCTTCAAATTTTTCTTTCATTTTTATTTTAGATTCTTAATTTCTGTAAGCTCAGCTTTATGATGCATGGTTATTGTTTAAGAAAACACAATTTAAAAAAAATATTTTTTAGCTTTTGTTTTTCATGCAGTACAATACTGTAAAGAAATTGCAATTTTGACAAAGTCTTTTTTTTTTGCTGTGTTACTGGTGGGAGCTGTAGAAATTTTATAAAACGGGAATTTTTAAGTGCCATAAAAAAAGGGGGTTGTGTTTTCTTGTTAAGGGACATAAAACTTTTAACCCACCTTCAATATTGGAGTTATAACTGTTTTAAATATTAAAGTAAATAATAATTTTGATTGGAAATAGTCCTTGGATTGTTACTTACCTTAAGATCCAAGATTTTTGCTGTTATGGAGACATATGTTTTAATGCCGAGGCATTATCATCAGTCCTTTGTTCTGAAGCTAAGCTAATTGTTACAAATTATATTGTTATCTCTCAATTGATATTGGTCAAGTAGTAAAAATACTTTATTGAGCGCACATATGAACAAAAATAAATTATGTATGATAAATTATGATAATGTTCCAGCATTAAAACCTAGCTATCCTTAACAACAAATTATCGGATCACAAGATGAGTCTTTATTACATTCTTAAACAATAGTTTATTCACTCTTTTCATCTACACATCAATAATACTTATATCTCCAATTTTGTCAGACCACAACTGGTAATATTTATTTGTAAATTATTATCAAGACTGGAATTGGATGATCTAAATTTTGGTAATTACATTTTTTTTTTTTTTTTTGGAAGGTTGTTTGGTATGATTCTTTTGTACTACATGAAATGCCCAGTATTATCACCATACTTTTGACAAAAAGGTTCAAACATTTTATGCACAACAGTACAAAAGTTTATGTACAAGTTTATGAACATAGAAGTTCAACAGAAGAAGACTGTTTGAAACAGAAATTACCACGAGGTTTCTGTGGTCAAATTCATTTTGACTGTAACATAAAAATGGACGGGTGATTTGTTTATTAATTAAATAATTTCGAGGAAGAATTACTCATTAAATATGTATTAAAAACTTAGATAAATACATACTCCCCATGCTTGGTACTTTTATTAGGAATAAACACCACAAAAAGAAAAGTTTTATCCTTGAGCATGCGCTTCACCAGTAAAAAGGTGGAGGGCACATGCGGAGTTTTACTCCGCAACACTAAATTGCACAAATTTAACCAATTTTACTTGTTTTATAACAAAATATTGTATTTAAATGTTGACAAACTTCATTAGGAATCACATTTCTTCATTGATACAATTTAGTATTCAACTTAATAGGAGTAATATTTCAATTAGACATAGTCATTTTCTAGTATAAAATAGGTATCATGTCTGTGTTACGGGAGAGGGCGCTCCGCAAACTGACACGGCATCACCGAATTGCAAATAACACAGTACCAAGGGAGAGGGTGGGGGTA
The DNA here is from genome assembly GCA_035578135.1 of Flexamia atlantica. Lineage (NCBI taxonomy): Eukaryota > Metazoa > Arthropoda > Insecta > Hemiptera > Cicadellidae > Flexamia > Flexamia atlantica. Next base: position 13,821,643 of record JAQJVK010000010.1, read on the forward strand.
TTAGTACCTTCAGGGGATTCCTGGAATGAGGCGTGTGAGGTACGGAGCCAGACACGAATGCCGACACCCATTATGCCTGTTTATATTAAAATAAAATACATCTGCGGAGGAAAACTCTGCATGCGCCTGCTCGAGAGTTAACAATGCTCCTTCACCAAGCTGCGGTGGTGGGGTGTTGTATCAATCAATAGTTATCAACTGGGAATCCATCCTTCTACAAGATAATACTGGTACCTAACCACTTTCATGAGGGAACTTTTATTTCCAAATTCCAGTGAAATACAGTATATTGCTGAGGCTTTTGTCAGTAACAGTAATGAGCAATCTATACAAAGGGTTCACATAGCCATAGCATCTTTATTGAAGCTAAAAATGGTAAATTTTGTGGTTGAACTTAAGCTAACCTTAGCTATACAGGTAGCCAAAAGTTTTGTATCAGGTAGCTTTGATCTTTTGTGTCAAAAACAATCACAACAATCAATCAACAAAAAATAAAAATATACCAATTTTGGGAGTCAATAAATCAGTTATTGTCAGCTTGATTGAGTTTTTCAGGATGTCATGAAAATTGCATCATCTAAAAATGATAATTGGCATGTTTTAAAATGATAAAACATGAAAGTTTTTTATATCCAAAAAGCACATAATTTAATTGTTGTATACAATTTTAAAGTGTAAATATTGTGTTTATAAAACTTACATACATTAACACTACAAGCACTTGGTTTACTACAATTAAAAAGTGGAGTTCTAAAAAATCTGACTAATAACCCTCTACACCTTGACATGGGCAAGAGACATGCCAAAGTAACCTGAATCCAATCATTTTGTACTAACCTGATGATAGAAAGGCCAGGTTTGCTGTATAGCTTATTACTGCATTACTATCTCACCAAAGTAAGACAGCTGTTGATGGAACTAAAGACAGGAGGATTGGTAAAGGGAGCAAAACTAAAGTTCTGTGATTCCAACTCAATTATTAAATTATCCCCATTACATGAAAAAATGCATTTTCTCTTGATTTACCAATGAAAAACTTCAACAATCTTGTTTCACTCTACCAAACAGCCTCCCAAACATTAACCTTGGAAAAACTGTGCCTGAGGAATTGTAATATTTTGATTTGTTAAAAAATACTGTTAATAAAAAGCTAAAGTACAATAACAAAGAAGCTACCTTTCACAATTCCTATATAATTGTACAACTAAGTATTGCCTTTACTTAATATAGATGGTGATTTTAAATTTAGATTGATTAGACTAGTCATATTTGTAAGAAACTCAATTTTGCACCTCTATTGTAAGCACATTTGATGATTTTTGAAATTTAAAAATAAAACATTTTAATAAATAAAGGCTTTTGAGTTATATTTGATTGCTCTGATGTTTTAAAGTCGTATCAGGGGTATTTTTGTTGACTAGAGCTAGAAAAATTAATAAATTTCCAAATGACAAATTAGGTGTTTATTTTTTATTATATCAGTTACATTTCAAAAGTGTTGAAACTGTAAAAAGTACTACAAAAGTCCTGTGGTCAATGTTGCCAGACAAAAAAGCTATTGAAATAATTTTGACAATGAAATTAAACTATATATCTTGAAAATGAGGTGTCCGAAATAAATGGAAGATTCTGCACTTTTCCTAAATTTTTAAAAATTTAAATATAATTATCACTTTATCATTCTACTTCATTTGATATTGTAGTTATTAAATAGTCTATGTTTTGATTTACATTCCATATGTGAAATTTTGACATTTTCTTCAACAGGCTAAAACTTACAGCTTATGTATGGGAAACCAAATTTCCCACCCCTTTATGCCTTTAATTCCCCAACTTATTTCCCAACTGCCAATTGAAACTACCCATTTACTTTATTGTATAAAAGTGTCTCATAAACCGGATTTACCTCCACAAACTTTCAAATTTAAAATAATAAATTATTTATCCAGGAATAAACCTATATGTGACACCATGTTTGCTGAAAAAAGTGACTATCACCACATTTAAATCGTGTCCCATCATGTTCCCTTTCCAGCTTCAGTTGCCAGTTCCAGTTCCAACTCCAATTATTATTACTAAACGCCAACAGAGTCGCTAAATTATAAATGACGTGTGTTATAATTTTCGCAAGCTACAGTACTTTACCGCTGAAAAATGGGCAACAGTCGATGACATGGCCCTCACAAGGGTGGGGCTACTGCAACTCTGGTCACAGGGCCCGGACCCCTGGGGGGCCCGGGCCTAGCCCTATTTTAATTTATTTTATGATTATTGCAGAATATTTTTCAGCAGAATGATCAAAACTTCAAATATATACATTTTTATAAGGTTTAGTAAAATTATATTAATTCTAGATTTGAGGTTAGTTAATATTTAATTAGGTGCATATGCCAGTTGCTGTTGTTTGGATATTAGTACACAACAGCGAGCTCATGCCCCAATAGCATTTTAACCTTGGTCACTAAGAGAAATCAATTTCAAAATGGAAATATACCTTCAGTAAAATAAACGTGAATGATTTATTTTAATTTATGTTTGCTTACAATATTTTTGCTGGTAAATTTTGGTTTTTAGATTGAACTAATAGCCTTAATTATTCATAATAATCGATTAGCAGTTCAAATCAAATTTGTAAAGGGTTAAAAAATACCATGTAATTTTTGAGATTAGCATAGCACACGAACACGGGGGGCCCCGAGGCTGATCCTGGTTACAGGGCCCACAATCGAATGCGGGGGCCATGGTCAATGATGTAATTTATGGACTGCCAAAAACTTGATATTTTGCACCACAATAGGTCCTATAGGAGCATAATTACATTCCAAGTTTGAAGTTGTTGCCTCAAGCAGGTTAAAATTTATAAGAAACACAAGCTAAGTTTATTACGGGCACGACAAAAAAATAGCTGTAAAATAGCTGTAATAGAACTGTCGGTTTTCTGGTTGATGGAAAACCGAGAATTTTAGGACCAACATTAATATGGACTAATTTATTTATCTTTCTTAGAGGAATAAGTTGCCAAAGTTTGGCACATAATCTAACAATGAACACTCAGTACCCAAATGTATAATACTGTTCATCTATATGTTAAACACTTCAGCCTATGTTAATAGCTAAAACTTCTTTGGCTTTTAGCGAATTTCCCCTATAGGGAAGAAGCTATTACCGTAGGTCTCATGGTAAGACCTAAGCTCGGGACCACTATAACTTTTCATTTTGGGGCCCCCAGAAGCAAAAAACACTATTCGTTCGAATTTTTATATATATATATATATATATATGTGTCTGTTAGCACGATAGCGGCCGCAAAAATGGTCCGATCTTTATGAAATTTGGTACGGACATGTAAAGTGGTAATCAATTGGACGAGTTCGTGAACCAGCCCGATCGGACCACCGGAAGGGGGGGTAAAGGGGGATAAACCCCCCCAAAAATGGGTTTTTTGAGTTTTTTACATAGAAAAATAAAATTTATCAAATTTTTGTGGGCACCATTGAATTTAGCTCAAAAAAACAAATAATTTAGTATCTTGAATCACTGCTCTATGCCCATTGGTTACCGAGATATTGAAAGTGGTAAACACAGTACGTTGTCCCAATGTTAACCTTATGGGAAATAAGTAAAATTCTATATCTCGCTTATTTCTCAACATATCTTGATAAAACTTGGTAAATGGCTTCTTCTAGTTCAGATCTACTAAATATTGAATTAAAACCATCCAGTTTTAATATACCTGTAGCAGCAAACCTGCATACTCATTTCCCATGTTATTCTTATGGAGCTTAACAAAACATGTCAAATCTTGCTATGTTTGCTTGAAATACGTTGTTTTGCATTTGAAATTCGCTGAGTATGCAGGTCTGCTGCAACGGGGGTATTTTGAATTTATATATATATTTCTCTTTCTGTAGTTAATTCCTTCTGTGATGCATTAAGTGGTTGCTGATACTAGGTTATCTTTGCTTGCAACCTGTTCCTAAAAATTACTGAAACAGGAACAGATTGTGACATCACAGGCATAGAGGTACACTTTAGCGGCGCTTGTCAGACATGCGAATATCAACTGCCTTTGCTGAACTAAATTGAATGTTCGAATATGAGTTTTTTGAAGAATTTTGAGTGTCAAATAATTAATATAGTATTTTTAAATAGTTACCTTTATATTTTCAAGTAAAACAATTTTACAGCAATTTTATTAGCATGTGTCAAGAGAGCTATGATCATTTATTTTGTTTGGCGTGAAAATGTTTTCCTTCTGAACATAAATCTTGAAAAGAAAGTTGGAATGTCTTTCTGGAATAAGATGTGCAGATCATTTTCTTAATTCTTTAAATAACTGTTTAAATTCCCATCTCAATTCCTTTTGCCCCATGAAAACATCAAAACTGAACTGAAGGTTCAAATATACCACATGGATTACCATCGGGATGGGGGAGGCAAAGGGGGGGAGGGGGGAAATTCTTATAAGAATTTGCATTCTTATAGGAAAATATAATATTAACATCAAACAATTTTGAAAACTTGAATTTTAACTAGAGAACAATTAATGTTCAATAAAATAAGACATACATTATTGAGGTTTAGCAGTAACGTAATACTGCTTCTAACCCTCCCACCCACCCCCATAACGGTTCATAAACTGCCGAAACCCCCCCCCCCTTGGGGCATTACATAATTTATGGGTGCCCCTAATATTTACCATTGTAATAATATTATCCAGCTCGGTACCAGGAGAGATCGCAGCCTGCAGCGAGTGGACGGACCGTTAGCGTGGCCCCGCCAGCCAGGATGCTATAACGCCAGTGGTATTGAGCTCAAGGCCCCGATATGATCCCATTACCTTGAAAGCTCCACGCCAGACACGGCTATGAACACGGACGCATTAATGTAAAGGTAATCATTCAAAACCAAAACAAAGGTTCACCTTGAGACTGGAGCGTTGGCTCTGTGAGTCAACGTACGTTGTGGCGCGCTTTTACCCATTCTGTCCCTCTCAGGCCAGACTGCCAGTTCACATGTTTATTTATCAGCTGGTAATTAAATCGAATTTGAGTTTAAACCATTGTTACTATCTTATTATTTATTTTTATGTTTCCTTCCGTTTTTATCTGACATTGACCGATGTCAATGCCACAGGATCAGGTTTATAGGATATCACGGTAATGTTTGATGGAGTAAAATGAGAAGTGAAATTGAAATGTATTGTTGAAAATTATTACCTTAAAAAATATCGAATATGAACTTAAAGGCTGAAATATTCTATTAGTGTTCTGCAGCAAGTGTCTAGGTAATTTTACAACGGGAGGATTCAGGGTGTCGATATCTACTACCCATTAGATCCCTGGGTTGGATTAACTTAGATTTTTAGAGCCAATCTTATGACAATATGTTGTATGTAAGGGTCAGATTTGTAGTGTTTGAAGTGAGTCGTTTATGGGTAAAAGTTTGCAGTTAATCAAATGCATGTTAAATTGCATCACTCTTTATATTAAAGAATAAAAACCATAAATGTTTTAGTGGTTTTAAGTGATAAATGTTTTAAAGGCAAAGAGCTCAATGATTATTTGCTAAAATACCACTACTTCTTTGCTTATTTTTGGGCGATCATGGTATTCGTCCGCCTTTGGGTAGGCAGTTATAAGCAAATAATTAATATTGTGTTACTCAATACTAAAAGCCTTGTTTTAAAACTGATTTCTTAAAAAAAAACATAAAGAAGCAGCAAAACATTGAAACACTTTTTTGTACTAAACAGGGATATTGTATGATATTATTATTGATAAGAAAGAAGAAAAAATAGATAGTACAAGCAATGTTAAATATTGAAGCAAAAAATATGATCATTTTATGTCTCAAAAATAAGAAAATTCTGGTAGAGATTTTTGGCACTAAAGAAATTAAAAATACCTCTTTTATCCTCTTTTTCGCACTCGTAGTTTTGACATTTTAAAAATGAAATCCTTTTTTTAGTCCTAAACCATGTTTTACCCGGGTAGAAGCAAAAATTCCCATTTCAGGGATGCAAATCTTTAGCATGAAATCCAGCGATCACTATGAGAAATCACACTTCTAGCGCAATCTCTAGTGATGGAGAGCTGAACTAATTTCGTGAGCGCTCAATTTCTAGCTTCAAAACATCCATTCAGTGCTGGCCTTCGCGAGTGCGAGGCCAGGGGCGAGAAAACGTTTGCAAGGCCTCCCAACCCCAAATACCCCCCCCCAACACCAATCTTACTCTCCTTCATTTAATTCTTAACTTATACTGTAGATACATATTTAACCACACTTAAATTACGTATAAGGGCGGTCCCTTGACTGAAATCATCGTAGTTCCTGATACTCCTCCCATAAGGCCAATGCACAAATTCTCAAAGGATACTACGCAATAGTAGAGCATATAATACGCAGTTTCTTATTCCAAGAGTGAACATCATCACATTGACTGTTTTTTGCATTTTTTTAGGGAAAACAAAATTCCCAACTCTTTAAACCGCAAATCTCTATTTTTTTTTTTTCAAAAAATATTCCAATTTAGTTACTCTTGAACACTAAAGAATTGAGACACTTATTATTTGGAAAATTTAAGTTGGAGAGTCGGGAAATTCACGGTCATAAGTTGAGAATTTTAGGTAGTCTCCTCTCCCTACAGTTGGGGGTGATTGTGTCGTGCGACGCCAATGCTACTGTGGAAGATTTGGCAATTCATCGGCAATAACCTTTCCGCATAGAACGGATGAAACTAAAGGTACATTAACTCACTCTTACTTCCCTTCGATACCTACCTAGCAAGGACTGAACTAACTTTGAATACTTCTAGAAGTTCACACCTTTTAATTTTCTCAAGGCCTCGCCCAAACCACACACCTTTATCAAACAACCTAAAAGGTGAAGATCGTATTTGCCTTACCATTTTGCCACCTTTTTAAATTGTAGGTTTAATATTAAATGAAGTAATTCTCATGGTTTAATAGATATCTCTGTGTTGGTTTCTTGAAATTTTATTATTTTTGTCAAATATTTTAAACAAAGGAAAACTATCAGAAGCACGAGGCCCCCCCAGGCGCAAGGCACTGGGCTGCTGCCCCTGTCGCCCTACTCGAGGGCTGGTACTGCATCCATAAGAATGAGCAATCGCCTTTTAGGTATTAGGTCAATAATATTACTATATCTTTAAACATCATGATGCCTCAAGAATCATTTTTGAACAAATATAACAGGTTTTAATGTTGTGACAACCTTCTTGATGAAGACATATTTGTAGTTTATTTATGGTTCGAAAATGACCTATAAAAGGTTGAAACTCGAGTAACAAAATTTGGATTACAAGAATCGTTAACCTGTTATAATATTTTATCACTTAAATACAAATAAAATTATATAAAATATAGACATAATCGACTATAATGTCAAGTTACTCGTTTTTATAGCTTCCTTCAATCCATCAAGTATTTTCCTAATAAACATCAACCCTTCAGTTGTTACCAAGAAGGTTAGGCCCCTTTCAAATTACCGTATGCGATTTTTGTCGTTCCGGCAAAATTTCGGTTGTCTCCAATCCTAACAAAAGTTTTGGTGAAGGAGAGAAATATATTGAGCCTTTTACATTATGTGACAACGATTTTTTGTCGGCCCGACGCCCGGCGGCAGGCGGGTGGTAACACTGGTTTGTCCGACGCCGGATCGCATTCTTCCGACACATTTGATAGCGGAACATTTCACACTGTCCGACTGATATAGGCTACATCCGGCTACTGTTGTCATCTTGCACATGTGTTTCAATATTCAGATAAGCCAAATGATTAGTATTTGTTCAAAATCTTTGCGTTGTTTTTGGTTACAATTTTTAAGCATTGTTTTGTTTGATTGCCAAACAAGTAAGAATCATCTCTCATTCAGACTTGGGTTAAATACCTATTTGGGTAGGTCGCCATTTCCAGTTAGAGTAGACAAAAGTAAAGTAAAATAATTATTGCTAAATAATTAACAAGCCCAAATATGACAGCGAGAAAAATGACAGAAATTGACCATGATTACTTGATTACTTTTAATAGAATTTAGGCCAGTATCGTGGGACAAAACTATTGATATTTATTTATTGACATTTAGACTAACAACAAAAAAGGCTTGGGAAAAATTTTTTCATTAGTATAAACGAAGAAAACGATGAACTTATTAGGAATAACGACAAAACTACCGTTTGGTAAGTAATATAAGGTGTAATGAATACACAACAAATCATTATGAATTCACATTGAGTCATTACATTTCACCATTATTTTAAACTAGAAAGGATACCTTAGCTGGAGGCGTCCATTGTGGTTTTCATCAAGAACCGTGTAACCCTGACCAAATACTTAGGCGGACCTGGTGCTCCGACTTTTTGTCAGATATGTGAAGGCATGCTAAATTTGTTTCGGATGGTTGTTCCGTCATCCGACTTTTTCGCCGAAATGGCAAAACTCGCATAATGTAAAAGGGGCCTCAGGGCCGTTTGCACCATTTCAGTTTGACTCAGGTTTAAGATAATCTAGATTAATTTTGTTTAAAAGTGAAATCAGCCGATTGAATTCATTGTTATTTGGTTTAAACGTTATCTGTGTAACTAACTTTTGGTTTAAACTGAAGATTAAGAAAAAATTGCTTAAACTAGAATGGTGCAAACGGCCCTTAGAGTCCATTAGTGGAGGTATCGCTGCAAAGCATTTATTTGTTGATGAAAAATCGGCTCTTTGATTCTGTCAGGTTGGCAATATGAGGAGAAGTAATTTAGTAATGAACCACCGTTCTTTAAACGGAAATTTTAAATAATTCGAATCTTATAAGAATGACTAAGGCTTCGAATCAGTTTTTTAAAATATGACGGAAATTCAATACAGATTTATAATCTCAATAATTTTTTGCGTATTTTCAGAAGTAAGAGAACACGATGAAACAGATTTCATACCGTCAAATCTTTGAACACATATTTTTTTATGTTCGATCAATCAAATGGCCAAATGGTTTGACTCCCATAGCTGAGTCGTTCGATTTTTAGTCGGTATTGCAAGGAACAAATGCATCCCCTCATATATTGCTATGACAAAATCAAAGCGCCGCAGAAATGTTATTGCGCCTACCTCAAAATTTAGAGTATCTAAACCTCTTCGGTTGTTATACTACGACGTTCACTAAGCGATTTCATCCGTGCATTCCATGATGATGGGATCGATTTTCAAAGAGTGTAATTTCCACGTTGGCTTATTTGGGCAATATTATAGGCGGAAGTTATACAGAAATTATCGGGACAAAGGCGGGAGGAAGCGGAGCGCGCCAAACGGTGCACGCAACGATCGCCTTCCGTTCCTGCGCCTGCGTTCGCGCTGCTGCCGCGCTCGGCCGCCGCCGTGGCTCTACCGTCTGCCACACAGGCAGGGGCGAACCCAGGATTTAATTTCGGGGGTATCCTATAAGACGGGGGGGAGGGGGTATTTAGGTAGACTCACAAAACCCACATTGATGTGACGGTAGACAAATATCGTTGTCACGGTAGACGAATATCGTCGTTGTGGTAGACGCCACGGTAGACGAGTATCGTCGCCGCGGTACATAAAATATCGTCATTGCGTTAAACGAGTATAGCGTCGCGGTAGACGATTTTGGACGTCGCGGCGCCGGTAGGCAAACTTCGTCGTTGCGGTCAAAGATCGTCGATGCGGTAGCCGCTGCGGTAGCCGAATATGGCCGTCGTGGTAGACGAATATCATTGTCGCAGTAGACAAATATTTTTGTCTTTGCGTCACGGTTTACGAAAATCTTCGCGTTGCGATAAACGAAAATCGTCTTTGCGTTGCGTTAGACGAAAATCGTCTTCGCGTCGCATTAGACAAAAATCGTTGTCGTGTCGCGGTGCCCGAAAATCGTTGTCTTGTCGTCCAAAATGTCTGTTCACCAAAATTTTGGGGGGATATAACCCCTTTATCCCCCCCCCCCCCGAGTTGGCCCCTACATACAGGCGAACTAGGCGACCGCCTAGGGCGCCAGGGCCTGAGGGGCGCCAAAGGGGGCGCTGGATGGTCACCTTTGTAAAAATAACAGGACGAAAAATTAAAATAATAAAAATGAACTCCAACGATGGACTTTAATTCTAGGTTTAAATTGTAAGGTTGTAATTCAGGAACTAGCTTTACATGCTCTGGTCGTGTAGTTACTCTTTAAATCACTTCAGAAATTATCTCCATTGGTGGAAACCCCCAACCTGCCCTTTATTCGACTACCAATAATTAGCACCCGTTATTATACGTTGTCTTGGCGGCCTCGTCGTTATGTAGTCGGGTTTATATATTAGCCAAATATCAAATATACTTGAATCGGGTCGGTTTTTGCACCAAAATTAACAACTGAATACGGTTCAACGATGGAGGGAATCCTCCATTTTAGCAAGGTTCTTCTTGTCAAATGAATATGTTTTTGTTTTTACAAATTTGTTCATAATAATTTTTGCTTGAGTGTTTTGATTGTTGAATTAAACATTAAATACATTTTTTTTTCAAAATCGCACCTTACTGAACAGGGCATTTAAGTATCCAATCTAGGTACATAAAATAATGCGTTTCAAAATGGCGGTGTCCATTGAAAATCCCGCCAAGTGAACTTGGCCCGATAATTTTGTTTCTTACCGTTCCTTACCAGTTGGAAACACTTTCCTGCCTAAAAATTACCTTCATCTTGAAAAAGAAGGCATTAACCTTGGGCTGGATAAGCGTTATACCATTGACTTTATACCTAGGAGAAAACAAAAATTGAGCACTCGCGAAATTAGTTCGACACTCGTTACTAGATGTTGCGCCAGGAGTGTGATGTCGAGCTGAAGGTTTGTACCCAAGGAACCTCCCATAGGCGGTTCTTAGGCATTACACAAATGCCAAAATCACCAATTAAAAAGACTTTATATGACAGCACGCTACCGGTCACCATTTTTTATCGATTTTCATCTCATTTCGTAGGAACATTCGCTCCTTTAATATCTAGTTCAAGTTCGTTGGGCAAACAAATTCGACGGTATTTTGTATCCACCAAGGGTTTTAAATTAATGAATTAGTTAAGGTCTGCTGCATCAGGTACTTTACTAACAAGATAAGGATTTTTAAATCCGTCCCACCTTAAAAATAAGCTGATACATCTAAAATACTAAAAAAATAACTTAGTGGAATTAGAGGAAAAAACAGCACATATCAAAATTGACAACAAAGAAAAATGCAGTTTGAGCAATAAATTGTTCCCATATACTTTGTTGTAAATCTATAGAACATACAACTGATGATCGGACTAAGCGATTTTTTAGGATGGCAGTAACATACAACTGTCTGATTTCCTTTATGGTACAGCAATCATTAATGTATTTTAAGTAGGTTTATCATAATTTTGATTTCAGTAATTGCGCGTAATAATATTGTTGAAACTTTTCAAAAATATTAAATAATGAAAATGACGTAAACACACTGATTTTAACTAAGATCTTTAGTCGATGATGCTGAAACAGCAAGCAACGGACATTCATACGTGAAGTAGTCACCAAGCAGAATGTATTCCTCCGCGCCGGCTAATTTTCATCACAAGTCAGCTGATCGCTAACAATTCCTTCAAATTTATCTTAAATTTTCGCTTGACATGCATTCGGGTATCCAAAAATTTGTCGTTGTTATTAATTAAATAATTTCAAAAGCCGAATATTATAAATCTTAATTAAATTATCTACCGGAAGTAGGAAGCCGATTTTCGATAAGTTTGATAAATGACGTAAAAAACTCAATCAAAAGTTATTTTTTCAATTTAAAAAAAATGGCTAGTTTATGTGAAAATGTAGCTTCTACATCTGGTAGAGTTTTCAAAGAGCTTTAATTTGACGCATATAAACTTTAGTTTTCCGACCAAAAGTAAACGAGAAATCCTGCATACAAATTAAAATTGGTTCTTATGGAGAATAAATCCAATATGGCGGCCAACTCCAACCTCCTCTTAAACACTCTTGTCTGGGGAGGGATTTTTCCACATCAGTTTTGTGAGACGTATCAAATCGTCGTAGGGGTCTCGCTGTAGTCTCAGACTCACTTCTTATCCTCTAGGCATAATCAACTTGTTCAATATTCAAATTCAACATTGGGTAATCTTATTAGAATGCAAAACACTATTGAATTGGACTCATTCGCATTCGGCGGGATTTTCAATGGACACAGTATTTGAACAGATGTGAGAATGAAATGTGTTGTTAAAGGCAACGAGACGTGACTCAAATTGAAACCAAGAGTGGAGCTTTAGACCGCACACTCAGTCGCGGTGTCGGGGCAACACGGCTAGATGCAGTGACAAAACGTTCTTTACTTTCTGACCGACCTTTGTAATTTGCGATTACAAAGGATCAAGAACCTTTGTAACTTGCGACCTTTGTAATTTGCGATTAAGAGGATCAATTTAATTAACAAATTTCAAGTGGCTGGACTATTTATTTTTCTGAGACTTAATTCCTTGTAAATTAATTAACATTAAGTATTATAAGCTCAATCCTATAATATTTCTTTGACAAGATGAACCCAAGAACTTTTATGTCCAAAGGACATAAAAATTACTGCAATCAGAAAATTATAAATTTTAACATTAATGCGACGTTTCAGTGGGCGTTTACTGTGGAAAAATGATTTATGTATAGGGTAAATTGTTTATGTGTATTCTTGAATTATGATACAATTATGAACTATGAATTATTCTTGTTTTAGGATTACAGGATCCCTCACTCGAAATTGTTATTAGCTTTTTTCCTTATGGGAAATCCGCTAAAATGAAATGTCAATTTTTACGAGTGAAAATATATTAATTTTGTATTTTACTTTGTTTGGTAAAAGTCATTTATGGAAATCCTGTACCCCAATTTCGTGACTCCTTACAATCTTGTTTGTACTACTACTTGATTCTTAGAGAAGCTAGAGTAAGTTGTAACAAATGGCGTTTTTCAAGAACACTAAAGTTTTAATTTGAAATTTTATAAAAGATAACCGATAAAAGATAACGATTTATACATAACCTCTTATGAACAATTTGGTTCTGTCTAAAATAACTTCACAACCAGTACTAGTTCAATAATGCGCCCTTAACAGTTTTCAAAACGGTTTACAATGGGATTAGATGTGCCGAAATGAACACTGCCCGAGCCTAAATGGCAGTTCAACTGTTCATCAATGGAACTTTCACCACACCGACAATGGAACAGTTGGATTAAAGAGACAACAATTAAAGAATTGTTCAAATGAAAAGGTGCAATTGCCTTTATATGTTGCGGATGCTCCACCCGATCACTGGTGGGGACTTTGTACGGAGCACGTGGATCCAACCTCAAAGAACGCAGAAATGAGTACAGTTAGTACCACCAGCTAGAGCGTCCATCCTTGTTTTCCTTCAAATAAGTTTTAGTAATACTAAATATATTATGTACAAGAAGCAAAATGAGATTGGTTTTATTGTCTTGACTACATCATTAAGGGGTACGCCTCCTTCTAAGACTATTTTATTTTTAATGGCTTTTGTGGGTTTATTCTGTTTATACTTGACCAAATTAGAGGATTTATACATAAAAAAATATTTTATCTAAGTACATTTTGGGTGACTTGGGGGTAATTTTGAAAATTTTAAGAATATTTTTTTAATTTTCAGTTTTGAATAACTTTTTTGTTTATCAACATAATGTAAAAAAGTAAATATATTTTACTTCCCCACATAACAATGAAAATTTCTGTGTATTGGGAATATGGTAACACGAAAAATGCATTGTTAGTAGCCTTTTTTACAATATGATGAAAAATGTTACGAAAAAAACAGATTTTCGATGTAAAACGATATAAGAAAACATAATTGCACTATGTTCTCTATACACACAAATCTTCTAAATACTATCAAGAACAGCTGATTAAAATTTCATTAGAAAGTAGTAAGTAGTTAAAAAGTTATCCAAACTTACGTAAATGCAGTCGATAAAAAACATAGTTTTGAGGAAACGCCGTTTACACTACGTTTTCACTATAGTTTTCACCACGCTCTACACACACACTAAAATCACTTGAAATCGCTGAGTGCAGTGTTTTCAATTTTATTGCAAACATACCTGAAATAATGTTCCAAATCAAATGAAACTTTGGATACATGTTCAGAACTAAATTTGGAATAAAAAATGTCACTTTGAAAAATGTCAACATTTTTGAAAAAAAACAGCCTATTGAAGGAGGCGTATCCCCTTAATTTTTTTACATCATGAATGAGTTGTTCGTTAAAATGTATTGATTTGTCTGTGTTTTTGTTATGGAAATGCATAAATAAATTTATAGATTATAAAATAATCTAGTTGTAAAATTTCCTAACTCGTACGATCCTGTCGAGAGAACAGGTGGTTTGTCAGAAAATTATTTCAAATTAATAATAACAATATGAATTTATTTATTTATTAACAGTGAAAACCATTTACACAGAGAAAATACAAAAACCAACAAAAAATATGCACTAATATAATAATATGAACAACAATAAATAAATGGCCTAATAAATATGATTACAATCATGAAAAACTTGAAATTAATGCCAAATATCTTATTTGATATGAATGTCAACCACAAACCAACAAAATGGCAATGTGTACACAGCTAACCATACTACTAAAATTACATATTTCATGTTTGAGCCAGCCAATTATAACAAATACAGCTTTCAAGAAACACAAACAAATTTACAATGTATAAATTATATGAAAAACTCAGACAATTAGCTAATTAACTAAATCATATACATAATACATTTGAAAGACTTATAACTAGAACAAAAGAAATCCTACTTCTCGTGAGATTCTGTTCCGAGGCCGTTGGATCATAACCATCGTTGAGTTTTGAACATAGTTTGTGCCACGATGCAGTCTCCCAAAAAGGTCCCTGGATTTAGTTGCTGTCGATGCCACTCGAAGGTTGACCTTGTATTGAGTTATGAACAATGTATTGCATGTAAAGGACAATGTTTTGAGTTATTCGATGGAAAACCGCGTAATTGTACTTTAAATTTAAAAGCAATGGAAAACGTCATAATTCAAGAATTGCACTAAAAACAAACCCCTGAATAAAGAACATTTTAGCTAACTTTTTAACTTGGAAACACAAAACAAAGACCGGTAAATGACCAGTTTTAGATTTTCCCCTTTTTTAGGCACTAAAACACGTAACCAAAAACGAAAACCACAAAAAATACACCAAACCAAACAAAATATAAATAAATGACGGAGAATGTGCCTTTGGAATACAGATTGCGGGAAATAGAAAGAGGTTACAGTCACATTTTAGCATGTAATATTAGTGTTTTTCCCATTTCTGCACCAATCGCAAAATTATTTCTAAAACACATTTGATCTCCAATTGAAAATTATAGGTAAAAAATACACTCTATACAGTGAGTGATTAAAAACATTTAAAATAAGTGCAATAAATTAAAAAAAGAATGACTGTAAAAGTTATCATCGACTAGCAGAAACTATTCAAGGTACGTTCATCTAATCTACTTTCATCATCCATACAGTTTGCTCTAACCAGTTCAAACTAAATCTAACGATAATTTCAATATCACTCTGAAAAAATAACACAAACTAACTTAATCTAACAAAATTATTTCTGTAAATTATGTGTAAATTAAAGTTTGGTTTATTACTTTTACGTTATGTAAATAGCTTGAAAATCAATACAGAATATATTCATAGGTTCATATTTAGGGAAAATGTAAAATGTTTAGTGAAGAAACTTAAAAAAAACACTATACTTTTATCACAGTATTGGAACGTTTTTTTCTGATTAATTAGTAATTAGGCCTCCAAGTGCTTCTCTCGGAGGAAGACCATGAATATAACGTTTAAGTAAATGAAAGGTCGAAATAGGTAATAACTAAAATAATCCACCAATAAATAAAACGTAAGACAGTAATAAGTGTGTTGTCCAAAGCAAGCCTACTGGCGACAGCGCCGGGATCTCAAGGTGGGTAGGCAACTTGTGATACTCCTTCTGTACCTACATTGCGTCTGGCGCCGTTCGAACGTCTTGAAACTGCATCTTGCTCCGTCCAAACTTCTTGTCGCTGGTGTATTGACGAATAAGCGAACTTCTTTTAAAATTTTCATATATTTACTTTTTAATAATGGTAAATCTAACCTATATTAATTTATTTTTTGGTTTATACATTTTGTAAACAAAACGCTTTTTGAATAATTAGTATATTTTATCTAAAATAAGTGACTAACATCTTCGTGGTCATTATCAAATTCAACATAATCTCAACAATCAATATGGTTTATAAATCTTAGTAAACCGTTAGGGATTGGCCTGCTGTATTAAATTAATTTATTTTGTTTTTAAATTCTATGTAGTTTATTTTGCCATAGATTCTGCTGTGAAAAAGAGATACTTTAATTTTTTTACCAAGATATGTGAACATCTCTTTTTTATGATCAAGTTCTCAGGATTCTTTTCATGATCTAAAATGGTCAAGTTTTCTTCTAAGCTTTTATAGCTGTGTTCTAGAATTATGATATGATCAGCAAAGTCTACATCCATACAGACAATGAACAAAAAAAAACTATACAAACTAACAGATAGCCGGGAGACAAATTAATCACTTTACTCCCGCTAGAAGAGAAAATATTATTTTACTTACTCATTACAAGGAGAAAAGGCTTCGAAACATAGCAGGTGGGGGAAAAATAATTTATTTTTCTTGTGTAAAGTTATCTTCATTGTGCAGGACGATGACATAAGATGATAAGTCAAGGAGAAAATAGGCTAATATTTTATATTCCCACGGATGCGGATGGTTGGAACCTGATTTAATAAATATAGATTTGTAGGTTTCCAAATTATATAAAAAATAAATCATGTAGTTCTTAATTTATGTTTATTTATTTATATATTTTTATTTAAAGCAGCTAATATATTACATCATTAGCATTTATATAATATTATTAGCTTATGAAGAAAGCTATGCAGTCGAAGAAGTCAATGCCCCAAAGTAAAGTAGAACGCACATATCAAATGTATGATAGAGCTCTTTGAATTCCTAACTGGCGCGGTGTCATTGTCGATTCTTCTATCAACGTATACAACTTTAAAGTGTTTATTAAAAATATTTTTCCAAGCCATGATATTCAGATGTATTAATTGGATTAGGGGTTATTTATGTAAAACCACCGCCATAATAAAACAGATTAGCCTTATCGTTGAGAATTTGATAAGCAAACGTATTTCATGTTTCTCCTTTTCAAGGATTATCAATTTACCAATTGATCGACAACTAGACTATTCTAATATTCGTGTTTTTTATGAAAACGTGCAATTTCGTCTTATTGTTAGAATCGCTTTGAGTAAAAGAAGTTAAAGCATACAAAATCTTTTTTAGGTTTTAGCTTAAAAAACTTGCATTAGACATCCATTTTATTTCTGATTCGATGAATTGATAATTTCTATTTTTTCTTTCTTTAAGTATAAGGATTTTGTGAAGTTTAATTTTAACATTATGTTTTTTATAAATAAGCCCATAATGTCAAAATAAAGCCAGATAACAACAACTAACCATTATCAGCCATTACTGAGCCATTTTCACATGGTTTCAATGGATGTAAAATTTTCGGCCGTCATCTTGGATCCACTACTTTTAAGAGCTAAGTTGAAATGAGATGAAATCCTTATTGCTCATTACATATTCAATTACAATACAATGCAGTAAAGTATACAATATACTAAAAACATAAAAGTCCAAACAGAACAGTTTTAATCTTAAGGAACAACAAATTGGGTCCTGAAGTTAATAACCTAAATGGGAACCTACACAAAACCTTACACTCCGCTCAAGCGGTAGGTTGGCCGGTCTAAATTATATCTCAATACATAATCTAACAGTTTGAAAACTTACATTGATTTCCTTGCAAAAATTAATTATAGTATTAACTACAATGGTGACCTTGATTATTCTCTCCTTCAAATTGAGTTCAAAATCGAAAAATTCTTTTTATATAGCTGACGTCGGGAAAACTTAGCTATTTTTCTAAAGACATATTTAATTTATGCAATTGTATTGAAAAATAATCTTATATTATTATGATTTAGTAAGAAAGTCTTTAAAATTTACAAAACTTATTATTGTTCAATTCTTTAAAATTGTCTGGTAAATGGTTAAAAAAGGTTGGTGCCAAGTATGTGTAAAATTTCTTACACAGGGTAAGATTAGGTTTAGGCACATCAATATAAAATTTATTCCTAAGGTTTCCTCTTGGTCTATTATATGAAGGTCTATTACCACTCTTACAATAAACAAGTGTGTTCAACTCTTAACACTTTAAACACATACAAGTTTCTCAAAGGTAGAACATTAAGTTATTTCAAGTTTTGACCCATAATTTGGAACTAATTTTTTCATTCAAAATTGAATGATGCTATCCATTTGAAATAATCATCTTTAGATTTTGAGATATTTTCAATTTTTTATTTTGTAATCTTGAAAAATGACGATATTTCAATAACGAAAAACGACAATTCAGAACGGATTGCGGCGTTCAATTCAGCATGATATATAGTTGTTTACAATAATCGGTCACAACACCACCTTGTTGTTTGAAAAAATAGCTCATTTCAAAATGGCAGATCGAAGATTGCGGCCGAAAATGTTTCTCTATCTAACTTGCGTCAAAATGGCTCAACAAAGACTGATGCTGATTACTGTAAAGCGAGTTAAAAATAAAATTTCAAAACATCCTAGTATCTTAAGAACCAGTCAATATATTTTAACGGATTGCGGCACTGTAATTATTGTAAAAATCTAGTTTGAAATTATGGGTCTCAAAACAATCTTGGCATTAATCAAATATATTGTATCTCCAGGATTGCGGCCAAAAATTGCCACCTACCCAGATAAAGTACCTACTACCCAACGATGTTTGGGAGTGGTTTGGGATAGAAATTTGAAACAAATGTAGAAAAACGTCGAGGGGGCAGGTAAAACTCGCCCTGTATAACATAGGAACTTAGACGCCAACTTGAACGCTTGGTTAGAAACCAAGATGTACATAAACATTTCACTAGGTCTAGTCTAGATATTCATAGAGTGCAAAGAAGATTAGGAAAGACCTCTAACAGCCCTTATGTGAGAGGAGCAATGTTCTACAATAAATTACCAAGGAAAATCAAAGAATTGAAAGGAAATAAGTTTAAAAGTGAACTGAGGAAATGGCTAGTTTCAAAATGCCCCTATGACCTTAGTACTCTGTTTGAGTAAAGGGTAAGTCCTTTTTTTATTTTGTTAATAACTTTGAATTTCGACCTTGTATATAGGCATAAACATGTAATCATTTTTCTATGTCGTTTTTATAAGATGAGGCCAATATTGTAATTGTCATTGTTCATGCACTTAATATGTCAACGAACAATAAAGAATTTTGATTTTGATTTGATTTGATTTGAGGACATTAATTTCATAGCTAGTGTAATTTCTCTTCTGATTGCATCATACAAAACCAACGAAAATATTTCGTTTTCTCAGAGTTTCCGAGTTCACCCGACCGAGAAGACTTAGCCTTATGCTACGAAGGCGTGCGCCTTGCCACATGGGAATCATTTTAATGTCGTTCCAAGAAAAGGGAGGGATCGTGCATTGAATACAGTCCGGCAGAAGTCCCACTCTAACAATCACATCTCGTCTCGAAGCATTTTCAACCTCCCCCCCCCCCCCCAACGGGGTGACCAGACAGAAAATTTTTCAGGGAGGACAGATGGGTTGAAAAAGGAGGACATTTACAGACATAGGAGGACAGCAGAAAATATGTAATTCTTCCGTTGAGGGCCCTAAGTAAACAATAATTTAGTAGAAGTTTAAATAGCAGTCATGTTATAAATAAATATTGACTTTATTGTATGAAAAATTCTTAACAAAAGGAAAATTTACGCTGCTTGATTTTGAAATTCAACACAGCAAAAATTCGAAAATACCCTTTTGTCTTTGTGTACACCATTGATACCCAGGGTCGGATTTTCGCATATATAAATTCACAGGTTGGCAAAATTAATATGTATTCCCATTTTAAGGGATAATAATTATAGTGATGCTATTTTGTTATGGTGAACAGCCGCTTATGCCGTCATTGTGCGATGTGTTACTGATTACATAAAATAATATCTGCAAACGACAGGACTAACTTGAAATTAATTGGCAAATAAACGTGGACGGCCGTAAAAGAGGATCGTGGAGATTTACGGGTAGACGACCTCAGTAGTTTTGTCAAAGACGAAAACAGGTTCGAACGAGCGAATTCACCGTATTGACTAACCCCGGGAACACGTCAAAAGTATAACTTTGCAAAAGGCCAGGTTTTAGCTAAAGCCACATTAAAAACTAACAGATACCCATAATAAAACGTTTGCGAAAAATCTACTTATCAGTTAAAAATGGTAACCACTATCAGTCATTATTGAGCTATTTTCATATTGTTTCGATGGATGTAAAATTTTCAGCCGTCATCTTGAATCCACTACTTTTAAGAGCTACACCATTGATTTATCCAATAGCTACATCCATAAAGAAAATGCAAAAAAAACTAACAGACTTTCAATTTTAGTCTTAAAATTAAATTAGGAGTTGTCATTGTTATTTTTTATTATAGTGAATCGACGCTAACTTGTAATACATTATAAGGTGACCATTCTAGCTTTCTGCATTATTTATTTTGTTTTTATCTTGTGGATTATATCGTTTGCGTAGTAGAAAGATTATTTATTTTTGACAAGGTGATTTCTATAAAATTCTAGATACAACGGTAGGTTTATTCGTTGGGATTATTACATTTTTGAAAGGGGAGGACAGGAATCGTTTAAAAGGAGGACATGTCCTCCTAAAAACGGACGTCTGGTCACCCTGCCTCCCGCGGTGACCAGCGCGGGTCCGGGGCAGCGCCAGTGCCAGTCTCGTTTCGCAACCGTCCCATGACTCAAGGGTTAGCGCGGGGGGTTGGGGGGGTGGGGCGAATCACTGTGCCACCATTCACTGACCCCACGGTACTCGGCCCTCTGCCTTTTTCCCGGAAATGGGAAACAATGGCCGGGCTTCCGGCCGAATACGGGCGCCAAGGCCAGCGGGCGGCCGCAGTGCGCGCACCCGCGGGCTCCAGTTGACAGCTCCCGCGGGCCATGAACAGCCGGTGATCGGTCAAGATGGTAAGGAGGACTTACTACCCCAGTATGGTGCAGGCTATCACTGTTCTCACTGTGCTCAAGATGCTCACCAACGGTAAGTAAGAGTGTAGTGTGGGAGTGGGGTGGGGAAGTGAGGGTAGTGGACACGGTGGGAAGGGTCCGAGGGGCGAGAGAGCAGGAGAACGTTCGCGACTTCGGGGCACGGAGGGCCCGCGCGGTGTCTTCGGCGCGGCGCGGAGAGAAGAAGAAGGAGCCCTCTAGAGAGGTCTAGCGCCCCCCCCCCCCGCCACCGCAGCGTCGCGAAGCCCTGCCGCGTCTTGCAGTTAAAGACACGGGAAATAAACTGCCGGTGGTTGTGAAAAAGAAAAATAATAACTGCAGTGACAGTTTAATTTTTTATATCACTACTTAATTATAATTACTGCACTGTTTTGATAGATTTTTTATTTCTTCTCGATAAACTCCAAAATTACTCTATAGCAGACGCAGTTCGTAAATACACTCCTCCGAGCGGGTGGCCGGACCTTCTAATCGCTTTGAAATACTAATCCTTTTGAAATTAAAAAATTACCGACTCTTTCAGTGATGGATCGGATTATTTTATTTTTCAGTATAAACATGGATAATAATAATAATAATAATTGAGTCTCTAATTTTCGTCGTCAATATCAGTTTTAAATCAGGTTTTCACCTCATATTTACATTAGCCGACTGCTCGTGCGCGGTATAATGGAAGTTCTGAATTCAACCCCTGAAGCGGCAACAATATGATATATTTTAAAAGACAACTAGAAACCAAATTTATAATTTATTAATAAGGTTACTTCATTAATTTTATAACCGAATTGGAAGTTAAGTGTCTGTAAATAGTAGCCAATTCATCTTGAGGGATACAATAGAGGAAACGCTACGCCTCCTCATTTTAACCTGGGATGGATCACCACGTGCTTCCTTTGGAATAACAGCATGCTTAAAAATTATAGTCCAGGTATAAATATGATTGAAAGATGTCTATTTATTATAGTTGAAAGTGTCTATTTATTATAGTTTGTAAAAATTGCACATCACATTATTTTATTTTATTAAAATTAGCTTTTAGCAGGCGAAGCCGCGGGTATTTGCTAGCTTAATATTATTGTTATGAAAGTTAAATTCAGTTAAAAAATATATCGAATGTAAAATTTTTACATTAAACAATTACATCCCATTTGCAAAACAACATATAACTGTTACATTAAGTCATGAACTATTATTTTCTAGGTTGTTAAGAAATATGTTAAATTTAAATTTTGTATCGAATTAATATTTATTTATTTGTACACCTGTTTCTGTTATTAAACGGTAGGTTTATTCGTTTTTTTAACCGAAACGATTTTTTTTCTTTATTGTGGAAGTGTTTTTACTGTGGTTGTTGCAAATTTAAATTTGTTTACAGAAAATGTTCAGTCTTTTTAGTGGAATTATGATCTAAATTCTGATTTAATGCAGGGTTTTTTAATGAAACCCATTTCTAAGATTGAATAATGCACATAAAAAGATTAAATGAGTATTGTTTTGTTAATCTATACATTTTATCCAACCTATAATTTGAGTTTGATCACATTAAGCTTAGATTATGAGTTCTAACAATCCGCCATTGACATTTATACAAAGTTGTACTCTCTCCATCAAATTCCTGAACACGTTTTACAAAGTACCCTTTGAATTTCTTGTATTAAATTTGTTATGTTTGTTTTGAGGTTCTGAATATCCTGTGAATTGTTTTCGTAGGCCTTGCTTTTTATGTAAAGCCAAAGAAAATATTATAGTGGGGTCAAATCCGGGGATCTTGGGGGAACAATCCTACACTGATAAAATAAAGTTTTGGGTTGCATTTCTAAAAATACACCCTGTACCTTCTGTTCACTGAAGGGTCAATAAAATGCCCAGTGTATCTGCCCATCTCTCAATATTAGAACCAATATTGATAGAGGTTGGTGGTCATCAGATAGCCTGGGCTGACTCTGTCATCGCACGACGGCGTACATGATACATAATATGTAACGTACATATGTACAATGTTTGACATAATATCCATATTATACATACAAAAGAGGTGACCATGTATACAAAATTTGGTACGCTTTGTAAACCATTCAAACTATGTTACCTTGACCATTTACCATTTTTATTTGATTACAAACGTAGCCTACCCCGAGTCTTATTTGTGCAGCATTGCTTTCTTAGTATTAATAAAACTGCCAATTGGGATGAAACCAAATAACAAGAGAATATCTAAAACAACATTATAAGGTAACAATTCTAGCTTTCTGATTTATTTATTTTGTTTTTATTTTGTGGACTGTTAGCGTTTGCGTAGTATAAAGATTATTTATTTTTGACAAGGTAATTTCTATAAAATTAATTCTAGATTCAGGATTCAAGATTCGAGGTTTTATTTGCAAAAAAACAATGAATTGATATCGTCAGCATCCTTAACAAACATAATATTATAAAACTAAAACTGTAAATCCTGAACATGAAAAAATACTGCACAAATAATCTGAAATTAAGTTATTAAATAATCTTGAGTAAGTCATTGATACTGAAGTATACACACACCAACCCCAAAACATATTTCATTTTCTCCCCCCCCCCCCCCCTAACGACTGTGAAATTTTTAAAATGGTATTTCCACCATAAGATCCTGAGGCAATGAGTCGTAAAAGCCTGAAACAATTCTATGAGATGTTAAAAAAGGTTATATTTTGTTAAGGAAAAAGGGAATGTTTGATCGTGGTCGAAGTGAATAACTATTGAATCCATTGACTATTAGAAGGAAGTAAAGACTGGTGCTTTTGAAAAATATCAATGTTTGAAATACATAGGCAAGAGAAAATTAAAATCTTGTTCGTAAGGAAAATCAATCTGCATGAATCACGTCTCATAAAAACGTTATAAGAATCACACGACGTTTTAACGTAAATTTTTGATGTGCTTCCAATTATTAACACATCATTAACTCTCAGTATGTTATTGACTAGAGGATTGTGATTTAAAAAAATCAATTAAAACACTGTCTTATTAATTACTAAAGAATTCAAAAACTACAAAACGATAATTTTTTAAGGAGACTGGACCAGCCTAAATCTCACGAAAGAAAATGGCGGTAACTTTTATTTTTTAATAAGACCAAGAGACTTACAGTCTGAGCGTATTAAGTCACTAAATGAAGCTGGGCTAATGATGAATGAGTAATAAAAATGGCAAAGTACATTGGTATAAAAAGTACCGGTTAACCGTGCGCAATACAACCCCAAACACGCGAGTGTTTTATGTATTTTAAAGAAAACTGAGGAAATATTGTCAGTAAAAATATTATTTTTTCCCAGGAGTGAAAATTAACGAACACATCCCTTGGCACGTAAAATCCACACACACTATCCATTAAGCATATTTTTTATTATAAGCATATTATTTTACTAAAAATTATGAATGAATGAATAAATGAAATAAAGCTTTATTCATCACAAAACATATACAATTTTTTACAGTTTCAAACGAATTCTCTTACAACTACAGTACATACCCAAAACACCCCAAAAATAAACAAATACTATATACTATTACAACTTAATAACGATTTATTTATTTATTACATTATTATAATGTTCATCATGTAAGATTACCATTCAATCCAACTGGGATTACCATTCAATCCAATTAAACTTGATTTGCAAGGAGAACTAGGTTTTAGCGTCGTGGTCGGCATGTTATCATCAGTCCTTCTTCTAGGCTAAGCTACTAATTCTTTTGTTTTCACATCTTAAGATTTTGTCATGTCGAGAAAACTCAAACTCTATTACTGTACATGAAAAGCGCTCACAAAAATACAAACAAATAAAACTGTGAATAAGGACCGTGGTCGCGGCTTTTTTCTTAACAAAACTTTGTTTGTGTTTTTGTAAATGTTTTAAGTGTAGGCCTAATAAAGTGAGTTTAATCAATGAGGCGAAATTTCAAACGTGTCAAGAAGAAATAAAATGTTGAGCCTAGAAGGACTGATTTTAGCGTTTCGACGCTAAAACCTAGGTCTCCAATTGGAATTGGATGGTAACTAAGCTTAGATAATAAAAGTAATGTTAAATAACGGTTCAGACGGCGTTAAACAATATAACACCCCTAACGTTGTACGTATATTATTATATAATATTTTATTTTATACTCATTATTTATTGGAATTTTAAATTGCAATACATCACTATTGCGCAATGATGCACAACATGTAACGGCACATGTAATATATCGTCGAGATACGCGCAAGTTTTACCTCTAAGCTACAGTTTTAGGTTTTCGGCGATAAATTTTTCAAATTTGTTTTAAAAATAGATAAAAGATATAACAGTTGTGAGATCAAACACGATCTGGATATGTATTACATTCTCGAAATAGTTTTGTTCTACGCTGAAAATTATTAAACGTTAATGTTTCGTTTTATAGATCTCGATAAGCGTTTGATGTATTTTTAATTTTATCCTAAAAAACTACGCGTGTTTTTATTTTCAGCAGTTTGTGAAGCAATACTCATTTTTCTTTTGAACAACTTATAAATATTTTAACATTAAAAAAGTGTTTTGTTGATTGAATTCGTGTTATTCGTACTGCCAGTTTGATCTTTTAAACTTTGCAATAATTGAAAAACTATTTAAACTACTATTGAAAAAACTGCTACTATTTAAAAACTATTGAAAAACCTTGGCCTCTTATATTATAAATGGTGAGCGCTCAGCCTATTCTAAACTATAAGACTGTGGCAAGACATCAACACAACAAGGCCAACACCTTAGGCGACAATGAGGCTTAATATTATGTTTACTTATTACACCACAATTAATTCAGTCACTTAGAATTCAAAGTAAACTTTTGAACGTAGAAAGTGAACTAATCTATGTTTTCCGATCAAAGAAACGACGTGTAGCAAGTTTTGTTTTTATTATCATACTCAATACAGCTTAAAACTTAAAAACTTGAAGCTTAAAACTTCATACCGTTACAGTATGAGTATATAGTACAGCTTGAGGTCACTGTATAGTAAATGGAGATTACTTAATCATAAAACATACTGAGGTCATCAAAATAGACTCTCCTCGGATATCCGTAGAGAGGGGGGGTGTTCAGAGAGCGTTTTATGCCGTTAGTAAAATAATAATCACTACCTCATTTCTCGGGTAATTTCGTCTACAATTTTACCCGTTAAAAATCCGAAACGATCGAAATAAAAAATGTTTGCTACCAATGTAAACAGTTGGACCTTTGATACTAGTTAAGGGGGAGAAAAGGAATAATTGGGATTTGACTTCCAATGTCCAAAAATTCGGCAAGCTAGATGGAGTTGTTTCTTAAAACTACCTTTCAATTTTGATGTGGTGATAGCAAACTGAATTTGGTCTGACCACATAAATTAATTTGCTTCGAAACTAATGATATATTTTAATCGGCCGCCATCTTGAAACTGTTTTAGTTATAATATCGACATGTCATTCACTTATTTTACTTATTGAGGTAAACACTTATACCAAGTTTCAAGTTTATATCCTAAAAAAATCTTGAGTTACAAGACAATTTGTAAAAAACACAAACACAATTTGCGCCCGCATGAACAAGCGCTGATCGCCCAGCCCGCGGAGGAATATTTAAAAAAATCATCATTGTTTGGACTCTTATTAGAATGAGCGATGACATTATATCCGCCACTGTTATATTTTGGACATTAAATTTGGAAAAGAGTACTTTATATGCTAGTTAATATGTCACATTTTTTAGAAAAACTAGTTACTACACTACGTCGCACTACGTTTTACATTATCACCGCGGAGTATTGTTAGTTCGTATCCTTCCGGCGTGGCCGACACTGAATTGCCTTTAGCCCCCTCTTAAGGGCAGCCGGTTTACCATATCACGCTTAGATAAATAACACAACTTTAGGAACACTTTCCTCAAAAACTATTAGAGATATTTTAATAAATATTTGTTTCCTTTACACTACTGGCCCTCTTGAACATTTAAGGCACAGGACATTTCAAAATACTAATTTTTAAGAATTTTATTTTTTTAATTGTATTCGAAAAAAATGTTTAAAATTTATATTTTTGTCCCTTGTATTTTTAATAAAATTAATTGAAAAATAATTTCCTGTACCGTAATTAGTCTCCTTGAAGTGCTGAAGAAAACAAAAAAAAAGAATCAAAAAGTGTTCATAAAGGTAAGAAAGCACAGTTCCATGGAAACGCCGTCAAAGTTTTATTAGGCCTAAAAAGTAAGCATGTTAGGAAATAGCATAAATGACTGGCATACGTTAACAATTTCATTATTTAGATAGGGTTATAGTTGTCAGAATTCAATAAATTATACATCTAATTAACCGTAAAATTCCAAGGCATATAATACAGAAAAAACTAAAAATGAAAAGTTTTCCCCAAATGGTCAACTGGCTGCCCATTGGGGAAAAATATCCTATTACACAAAAACCTTTGTAAGTGTAATGGTAGTCTGAGTACTTTTGATATTTTTAATGTGTTAACACAAACATTCGCTATTCATGAGTTTGCATCCTCACTTCGACGTAATCAGTCTCAACAAACAATAAAATACATGCGGTTGAGAAAAGGGGTGCTCTTTGGTTTGCTCGATGTATCCTAACTCTCTGGTGACCTCTCGTGTTTTATTCCTTGTATCAAGACAAGCGTACTTTACCATTTAACAACGGGTGTCCGCTTTACTGTGTTTTTTATAAATATTTTCACAGCTCTGGGTAAAACCTTTGAATCTGGCACGATTATGTATATTGCATACAGGAAATAAGTGTACCAGTTACCATTACTCTAGCTCAAGCCATTTCAACATGGCAGCCAATACGGGTGTTTTAGTCGGTAGTTCACGGGACATCGAGCTCGTGGGAGTCCGACACTACTGAGGGGACAACGAGCCCCTCAGTGTGCGTAAACGCATTCCTCCTCCTACAAAAAAATTAATAAATGAATAAAAAATATGGCAGCCACTTAAAACTTGAATGCCGAATTTCATAAGAATCGTTACTGAGTTAAATTTCTTAGGGATAAAAAGGACAATTTCCAGACAATGAGCTCTGAATCGTGCAATAAACAACTGAGTTAGAGTTAAATCTTGTAATTCTTTTTATTCATTTTTAGTTTAGACCGTAAAATTATGTTGCAGCCTAAGCAAAAAACTCGGGTAAAAATAAGCTTTAATGACAAAAGAAGTACTCGGCTACTGTATTTAAAAACCGATTCTATTGATCATATGATCAAGGTATCGTTTGTATTCGTTATAAAATTCCACATTTTATTTTATTCCTAAAAAAGTTACTTACTTTGACGACTTTCATCAAATTTAGCATTTAAAGCTTTGAATTGCCGCCATCTACAAAAAATGGCTTAAACTATAAAGGATATTTACCACAATTAATTATTTCCTGTACTAAGATACAAAATTGTGCCATATTCATAGTTTCTACCATGAGATGACCAAAAGCTATGCGAATATTATTAAAACTAGGCCTTGATGTGGAAAAAATGTTTGTCTTGATTCAACGAATTAATACAAATTAACTACAAGAGGTCGATGTCTTGATGGATTCAACCACAGAGAAGGTAGAGGTCCGATCTCTACCTTCTCTGTGATTCAACGAACTAACACAACTTAATTTTCAGGGGGTCGACAGAGCATTCGGAAACACCACCACTCTGCATATATATTTTTCGATTTCAATTTCATGTAAATTTTAAAGCTTTAAATTTGAGATATTATTAAAAAAAAAACCCCGGTATGATAAGTAAATATCAGAATCATAATAACACCTAAAATACCATGAAATCATATACAAGTTTTAGAATCTCAACAATAAATTACCTAAGTAACTGCGATAAACCCACACCCATTATATTATAATATAATGGACCCCTCAAGGGTGCAACTCTGGTCACAGGGCCCGGATCCCTGGGGGCCAGGGGGGGCCCTATCTTAATTTCTTTCATATGTATTGCAGAATATTTTACAGTAGATCATGATCAAAAATTCAATAAATATACATTTTTATAAAATTTAGTAAAATAATATTAATTCCAGATTTGTGGTTAGTAGTTACTACTTTAATCCGGTGTATTTACTGTTGTTTGCATATAGTTCGCGCATTATATTTCCGGCTATAGCTACTATGCTACTAATCGTATCATATAATATTTTCTACGTATGATATTGGTAAACAAAATGTATGACAAACAGTATTTGGGGCCGTAGAACAATGTTTTCATTAAAGAAACCCCTCTTCCCGCGCGTCTTGCAAGCAGCTGACTGTGCCATAGCCGGAGATATAAAGCGCGAACTGTACAACAGCATGCTCGGACCCCAACTGAATTTTAATCTTGGTCAGATTAATTTATTAATTAATTTTTAAGGGAAATCGATCTCAAAATGGAAATGTATTTTCAGTAAAATAAAAGTGAATGAATGAGTTATTTAAATTTATGTTTGCAATAATTTTCCCAATAAAGTTCGTTTCTTAGATTGAACTAATAGCCTTAATTACTATTCATTATTATCAATCATTAGTCCAAATAAAATTTGTAAAGGGTTAAAAAGTTTCCAAGTATTTTTGAAACGTAGCATGAACATACCACACGATCATAGGGAGGCCCAAGGTTACAGGTCCCACATACGCCCTACAGGCCTTGTATAATACGCATGACGTATTCAGTTCAACTCAACATTTTTATTGAAAAAGGCATGTAAAACAATACTTAAGGAAGCTAATGTATTGAAATTTAATCCTCAGGTTAAAATAGCCTGTGCGTAAGTCTATACCTAAACCATAAGGCTCCAGCAATTCACGATTTTTGTATGTTTACATGTTGGAATCACTAACACTGATGGATGTTATTTACTACGTTGCACTACTTCTTCCCTTATCGTCAGGGAGTATTGTTAGTTCTTGCACTACTTTCTCCATTATTATCGCGGTATTGTTAATTCGTATCTGTCCCGCGAGGGCGACACCGAACTGCCTTTAGCCCCCTCTTAAATTGAAATCAAGCCAAATTAATTGTCAAATCAATTTTTAAAATACTTTCATTCAAGATCGATTATAAATTATTTGATAGTGTAAGGTGGGCCTTACAATTCAATTTACATTTCATATTAAGGTCCATTATGTTTAAATGTGTTTTCTTTCGTGTCATATTTTATGTTTGTTTTGATCAATGAGCAGTATGTATTATAGCAACTACATTTAGTGTCTCTGAAGTAATGTTTGCAAATGCATTTTCAATCAAGTGCTACAAAATGCAAGGGTTAAAAATGAGCGCTAAATGCATTAAGTGCAATAAATGGAGCGAGTATTGAAAACCAGTAGGAAAACGGGTTATTTTCTTTCATTTCATTATTTTTTAGCTGCTAGTTTCATGTATTATAATCAAAGAAGAACGAAGTTCCTTACGATTTCATTTTTTAATAATCGATATCCAAAATATTTTGTTTAAAGCTTAATAGCTTTAAGTTTATTATTCACACCTTGCCTTT
The DNA here is from genome assembly GCA_035578135.1 of Flexamia atlantica. Classification (NCBI taxonomy): domain Eukaryota; kingdom Metazoa; phylum Arthropoda; class Insecta; order Hemiptera; family Cicadellidae; genus Flexamia; species Flexamia atlantica. Next base: position 13,852,437 of record JAQJVK010000010.1, read on the forward strand.
TTGTTGTGCTATAAATTCCCCCTTTTTAATAAATACATTTTAATTGGAAAAAAACGGCCAAATAGTTTAAATATATGGTGAAGCCACGTAGGTCACGAGTGGTCCGGGCGATGACTTGGAATGCCACAAGGGTTCAGTTTGGGACCAATTATATTTCTCCTTATAAACAAATACAAACCTTGAGTGCAAATATTGCCAAGTGTAATCAAATAATGTTCTGCCTATTTAGTCACCTTTATTATCATCAGAGATATTTTTTACCTTGCATAAAATATATACAAGATATACTATACTGTATAAAATATTACTTCTTTAGCCGGTCACAATTGTTCCTTATGAATTAAACGTAATAAACCTTTTGAATTAGATTTTATTGTTTTTGGAGATAATTTATTTTTAATATTGGAGACCAAAAGACCTAGAGTAATTTTTCTTCTTTCACGGCCAAAGCTGTTAATAAATCAATGAGAATTGTGAGAGGCCAACATCAACTGAAAGAAAACAACTCCAATCATAAGATTTAATAAAAAATTAACGATAGTTACTATTTATAGTCCAGGCAACGCATGCTCAAAAAAAGGTAAAAAGGGAAATGCATGGAACACAATTTTTGACATAGCAGCTTTATTTGGACTAGTTAGGAGGTGAACGTATCCGAATTCCCCGCTCGTAGCCCTTGAGCGAACAGCACTTGAGCGTGTAGCATGGTGGGAGGTCTGAGGTCTGGGGGGTCTGAAGGTACCATATTTAGTTATTTCTTAAATATCTTGGAAACTATCAACTTTTAGTATTCCCTATCAAATTCGATAATCAAAGAAAATTAATTGGCATTATATTGGCCCCAATGGGCCAACGCTTTTTCACCTAAATGAAAATAAACATCACTCATGACATACTGACAAAATTTCCAGTGATTTGACACCTCTATCATAAAAATTGGCCTAAAAGAAAAGTGTGGGCGAGCTCACGAAAAAGTTGTAGCAACCGCATATTTGTAATAATTCCTTGAAAATTCTCTTTTTTATAAGCTCGCCCATACCTTTCTTTGCCAAGGAGTCAAATTACTGGCAAATTCTGTCAATATGTTATGAGTGTTGTTTGTTTTCCTTTGGGTGAAAAAGCCTTTCCCCGTTAGGTATGTATGTTACACACAAATTTACATGTATTTCTTATGGAAGAAATATTTGTTAAAATATTAATTAAATTGGTGCTTAGCTCGTAAACGGTTGGACCGAGATAGACAAATTATATACTTTTCTTACGGGAAACTTATTTTTCTTCAATTTTACAATTTAATAGGGGACATCAAAAGTTGATAGTTTTCTAGATATTTAGGAAAACCCTAAAAATGGTGCCTTCAGACCCCTCCCTTCCTCGCTCAAGGTTTACGGACGGGGTCTTTTGATATGTTTACCTCTTACTAGTCCAAACAAAGCTGCAAAGTCAAAAATTGTGTTCCAACAATTTCCCTCTATACCTTTTCGTCTGGACTATTACTTCTGTATCCTCATTTACACTGAATGACAGTACACTGAATGGTTGAATTCGATTTTCTTTTTTTAATTTTGTGGGGGCTTCGTTTTTAGTTGAAGGTGTACTGTGTTATTGAACTATGTTTTGAATATATTTCGGCGTCTAAATTTTGCAAAAAAATGTAGACAAAGTAAAAAACGGTGCTGTTCACCAATTTTGTTAGTTTTGTTGCTGTTCACCAAAAACCGCTTCATAAATACAAACAACTTGAACACACTAAATCGCTTCAAACTGATATAGAGAGCATACCTGTGAGAGCATAACGCATTCAAAATATGAACGTACTGGAGATATATTCTAAATTAATCAAATAATTAATTTTAGTTAAAAAATTTATATAGCAGTTTAATAACATCATAATTTATACGGGTGTATTCATTTTAAGAAAACAAACAAGATTACTAATATTGGACTAAAATACTACGATTAAAATAGCAGTTATGGCAAATAGTACTGATCGAGTTGATATATAACGAACAATATTGCCGGAACTTCGTTGTATCCAATGTTAATATGCGTAATTGTTTTTATTTCATTTAAAAATCATGTGCAAGATAAAAGGAGATGATATTTTAGAGAATTACACTTAAAGCAGGAATCCTTTTTTTGGTGGAAAGTGAAATCCAAAATCACATAAATGTGTAGTATTACAACATTCTAGTTGCTCGTGCCTAACCTTACTTGACTAAATTTAGAGCCATTATAAAATAAAATATTACAGTACTAACAAATATGCAGTTTGCAGCCAACGGTATCCTAATTTTTTCTTTGAGTGGGTCTGGTTTCAATTCATTTACGAATCATCCAAATATTGAACTATGTACACAGTTTTTTGGTCGTCAACAAACACATTTTTACATACACTGAACAAAATAATATTGAAAATCACTTAGCAGTTTTAGGCCCACTATATACATTTTTCTTGTGGGATCCTTACTAGTTCAAGTTTTTAGATCTATCTGATGAACTTGCTAGGATCCCCTGACGATAAAACGCACAAAGTTTTTATTATTATTTTTTTTATTATAGTTTTTATTTGACGTGTCATTGTCAAATACGTTTTAGCACGTTGCACAAACACATAACTGCATCTGACAAATCGTCTTTGGCATCTAAAATATTGTAGCCTCATATAAAGCCCTAAGGAAAGTTCAAATCGGTGTCGCAATACCGAAATCTAGAAACAATACGTACGGCAACAAAACATAAATTAACAGAAGCGCATCCCTATTAATCTTAATAATCATCAAAGTAAAAGTAGAATCTTATACTTGTTCATTTTTTTAATCTGTTTATTCTAGTGTTTTACCAAGACTACAGCGATCAAAAGTAGCTTCAAACAAAGGATTTCTTACAAGATATTGCTGTTAAAATATGATTGTCTAGGTTGATTTAAGCGTTTTTTATTTCTTATTACATACTTATTTTCCTTATAAAGGAAAAAGAACTTTTCGTTGGCTATTATTAGACCCAATTAAAAAAGACCGCCAATTAAATTTCTGGTTACCTGGCTATAAGCTTCAGTTTACTCAGATAAAATGTTATTCTTCTTAAAACATAGTGCATGTTTTGTAACAATTATTAAATAGGAGAGGCTCAAACGAGATAAATATCCTTAACAATGTCCATATTTCCAGAAATACGCAATTTTTTAACAATATAGTTTTGAGCCCGTATAGTTTTAAACTGCTGTCCGGTTTTTGGTCTAGTTCGTCAAAAGAGAGCGCAAAATTGATGTTGGTCGCTGAATGTGTGATGCAGGGGGGCGGATATGTGGTCACTGACCTGAACTGTGTCCTACAACACACACACACACACACACACGCACACACACACACACACACACACACACACACACACACACACACACACACACACACGACATCTGTTGCCGTCACGCCACATCGCTCGTTATTTGGCGTGCATAGAATTCGTGCACTTTTTAAATGCAGTCAATCCAAATTTATTGCTTTTAGGCTACATGATCGTCGAAAATATTCTTAGTTCCGCAAGTATAGGTGAATCATATGATATGATTCACCTATACTTGATATGATTCATATCTGATTCAAGTTATGGGAGGGATAAGACTCTATAAATTTTCGTTGTCTCATGACGTACAAGTGTTTACCCTATCATTACTCTGAGAGGTTCTTTGAATTAGTTAATCTTTCTAATACGAATCTTATTTATCAGGTAAACGGACTGTCTCGCAAAAATGATATCCACTTATGTTAACACCCCCGCTAAAAAATTCATCGAGCGATTAAGATGACACGAAAGTCACAGCTCGGCAATTCAAAAGATTTCCGAACAAAATGTTGTGGCAATCAACGTAAATCGTCATCCCCAAATATTTCTGACGGAAACACTTCCGATTCTGACGGTTATCGTAGCTTGGATGCATTTGACAATCAAGTCCTACTGACACGATTAAATTCAAAACAGACTTTATCTACGACCATTGCAATAAGCACCAATTATGGTATTACAATAAACATTATAATGATATACATTAAAACACCAAAAACCAAGCAGTACTCTAATGACGACTTTAGAGTACTGGAGTCACTTTAGAGTACTGGTTCTAGACCAATGAGAGCTCGGCATTTGACGGAAGTAGTGTCATAATAACAATTAAGCAATTCGCACATCAGCTGATTGTTGCATTACGATTCATGTTTCAGTCTGCTTATTTGCCTAACCTCAAATTTTAGTTGACCTATTCCATCATTAGTAAAATTCATGAGTTTTGTTTAACTTCGGGGGAAATGTTGTCGTATATTGTTGGTCGTAGATAAAATAGTGTATGCAACGATTGTATTATGCCTTTAAGCCACTCGTGAGATATTTAGAACACTCGCTTCGCTCGTGTTCTAACTTACATCTCACTCGTGGCTTAAAGGCATTCATTATACAATCGTTGCATAAACTACTATTTCGTATGAAAATGAAATGCAAATTAAATAAACCAGTACAACGTTTGAGACTGTTTTAAAAATTTATTTTCTTCTTCTGTTTCAATTATCGAGATAATCCGATAACCGAGCCATGTGACCTTGAAATAGAGTACAGCTAGTCTAATATTTTATGATTGATTCTAGTACCATCCAATAAATCGAATCAGAATATGAAAAGTGCAGGAGTGGCACCGTTGGTCAACTTTGAATATTGAAGGTCAAAGTCCACAGGGCAAAAAATACGGAAACAAATATTGGGAAAAATATATTTAAGGAGTTCAAATGAACATTTCTCAAGATATTTACTTGGGGCCGCCGCTAATAGCTGCTGGGTGGTAAATATTTAATTTTCATCGGGTATTAATTTTTCAGCCCCATCTTGGATCTCCTATGTCGGATACGAGATAATGTTTTGAAATATGAATGTAATGTTCTGACACAAAATTACAAAACAGATTTTCACGCTGATTACACCATGCCACAATCCACTAAATAGTATATTTCATTACCAGGGCCTAAAGTGACGCTTTTCGTACGAGGTCAAAAACCTCGGGCTTCGACCGAGGCTGTAAGCCGAGGTAGAAAAGCAGCTTTAAGCCCGTGTGATGAACTATATTTTTCGTTGTACCGTTAAATACAACACGCCAACTACTTGAGAAAACCAAAATGTTATACAACATCTTTAAAGATATCTCCCAAGGTGGCTTTCATCCTGTTCTTGCTATTTAAAACAATCAGTTGATTGTCCCTTTCATTTGTATATTAGGTTAGACTGCGAACAATTAACAACCATCGAATTATCGAACGCATTGAATTATCGATTGGTGGAATGAGCGAGTTTCACAAATTGATTAAACCTACAACAATGCAACAATGAACTACAATAATTGATAATAAAAACCGATACTCTCGATACAATCGGTAGCTTACCATCGACCCTTGCGCGCGTTTGCAGTTATAATATATAAACGAACAGCTGACGTCCTCGACATCAGCTGATTATTTTTGTCCCTAGGGCGAAAAAGAGCTTCTAGGCCCGCAACACATGAAAAGAAAACTGCCGTTTTTGCAGCAGTATAACGAAAAAATATTATTTCTTTCTCAAGATATACTCAAATAAAAAATTCTTCCCTATACGTTTCTTAAGTGCGTTTCCAAAATTAACTACATACTTTTTTGTTTCGTACTGTTTTTTTTGTTAGTTTTGGTCTTAAAAGATTCAGTGTTTTATTGGGTTTGAACTATTTATAGTCTGAATATGACCAGAGTTATGAAGCGGCATTCAACAGAAAATGCGTTTTTTAATGTAGCTTTACTTAGGGGTATATATCTTCGGTTCTAAATAAGTTCCAATATTCCTTTTGGTCTTAAAACATTGAAATTACTTTTAGCTTTCATTTGAAGCACTGATTACGTGAATCCCATTGTGTGAAAAGGAGTTTCAACCCTCCATATACAGGGTGTTGATAAAAAACCCTTCAGGACTTCGGGACATGGTTACTTACATCAAAACTAAGAAAAAAGTTCCGTAAACATGGGTCCTAAAATGCTCGGTTATACGTCTGTCGGTATGTTTGTGTTTTTAACTTGATTTTGCATAACTTTGGAGCTACTATCAAAGATATCAACTTCAAACTTGGTGCGTATATGTTGACTAATAGGACGTATTTTGGTGCGGAGTATCAAGTTACTACTTTATACTATTAAAAAATGGCAGCCATTTTTATATTTTAAAACTTAATATCTTAAAACCCAGTAATTTTATAGAAATTGTACAAAATACAAAAAAATTGCGTAAATTCATTTCCTAAACTATACCATACAAAGATTTTAAATATCGCACTACTCTTAACGGAGTCATTGCAATTTTTTTAACAGACAACATGCTTGTTTATGGCAGTTGGCAGTTACAGCAAATTTTTCGCATGTTCTGTTAGGAAAATTCCAATAACTCCGTTAATTGTAGTTCGATCTTAATAATCTTTATATGGTTATTTAATAATTACAATTGCGCAGCTTTTTTGCCTTTTGAACTATTTTTGTAAAATATCTAGTGCCAGTCCTCAGCCTACATCAACGAAATTACGAACTAAGCATTGGTGAGAGGTAACAGAAAAGAGTAGGTCACAAGACTGCTCAAACAAAAGGTTTATTCAACAAAGCAAAATATCAGAATAGACCAAAATTCAAATGTATCTTAAAGGAAAATCGAATAAAAACCAAATTGAAATTGAATTAAATTGACAACGTTTGCCCTGACAAACTTGAACTGAAAATATCAAAGGATTGAATTTAAACTATTAATTTACTTTGTAAAATTATTATTTAATTGATTACATAATCAATTAATTATTTAATAACCTCAAATTAAGAAAATGAGACAATGCCTTCTTATAAAATATGTTTAAATATTGAATATTTACGGCACTTTCTTATAAAATATACAAAGGAGTCACAAAAACTTCCTACCACAACACACCCTCCTACTTCACCCATAATTCAAACACTGCCCTCTTCTTCCCTCTCGTCCGACACCTCCTTATTCTCCCTTTCCTCTTCCTTTTTCTCCCCGACAAGCAGATAATTGCCTCCTTATTGGCTGTCGTCCCCGATAGGGAGTGTCTTACGCTCGTTTTCACGATGCCAGCTGATGCCGTTCAAACGGCACCAGAGCCGTTTTCACTTGTGCCGATTGGCTCTTCAGCTGGCACCGCGAAAACAGGCCTAAAGGTTGTTGATACAGTTCTTAGAAACACTCTCTACCGTGCACATCTTGCTCGTATCAGCTGGCAAAGGTCGGCCGGTTAGACAAACAGACGGATAAGTCAGAGTTTCATGAGAGGGACAATAACGTTTATGATTTATTTAATTTTAAATTTAGAAAGTGGTTAAGTTTCCGTCACGTAGTTACACTATCTTAGAACTTAGGTCCTAGGATTCTAAGTCTTAGGATATAGTTAGTCCTTAATTTAATTTAATTTTCAGAAAAAAAACTGTATGAATTACTGTACTTTTGAAGAATCATAACTCCTTTTCATGCAGGCGGATTTAGATCATCCAAATAAAATACAATAATCATTTGATTGTTTTAAGACCAGAACGAATATTATGAAGAATTTACAACATAAGAACTCTTTAAGTAAAACTGAGTTTTGAAAAAAAATCATTTGAGCGTTCAAGCAAAACAAAAAAGTATACAGTTTAGTTTGGAAACCCTCATAAGAAACGTACAGAGTAGAATTTTTATCTGAGGATATCTTGAGAACGAAACAATATTTTTATCGGATTGCGGCTTTGCAATCAGCGTGAAAATCTAGTTCGTAATGATGTTTAGCAACACTATACATTCATATTTAAATACTTTTATCTTGTACCCAATATGGCGGACGTAAGATGAAGGTTGAAAATTGATACACGATTAAAATTAAGTATTTACCACCCAGCAACTACCGGCGGCGGCGGCGGGTGGTTTTGGTATCCAAACGAAATGTTCGTTTGGATACCGCAAATACGATATTTTTTTCCAGTATACAGATACAACAAAAAGTGCGGACAAAGTGCTTTACAAAGTGGGTTTTTTATGTAGCATTGTTTAAGCTACATAAAAAAACTCATTTTCTGTCGTATACCGCTTCGACAGACAGCGGCAGAGGTGCAACAGCAACAGTGCTGTATTTTGGCCCACTCAGCAACTGCCGGTGATGGTCCCAAGTCAATGTCTTGAGGAATGTTCTTTTGTACATTTGTAAACAAATTCTGTACATTTGAAAACTTGTAGAAACCATAAATACAGTTTTTCATGACCTTTTTCTGTATTTTTGGCCCTATGAACTTTGACCTTCGATGTTCAAAGTTGCCCATGAGTGCCTGTATGGCACCCTTCACCTTTTCTAGTAGGTGATTTTATACGTCGGTAGTACCGACATGAAAACACCTACTAAAAAAGGCGCAAAATGCAAAGTGAATTTCCTCAATGTTTAGAAGGTGCAGCGAAAGTTCCTGTACATACACAGTAATTTTAATAATATTTTTTATCTTAATTGTTCTATTTAGATTAAATCTGTTAGATTTTTTGTTTTATTTATCTAAGTCTAATGCGAATATTTATCTGAAACTGGATTTTCGATGTTTAAACTCGATATTTGTATATCCATATTTTTTTAATCGTGATTATTAACATAATCACGGTGAGATGAGATGACAGCTGATAACAATGAACAACTAGATCATCCTTCAAACCAACCAAGATTAACTCAATCTAGATTAACTCTGTATAACGTTTTGGTATTGCAATTGATGCGTTAATTGATAAATATCAAGTAATATTAATATATCAATATCGTAAATATAGATTAATGTCAATCTACTGATATATATCAATACATTAAATTAACGTATAGATTACAATAGCGAAACGTTATTTTGATTACCATAATCACGAGTGTAAAAATAAAAAAATCTATTTTAAACATAGACTTTAACGGTGGAGACATATTCTAAAGCTTCGCCCACTCATCCAGATCATACATCCTCTTGATAGTTTATCCGTCTCGTTATGATTGTTACTTACTTACTTGTTACTTGTCTATTCCGTCCGTGTCCTTTGTGGCAAAGGAATTGGACAGGTCAACTTGTTTCTCAAGGAAATCAAGGTAGTTTGGGGTTAAACTATCAGCAACGAATAATGTTACCTTTTGGACAGATAGTCCTCCATATTGTATAAGCCTAACTCCACCAGATATTCGTTACTGATTGTAACCTTATATCTTTAGTTTAAACATGCAGAATTAATTTAAAATCTCTCTTATCATAGCGACCCTTTTTTAAGCCATCAAAACAAACTCATGCCGAGTATTCATTGATGTGGACACAAAATCATTCACTGCATACACTGGTTTATTTTTTAAGAACCCAATCGTTATTATTCATTAGTAAAACATGTATTTCCTCATGGTACTACTGGCAGAATAGATTCGGAAAATTAGTCATCTAAGTCCGAACACATTCTGTAAAGCGAATTGGGTTCATTAATATTCATGATCATAAAGATAAACTTTATACAATAATTGTAAAGTCTAATGGCATTGATAAAAAAGGTCTATAGTATTGAAAAATAAATATTTTAATAGTGGTATTCACATTTCTTTCTATTAGGTTTCAAGAAAGACTTACAAGTTGATTGCGGCTCTGGTAATTTGAAAAATGAAATTAAATGAAAAATGCTTAATTTTCAAACATAATCTTTACAGGGGTGAATACAGATCAAAATTAAATTGAAATAAACGATCTATGATTACAATACTTTCATTTATAAATCTGTCCATTAAATCACACTTACTTATAAATCTGTAACTTACTTACTTGTAAACCTGTACTTGCTTATGTCAGTATGTTATTTTCATTTATAAATCTGTCTGTTTCATTTATAATCTTCCACTTCCACTTAAACATTCACTCGCATTGTTGGGATCAATCACAGAATGTCATCCTTGTTTGGCAGAACTAGAAAAAAAATAATTTAGTGCTATATAACAGGTTGACCTGAAACCTAACTTAACCGTTTCTCTGTGCTAACATAAACAACTTTGCTTTTTTCTGATAAAAGTTAAACTCTTAAAAGGGTCCACCTCTACTGCCATGCCTCCTGAACAAATTTTTTCAGTTGCAAACAGTCCCTACCAATATGATAAAGAACAAAAATTTTCCTCGATAATTCCACCCATTAAACCAATTAACGATGATATTAACCATTTGTAACGAATATGTAACGATCACCGTACACGTTGCTATAAAATAGTAAACATCCTGAAAATCGTTTATGTTACAAGGGAAACATGACCGATTTTGACCCATAAGCCAAAATCGGTACACAATTGAACCTGAACAAATTCCCATACAATTAAAACATTACCTAATTAAATTTATGTCTAATTTCCCCTTAAAGTACGAATTACTACCCAGCTCTAAGTTTAGATTTCCATATCTCAAGATATTAGCTCGCCCGGGCAGCCCGAACGTATTGTTGCCTTTCCTTATCTCGCATCTTATCCAACATAACAATCAGTTCCCCTTCCCAACTATCCCAATCTGCCGATAACGTATCCGAGTGACTGTGCTATCTGAATCCTCCACGGAGCCGTCCTCACTCCTGTCCCGTCACCCCCGTCCTCGGCGGTCCGGTGTTGGACTCCTCACTCGCCGTCTGTGGCAGGCACCTCCACGGAGCCGTCCTCACTCCTGTCCCGTCACCCCCGTCCTCGGCGGTCCGGTGTTGGACTCCCCACTCGCCGTCTGTGGCAGGCACCTCCACGGAGCCGTCCTCACTCCTGTCCCGTCACCCCCGTCCTCAGCGGTCCGGTGTTGGACTCCCCACTCGCCGTCTGTCGCAGGCGCCTCCACGGAGCCGTCCTCACTCCTGTCCCGTCACCCCCGTCCTCGGCGGTCCGGTGTTGGACTCCCCACTCACCGTCTGTGGCAGGCACCTCCACGGAGCCGTCCTCACTCCTGTCCCGTCACCCCCGTCCTCGGCGGTCCGGTGTTGGACTCCTCACTCGCCGTCTGTGGCAGGCACCTCCACGGAGCCGTCCTCACTCCTGTCCCGTCACCCCCGCCCTCGGCGGTCCGGTGTTGGACTCCTCACTCGCCGTCTGTGGCAGGCACCTCCACGGAGCCGTCCTCACTCCTGTCCCGTCACCCCCGTCCTCGGCGGTCCGGTGTTGGACTCCTCACTCGCCGTCTGTGGCAGGCACCTCCACGGAGCCGTCCTCACTCCTGTCCCGTCACCCCCGTCCTCGGCGGTCCGGTGTTGGACTCCTCACTCGCCGTCTGTGGCAGGCACCTCCACGGAGCCGTCCTCACTCCTGTCCCGTCACCCCCGTCCTCGGCGGTCCGGTGTTGGACTCCCCACTCGCCGTCTGTGGCAGGCACCTCCACGGAGCCGTCCTCACTCCTGTCCCGTCACCCCCGTCCTCGGCGGTCCGGTGTTGGACTCCTCACTCGCCGTCTGTGGCAGGCACCTCCACGGAGCCGTCCTCACTCCTGTCCCGTCACCCTCGTCCTGGGCGGTCCGGTGTTGGACTCCTCACTCGCCGTCTGTGGCAGGCACCTCCACGGAGCCGTCCTCACTCCTGTCCCGTCACCCTCGTCCTGGGCGGTCCGGTGTTGGACTCCTCACTCACCGTCTGTGGCAGGCACCTCCACGGAGCCGTCCTCACTCCTGTCCCGTCACCCTCGTCCTGGGCGGTCCGGTGTTGGACTCCTCACTCACCGTCTGTGGCAGGCACCTCCACGGAGCCGTCCTCACTCCTGTCCCGTCACCCTCGTCCTGGGCGGTCCGGTGTTGGACTCCTCACTCGCCGTCTGTGGCAGGCACCTCCACGGAGCCGTCCTCACTCCTGTCCCGTCACCCCCGTCCTCGGCGGTCCGGTGTTGGACTCCTCACTCGCCGTCTGTGGCAGGCACCTCCACGGAGCCGTCCTCACTCCTGTCCCGTCACCCCCGTCCTCGGCGGTCCGGTGTTGGACTCCCCACCCGCCGTCTGTGGCAGGCACCTCCACGGAGCCGTCCTCACTCCTGTCCCGTCACCCCCGTCCTCGGCGGTCCGGTGTTGGACTCCCCACTCGTAGTTAGTGTAGATTCGTTGCTAGCGACGCTAATTAGAGTCCAACAAGACAGACAACGTTTTAGTTATGTCCGCCATTAGCTCCTCGAGGGAGAGATCATCTACCTTGCTGTTCTCCGACACATTGTTCGAATGCGCGGCACTAAAAATCTTCGACAAACTATCCTTTTCGCAACGTTTTGCCGTTCTTGTTAGATGAAAAACTCTGATATTTTCTCATTATCCATAAAATCTATGAACCAGTGTCCAACGTCAGTAAGAGTTGGCGTTACGATAACAACCACTTCAAACCTACCCGCTGCCGACCGCCGTGGTCGGATTTATCACTGAATAAATAATTTGTAATCACCGCTTTATCACTATTCAACGTTGAGCCCCTACATTAACGTGTACACACTTGGAAACTGCATTTACTTTTATTTTGCACATGAACATCACGAAAAACCATGGAGCACATATACTACACGTTTTACCTCCTGACAGTAGTGCTGCCAACCGCCCATTTGGAAAATGCATTGTCACATTGTCAACTAAATTGAATAGAAATAATTTTTAACAAATTCATTTATTCACATACTTACTTAGAGATCCCAGACAGGTGAAATGCCGATTGATTTACGAGTAAAAAGTTGTAAATCATTACAAATATTACAATGACTTTATATAACCAAACGTTAAGGCCTTTGTGACCCTATACGCTTCAAAATTAATGTTTATAAAAATTATTCACAATCAAGATACAGTATACCAGTGGAAAGTTAAATTTTTAGTGCATTTGCAGTTCAAAAGTTCATTTAATTTAATTCTGAAGCTCTGGCCAGTCTTATTGGCGGGTGAGAGAGTGCGCTGTATTCGGAATCAGCGTTAAACATCTGTGTTGTGTAGGGGTCAGTCACATGATTATGTGTTTAAATAAAGACACATTTAGAATATCAAAGTTTATGTTGTAAGCTCATATGCAATAAATAGTACATGTAAACAAGGTCACTACAATATATATTAAACTTATACGAAACATGGCAGTAAAAGCTGTCGCAGAGACTTTGCCGCATGTAAAAGAAAAGGTTACATCCTCATTTGTGGAGGTAATACTCAATATTACGTATGGTATTGTGCAAGACAACTTTAATATTATATTGCAGCACAAATTTCTTAGTGTAGTGGGCCTAAAACATAAAAGACGGTTTGACACAATCATGAGGTTTAGCAGACGGTTCGGAGTGTGTCCTCTTTTTGCCACCCGCCAGTTCGGTTGACCAGAACCATAGATGAAGAAGTAATACAGATTGGCAACCCATGCACTTTTTCATTCCCGTTTTTTTCGGGCGGCGTCAAGTTTTTTAGGCTGTTTTGTCACCCATATTACATTGGAATCAAGGGAGATTTCGTCAATAAAAAATCTTTAGGTCTCAAAGAACAGACATTGTCAATAATAACTTTGATACCAGTGTAATTTGGGTGGCAAAACAGCCCAACAAACTTGACGTAACTAGAAAAAACGGGACCGTAAAAATCCATTAGGTTGCTAATCAGTATGCTGTTTTATCTGTGCCAGATCTATACATTTCGATGTCATGCCTTAGCCTTCTGGCTGTAAACTTGGTGTTTAAACTGGTGATTTCTTGTCCTTCTAGCCCAGACGTCGTGCAACCAGGGGGCCGGCCGAGTGGTCTACGAACGTCTGCCCGACCAGCAACTGCAGGGCTTCGACGACGACGTGGTAAGTAGGATAACCACCAATGTTGAAGTCTTAGAACAGTTTGCGTTTGTTGAATCAAACCATTTACTCAAATGGTGTGATGAGAATATTCTAATCTTAATCGGCCAAAAAACTCAACTACAGCAGTTTCACATCTCAGAGCGTCATTTTCAGAAAACCCACAGTTACTTAAATAGTCTTCTTACTGAAACCACTGCCTGTCCTCGGTTATGTTCCTAAGTTCCTTGGAATGTTTGTGGCCGGAAACCTGATATTTCACCAGTATATTAAACACATTATCAAAAAGGAATCTGTGGTATTTTCATACTTCGGGTGCTCAGTCAAATAGTTACAACTGAAGTACTTTTGTCAGCCTCATTTTTCCTTACCTGACCTATGCTGTTCCTGCTTGGGGTTGTGAAAGTCAAAAAACCCAGTTCATATTCAGACTGCAGAAAAAGGCAATACACATTGCATTTTCCGTCCCAAAACGCCATCCTTGCAGAGAAATATTCAGGTCATCCAGAATTTTAAAATATCCTTCCATCTACATCTTGGAAACTTTGTCCTTCCCCAAGAAGATATTCAAGGCCGTAGCCAATGGGGGGGGTTAGGGGGTCAGAACCCCCCCCCCGAAATAGTAGAAATAGCCTTGAAATTGTAGCCAATGGGGGTGGTTAGGGGGTGAAAACCCCCCCCCCCCCCCGAAATATTCTAAAACCCCCCTGAAATAGCTAAAACTCCCCCTAGGGATCCGGGAACAGACAAAAAGGGTCCGAAATGACAATAAAGGGGCCGAAAAGCAGACGCGTGAGAAAAAAAAAGGTCACCACTTTTAACGAGCCGGAAATTCTGTCGCCGGGCCTGTCCAAACCCCCCCCCCCGAAAAAATTTCCTGGCTACGGCTTTGAAGATATTATATCATTTATCACACTCGCTGGTCATGAATATCCACTCCAAAATTCATCAAACCTTGCCATTCCCAGCCACCAAAGAGAAGAATCAAACAGAGGCATCTTCTAATGTTGCACTCAAGTGGTGTCGAGCGCTGGTCAGCAGGTGTCGAGCACTTAAAATACCATTAACGCCGCGAGAGAGCAGCAACAGTAGACCCATATGAAAGCGACATCTGTTTGATTCTTCTCTGTGCAGCCACTTGACTTCTTTTTTTCAAAAAATACTTCCAATACAATGGAGTTAATTTATTCAATAACCTTCCTTCTCCAGTGCAAGATGAGAAAGATTTTGGGAAATTCAGGAGCAAGTTAAAATCCAACCTGCTGGAAAAGTTCCTTTACAGCATCTGTGATTAGTGGTCATCTTTTTGACATTAACCAGTAAATATTCAATAAATTTTTCATTGGATAATCTGTTACAGAAACTTGTTACATGATAAGAAAGGATGTGTAGATTGATGAGAAAAATTTTACAATTTTCCTTGGCTAATGCAATTGCTGTTAATATGGTCAAATAAATGTTATGAATTCGGCTAACCTATTTTTTTGCCAAGGAATAAATTTTTATTTCAAAGCAGGTCATGGTTGTGAAGCTTGTTGCATACCATATGTCACTGCCTAGTCAATATAAAATGAAAATATGTAAAATTCAGAGTTATTTCACTTAACCCAAGATGAATCAATTTTGTTTTGTTACTGAAGAAGTATATCTTTCAATCCTCATTACATCATACATAGTGAAGTGATGAGGAATTTGTCCCAGTTACTTATCAGAGTTAGGACAACACATAGTTGCTTATCAGTTTAATTTTTTTTTTTTTTTTTTTTTTTGGTAGGGGTTAGGTGACTCGCACTCAACATGCTTCAACTTGTCAATGAGAGTTTTTACCACACTTCAGATTGTGATTTGCTGAAATTTATGTTCAGGAAAACATTAATATCAGGCTCTAAAAAGCTCATACTGGTCTTAAACCACTCAGTACATTTATAGCTTTCATTTAAGCTATTGATCATAAAATTCAGACAAGTTTTAACTGAGTTATGATCCTTCATTCACTATAATATTGGTATTGGTCAGTTTGAACAGTCATACTATTTTTTGTCTTAAGTCGAAGCTCTAGGATTATCTCTAGGATTACTCACCTCACATTCATCCGATCTAAATTATCAATAGCTCAAATTAAAACCAATAGTTATTTGGGTATTTAAGGCATTAATAAGGATTATACTCTTTTAGACCTTGAAACATATCTTTAACTAAAGATGAAATTTGAAAATAATTAAATATGCTGAGAAAGGATCATAACTCAGTTAAAACTTGTCCGATTACGAACAATAGCTCAAATGAAAGCTAATAATTTACTGGGTGATTTAAGACCAATACGAACCTGAGCCTTTGTGTCTTATTGAGAACCTTAGACACAGTTTTCTTTAGGGTTAATTTTTTAGGAATCACATTTTATGACGAAGTATTTTAACTCATCTAATTTAAATGGCAAGGTGCTAAAATAGAAGCCGATCCTGAGTATTCTAAGACCAGACCAAACCACATGCTTTGATTTGAACCAGAGGTATAAGGTAGAGACAGTATAATTAACAAAATATTCAAAATTTAAACTCCTAGAGAATGTTTATATTGAAGAATTATTTTTCAGGTATATCTTGAAAACGAATCAAGACTTTTGTAACCAGTTGACATTTTAATCAACATGAAATCCTAGTTTGTAATTATGTATCCCAACACTATGTTTAGGTACATTTGAAAAAAAATATTACAACCAATATGGCATATCGAAGATATAGGCCAAAAATGATTGCTCAGTCAAAGTGAAGATCTTACCGCCCGTCAATTACCGACAGTGGTATTATAGCACAAAAGTTACTTTCATATCACCAGTGGCTTAATTTCCTAGATCTTTTATGCTTTTAACATCATTTTCTTATGAATAGGTCCGAGATACATCTCCTCCATTCAGAGTGCTAGAAAAGTGTCAAGAACTTTGTCTCCGAGACAGAACGGCTGCCAACAACCTGGTCAGGACCTGCACTTCCTTCGACTTCCAACCCGGCAGCCGCATCGCGTCTTTCAGCGGCATCGTGGAGTACGAGGAGTCGACCTGCTACTTGACCCGCGAGCAGGCTCACCCAGAGGGCATCGGCAATCTGGTCCTGGTCCCCAACAGTGTCCACTACACCGAAGTCTGCTTATCATGTGAGAGTACAACTTGTTTTTGTAGGGGGGATTTGGTAGTCTGGGTTTCCCCATCCCACAGGAAAATCCTGTAAGGGTACTCAGCCATTATTTTGTCTTTTTGTACAGTTACTGGAAAGGAAAGAAAGCTTTCCTTCGATTATCTCTAAGGCTCAAAGCCTTTAGAAGATTAATACAAGGGAAGTAAAAGGAAAAAGGAATAGAGGTAGATGGAATAGGTTTGGCCAAGCATTGACTGGGTGGGCAAAGGTATACCTTTATCCAATGGATGCTGGAACAGAGCCTCAAGGGATCAGGTGGCTCTCATATTGGCCCTCATCTTGGTCGCCAGTACACCCATGCCCACCCTGCCGTCTAGCCAAGCCTCCCCTGGTCGGGAACTGAAGTTGGTCACTGAAAGACAGCTACAACACTGCCTCCAATCGTTACAACTACCGTTACTGTACCCAGTATTGGTACCTAAACTAGTAAAAGCCAGTTAGGATCCCACTGGGGGTTAAACTATTTTAGATCAATAAGATGGCACTCGGCAAAGGGTAGGCTGTAGCAGCCACTGACTGTATCAGCCGGTCTCAGGAACGCCTCCATTGCTGTTCATGCAGCCAGTTCAAAACCCTGCAGAATCTTTGATAATCTAAAAAGTATATTTTGACAACCCGAACCCTCTTTATGTCTGAATCACCAATTTTTCAGACTCTTTCTTAAGCACATTTTCATTAGTTTTAAAATTTCATCATCATCATACTTCCACCTTCCTAACAGTAATAGGTTGGAGCTACTGAACCAATGAAGATTGGTTCATGCATGATTGGTTAGAGCATAGACGTCCCTAAGGATGGAAATTATGACTATGTTGAGGTAATTATGACAACAACAACACAATTTGTTACAACCAATTACTAAGTTATTAGTGTTTTTGGTATTGGTTGTGTTGTGGTGAGGGATTGGTTGGCCGGCCTTCAGACTGGATAAAAGAAGCCTCTATCTGAATTATCAGAATTCCTTTCAATTAATATTAATTTTCTTTTCTCTCAGTGTTCCTTCCTCTTTCTTGTTTTAATGCAGCTGTGTCTATTTGTGTATTGAATAACAGTATTGATAATGTTATTGATATTGTTAGGTAAATAGTATCAACTTTTTCTTTTTAACACTAAATTTTTTACCGCCTCAATTTTATAAGTAACATCTTGTTTGAAAATCAATTACTTTTTTAGTTATAACTATACTAGTTACACGTGAGGCAACTATTGTAAGTTCAAACGGGGAGTAATATGAGATCAATTATGTGACTGCAAGGAGGAATATCAAACTTTGGATCACATATAGCTTTGAAGCTTTCAAAGCACATTCCGTAATGGCTCGATTAGACTAGATTAATAGAGGCTAGAATGTGAAAAAGGCTTTGCATCTCATATTGTTGAATCAAAATTTTGTACAGAATGCACATATCATAGAGTATTATGTTTATTTATTTTCATTATTTAAATGCATTATACCATCTGTTGCAGCAAGTCGAATAGAGAGGGAATGTCCAAACAGACATTATGTATTCGAGCGCCACACTCACAAGAAATTGAAATTGCCTGTAAATGAAATCAAAGAAGTTGTTGCTGCTAACCGCACTGACTGTGAGGACAGGTGAGCTGTGCTAAAAAAACATCTTTGGACAACCCTTATTTTAGAGTTCTGTTAGATTATTATAACAGAACACTAAAAGTAACAACTAAGCCGCCAACTCATCCAAGGGGATTGTGGACCGTTCATTTCTAAACAGATGAATGAAATATTATTTGTATTTTTTTCATATTTCTGTATTAAGTTTGTCAACCAATGATCAATTCATTCTTTTAAATGAAAAATTGACTATGTATTAACCAAGAGTTTTGTAATAGCCAAATTTATTTTCTCCAATGGTTGCCCTTTAGATACTTTTGTAATTTTTTAATAAGGTCAAGCATTCTCATTGCATATTGTTTGATATCACTTTGTTCAATTTTTTTTATGAGTCCTCCTAATAAAGGTTTGTAAGGTGTTTATGTATCTTTCAGCCCGATGTGTGCTGGACAAGAAAAAGTCTTGACTTGTTTTTAGCTTGACGTTCTCTGTATGTACTCATTCACATCAGCATAATGGAGAATATTTTAGTGGTTTGGGAAAATGTACTTGATTTTTTGACAACTAATGTGATCAATTCAAAACTTAAAACACATATTTTTCCTTTGAGTGCAATTGAACATTCGAAAAAGTCAAATTCGGTGAAAACACAAGTCATAATATTATAGATTATTTTCAGTCAGTGACCTCAACATTAATTTAATCAATAAGATTATCTTTATCAAATTAACATTGTCTATTATTTTCTTAATTTACTGTTGGGTGGTTTGGAATTCATACTGATTTGTTATATACCGTGTGTTTCACACTAAATGTTTCATTCAAGTTTCGGTGATAGTCATGTATTTTTATTTTTGTAAATAGTCTGTCAGAGTGTTGGCAAAGTGATGCCAACCGTTTTGCGAAGAAGTGAGAATAGAGGCTTGAGCCAAAAAACAAGGAAGGCTGATGATAAATGTTAAGCAGCTGCTAAGATGTATTGACCATTCCACACCATTTGGCACTGACTTCGACACCAGGAACTGAGCAACATGTGCCAGATAATTATAGAAATTCATGAGTGACCCAGTTTGATAATCCCTCTTTCAATTTAATTTTACAGCTTTCATCAGTTAAGCTGTAGTGCCTGGTGGACTGTTACTATAAAATATTTCAGGTCATAAAATGTATACATAAAAATGTTTATCACTCCGTGCAATAATCTTCATCCCACACGCTGAACTTTTCCTTGATGACTGTAGATTTCAAACAGCTGTTATGATTACTTTATTTGTTTACTGTTTCCTTGTTTATTTTGTTGTTACCATGGCAACACATAAGGCTAATGTTAAAATTTTACAACTTTAAAACTCATTTCATAAAGTTATTAGATGTTCTCGAGCCAAGTAATCTGCATATATCACGTTTTTGAGTAATATATTACTTATTTCCAGACTTTGAAGGAAATCCTCGGAACCGTTTTTGAAATAATTGTGTAAGCAAGTAAGCAAGCATGCATGCAAGATAACATTGCTCATATAAGAGATTTAACTGAGGATTTTACTTCTCAAAGTAGAATTAAGAGACTGTTGAATAAAAAAAACTATGTTTTGTTGAAGGTTCTGTTTAATAGCAAACTATTACCAAGATTTATAAAATATTACAAAAATTCTCTTAGTATTTGATTTGAACATGATAACTTAATTTCCCAGGTGCCTAAACGAGTTCAACTTTGTGTGCCGCTCAGTCACTTACGATGCGACTGCTCGAAGTTGCTGGCTGAGCAGATTCACTCGTAGATCTCACCCGGAACTGCTCGAAGATGATCCAAACTCCGACTACCTGGAAAACACTTGCCTGAATGGTTAGTTGTCATGTTTACAGATTAAAATAATGCTTTCCCTTGACCATTATATGACAAACTGACTTTGAATCTATGATTTATTTATAAACTACTTCATGCTGTCTAGTTCTCCAAACAGATCGAAGGCATGGTCTATCAAAATCATAAAAAAATTAAGTAATTTGCTTCTGTACTGTATGTAATATCTGTATTTGTTTATATTTGAATTGGTTTTAATCATTTTAATTCTTCTGTAAGGTGGGTATATTTTTAAGGGGTTTTTAGTAATAAAATCATGGATATATGTTACTCAAGTGAATTAGCTATCTATGTACTTACTGCACCAGGTGAATTAAGTCAGTAATTTAGACATTAACTAAATTAAGAAGCCCGCAAACCTTTATACTTAAAATTCATATAAACTGAAACAAATTTAAAGTTAATAAACAATATTTCGCCTAAAAGAACATATTTCCTTGAATATATTTGTTGTTTGTTTGTATAAAATTATTCATTTTTAGAATATTTTATTTTCTTCATAATTTTATTTTTGGGTGCTTCTGCCATTTCTTGCTCTGTTGGACTGTTTTCTTTTAATAAAACTTGCAGGATTTTTTTAATAACCGTGTAAAATACTTTGTTTTTTATTTAATTTTTTGCCTCAAGTTCGTGGCAGTCATCAGTAATTAATTCAATTAAATACATATTCAACTTGATATACAGGAAATAATTTAAAAAGTTTAAATATTTTTCTTTTGGTAGCAATTTTTAGAACTCCTTTATCAGTTTATAAAGTGTCTTAAAATAATATCCTATATCCTTTCCAACTGTACTAAATTTGCAAATACAGTCGACTCTCAATAACTCAAAAATGCCGCAGGGCTACCATTTTCTTTGAATTAAGCATTAGTTCGCTTTAGGCATGGTTCGTGACAATGAGGTAATTTTCTATCAAATTTGACTTACAGAGGTGATTCGAGTTAAATTTGAGATGTAGAGGTAATTAAATTGTGATGCTGAACCGGATATGGCTCATTATTAAATTGCAACCTATTCGTCGGGATTTTGACTTACATTGGGTCTGTTAAATGAACTTCAAGGTATAAAGGTAAACTTCGAATTGTGGAGGTAATTTGCAAATCTACTGATTCGACTTATTCAATTAAACTTCAATTTATCTTTACAAAAATAATGTTTGCGTCTCTTCGACCAGGTAAAATATGACTGTAACCTTTTTCAAGTTATATATAGATTATTTTTACTTAGACAGGCTTTCTAGAGGGATATAAAATAATTTAAAATTTTGAAGGTTGGAGTTTTTGTGGTTCAAGTTATCGAGAGTCGACTGTTCTCTGAAAAAAGTCAGGAAGGCCTCTCTCACACCAGGGTGTTATGGGCCTGGATCGTATCAGACAAAAATGTTTTGACTGAATAATCTTATGGGTGCGTTAACACTAGAGCAGGTGCACCCGGAGAAGCCAAAACCTCCATCCAGGCTCGGGGGCACCCAGAAGAGTCAAAACTTCCAATATAGCTTCAGTTCGGATGGTTATTGATTTTTTCATACTGTACGCTCTTATGGACACGTTCACACCAGTTCGGTAAGGGCTGGTTTCGCCCCGAAGAAAATCAGATATTATTTGCTAGTCTGTGTCTGTAGTAAGTAATTTAGAATCGAATTACATAATAACTACTCATTATAAAGATTCGAGTCAGTTTTTTAAACATGACAGAAATGCTATAAATATTTATTAATCTCAATAATGTTTTACATATTTCTTTCAATAATTGGTTTGATTAAAAACACAATTTAATATCGTCGATCATAAAAAATATGTGATTAAGTATAATCAATATAACAGTTTGACTGCCATTACTGAGTCCTTCGATTTTGGGCTAGTAACGCAAAGAACAAAATTACCCCCTCATATTGCCAACCTGACAAAATCAGAGGGTCGCAGAAATAATATTGCGCGTTACCTTAAGTAATAGGATATCTATCCTCCTTGGCCCAAAATAAAATCAGCTGTTAATTTGTCAGTCTGTGTCAATCATTGGTTGAGTGCAGATACTTTACCCTCTTGTTGAGTGACATTTTAAGTTTGGTGTGTTAGTTAAGTAAGAATGGAGGTGTGCATGGCTTTGAACAAAAATTACTCAATTACCTTAAATTGTATGATTATGATTCTTGAATAGGCTTTTTTATTTAGCAGAGAACTGTAAAGAAAAGTTTTTGTAATAATTTTGATTTATAGCTAAAAATGTAGATGTAAAATGGTTAATTTTACACATGTATGGTACATTGAAAATTATTTAAAAAACAGCTTCAAATTTCAAAAATTTTAATTTCCCAAATCGCTAGACATTTATTTGTATTACCTTTTAAATCAACACCAATTTTAATTTTTGAGTAGAAAATAAAGGTGTAGCAATTATTTGAAATTAACTTGTTCTTATGGGAAAACCCCCAAAAGGGCAGCAAGCACTGCACACTCCTAAGTCTCTTAGAGCTCACGGTAGACTGGACAGATTATAAACCAATGTAATGAACTCTGAACGTATTCCAAAGTGATGATCAGTTTTTCTATGGGAAAATACTCCCTCTAAACTTAGTATTTTGCCTTAACAAGTGTACCTCAGTCTTCTGTAACAGGTCATCAAATGTTGCTTTAGATATTCACAGAAGTTAAAGAACTTGTCTTCGTCACCCCGTAGCCGCCACCACTTTTGAAAAACACCATCAATCGGCCATTTACATTGTCCGCGAGGATACAATCGTTTCTGTCGCAAGGGTCCTTTCTTTTTATATACAACTTGTATAGCATAGCTACTTTTCTTTTATTCATTATTTTGACATAGACATTATGAAATCTCAACTCAGAACGAAACAGTTTGTTTAATTTTGGCCTGGAAAAGCCTGGATCGGAGCTGGTAATGTGTAAGGCTCTTGCGGGGCAGCCCGGATTGACCATACGATCCAAGCCCTTATCGCACTGGTGTGAAAGAGGCCGAAGCAAGAGTATGTCTTAGACTCATCTATAAAACCGAAAACTTACAAATAGTAAGTATTAGGTCATATATGTACCAGAAGAAATGTCTCAATCATTTTAAAAGCTACCCAAGTTCAAGGTTAAGTTTTTACTCTAATTTCCAGCGGAGCGTCGTTGTGACGGTCCGATCATCTTCGTCAAGGAAGAGAACAAGAGGCTTGGAGGGCCTTTTGAAGTAGACATCTATACAAACTTATCACTGATTGAGTGTCAGGCCCAATGCTTGAGGGCAGAAAAGTAAGTTTATATTTATTCATGAAATAAGAACATTTTTTACATTTTTTTCATCAAAAACCTAATATAAATGAGAGTTGTTTCTTTATGTGTTATTATTATTACTTTGTGAGATTGAATGAATTAATGAAAAGTTTATTTATGTATAAAATTAAAAAATAAAATATATAATGTACAGTACATAATATACAAGTTGAAATGATGATTAGTATTAAGGACAATATCAAAGTGATGGACAAATCAAGGTGCATCCTAGGCTTTCAATGCCAGTTTTGATGCCTCCTTCATATGCATCACTAAACATAACAGAGTATTAATAGTACAAATACAATTTTACAGAATACTAGATTGAACTATTCCCTGAACAAGGACTATTTTTTGGAAATTACTATTGACTTTGTATACAGAATTACTTTGTGTTACCATTTAATACAGTTATAAAATAATTCATAAATAAACAAATAGATTAGTCAGTAATTTACAGAGTTATGAACTAATATCACAACTATTAACAGGCACAATAACTAATTTGTAAGAAAGAAGCAAAAGTAAAGTGATAGTTATATTAAGAAAAGATCTGAAACAAACATTCCACTTTTTCAATTGTAAACAACGAATTCTTTAAGAAGCTGAGGCACTTAAAACAGATTTAACACCAGATAAATTTTTAGAGTGAAAATGTTAGGTATTTGTGCAGCATTGAATTCATCAGCCATATTCAAATATTCAATCGTTTCAAATATCAAACCCCCAAGGTGTTAATAGGATTAAGTAAAGTAATTTTGTATCTTCTTGTTTGTGAGAAAAATAAAAGAAAATCTTTTGAAATACGACAAAGAACAAAATATTACCAATACTTGGATTTGCCAGGTATTTTTGCCGCTCCATCGAATACGATGAGCAGATCAGGAGGTGTATCATCTTCGAGGAGGACTCCATGTCGCAGAAAGACGACCTCCGAACCAGCAGCAGCCCCACCCACGACCTGTACGACTTGGTCTGCCTCGACAGCCGTAAGTCTACCTCGCTACTTACGTAACGGGAACGCATCAAAGTCGGACGACATCAAAATCAGAGGCGACGAATCCTGACACTATTTCCGTCCCAGTTTGTCGTTGTCTGACTTTGATGTTTCTGTGCAAAAATGAAACCATCTGGGTTTGCCACCTGACGCTCCCAACAAATCGGGACACTTTTAAAATTGTCTGGGTTTTTCGCCTCGCGCACCAACAAAAGTTGACACTTTTGGTCACATCCCGATTCATGTACTCTCCACCAAACTATCCGCAACCCCAAATTCTATTAGTTGTTGAATGAGAGGCAGCAGTGGTTGTGTTGGTTGGAGGTTGGCGGATGAGGCTCCTCTGTTTCTGACAGGGCAGTGGATTTCTAGCAACTACTTGTTTTCATTCACATGCGATTTTGATTATTCTTAACAAGCAAGTAATTGTTTTAAACCGATTGTTTTGAGTTTGTTATGGATTTATTAAGTTTACTTTGATTACTGGCAAGTAATTGCTTGAAGTAAGGCAAGTGAGTTTGCTTGACTCCAAGTAAATACTAGATATTGCTCGTTTTTATTAACAAAGGTCAATATGAGTTACGGAATCACTTATTACCTGAGATTGCCATGATTACAAGTATAGATGATGAGAAATAAGAAATCAGGCCGCTTAAAACTATTTTTATTCCATCATCCCTAGGACTATTTTAACTAATGTGTCTATATACTTTATATCCAATGAAAAGTATCTTTACAAAATGAAAAAGGGGCCAACGACCTATGTCAGAGCCACCTATACTTTACAGCTAACTGATGAGAAAAAATGGGAGAAGCCCGGTACAGTTTTAATCAAAAACAAAACTGTCCAGATTTGTCATCATCCAAATTTGTCGGTTCTGGTCAGAAATAAAACTGCCCTGGTTTTTGCCAGATGCTCCCGACAAATCGGGACACTTTTAAATCCGTCAGGGTTTGTCACCTATTTTAATTAAACCTTTTCACACAATATAACATTTTATTTAATTTATTAATTCATTTACATTTATTCTTGGATGGTTTAGCTGCTTTTTTATATTTACCTGGGTGATTTTGATAAGTCTGGAAAGCAATATGAAACAATCTTTCTTATCAGATGTTTAATTTACCAGTGACTAGGCCTATACATAACAAAATGGGATAGCCTCTGGATCACAGAATATACAATTATGGTTTAAATTACCTGTTGCCGCCAAGTAATCCTGTTGTAGTTAAGGTGACTACAGCTGTTTCAGGTATAAAATACCCTTCTTCAGGTCAAACGCCAAATTTGAAATAGTTTATCTTCCATCTTAATGGTTGTCAAAGGGTAAAATTATTCACAAACACAAACACACGTTTGAAGAAGAGTATTTAAACCTGAAACTGCTGCAGTCACCTAAACTACAACAGAATCCCTTGATGGCAATAGGTAATTCAAACTATAGTTGACTATGCATAAACTTTCCTCTTTTCTTTTTTGTATTTTATTTATTTAAAAAATCTGTGACTATTGATCATACCGTATCTTTGACATGCCCTTTCCATGTTAATAAATCCTTAATTTTAAAAAGTCTGTTAGGTCACACAAGGTAACTTTAAGTTTCATAATTGCAGCAGAACTTAACCTATACTGCAAGTCCTCTTGGAGATCAGATGTTTGTTGACAATGTTTTTAGCACAGCTGGTTTTTATGATTAATCAAGTTGGCAAAAAGATAGTTTTGTTTACTTAGTTTTGGGTGTCTAAGATGACTTGTATTCAAGTTGTTCTTTTTTAAGTTCAAATCAAGCTGAAGTGGATTTTTCATATCGGAAAAGCCAAAACGGTCTTAAAAACAGTTGTAAACTATGAGCATTTAACAAACATCAAATTTAGTCTCAGATAATAATCCACAGCCTAGAAAATATAGATTTTAATTATTAGAAACCACTATGTCACTATGAAATTCACTATGTTTACCGTACCTCCGTCTTTCGAGTTTTCTAAACAAAATGAAATGAAACAGTGTCTGATGCAGCGAAGGGGAGTGAGTTCCCCGAGAACTCGGTGACTTCCCACCTGTTCTCGGGGGGAAGGAGACCCGACACGGCGTTCCAGAGGTACCGGAACTCCAGACTGGCCGGTGCGGAGTTCCACTCAGAGATCACGGGCCGCAGCCTCAGCGAGTGCCTGGACGAGTGTCTGCGGCAAGCGAGCTTCCAGTGTCGCTCGGCGATGTACAGCGAGCGGTTCCGCATCTGCCGCCTCAGCCGCTTCAACCAGCGAGACGGCATCCGCATCATCTACGACGCCGACTACGACTACTACGAGAATCTGATGAGTGAGTTCACAATAACAGACTTTTAAGTACGTGTTGCGGTTGCAACTAGTGTTTACAATGAAAATTATTGATAAGTTAGTGTTTTAACTTAAAGTTAAAAATCTCATGTATGTAATTTTTTTAATGTTCATTGATACTAAAAATTATATAGAGGTCATTTTAAGCTATATTTAGCTGCTCATAATCATCCGTTTGTTCAAAAATCGGTATTTAATCATTTCATTCCCATCCGTCAAACTATTCTTAACAAAAAAGGTCACTTTATTTGAGATGAACAAACTACGGATCAGTAGACGCCAAACTAAATATTATGTAAAGTTGAATGAACCGTGTTAAACCTTTTTAAATATAAAAATGAATCGAAATCTTTAAATCAGAATCATTTATAAGAGTGAATCGATATCGACATCAAGTGGCAGCAGATCAAACAACTAAGGTAATAGAAAACTGGGGCAATCATTATAATCACATATCAGTCGTTTTACAGGGATTGGCTTTGGAATGTTTTACTGTTTTAGTAAGATTGTTGAAAATTTAATTTGATTTTGAAATTAACAACTTTTTTGCTCGATGACATAAGGCATCCAAGTTCTATTTGAACACAGGAAACTTAGTTAAAGTTTAGAGCTATTTGATACATATGTTTGAAAACCAATTTGAAGTATGAACTTTATCTATCAGATTACTACGGGGACGGGGGCTTGGAGAGTGGAGGGGGCGGAGGATCTCACGGACGGCCGGACCCCCTCGGGTCGGACACCAGCTTCCACGGCCACGGGAGACCCCCTTACACCCAAATAGGTAAGGGAGTCCTCATAAGACAATTAGACACAAGACGATAATTAATCTTAGACAATTTAACTGTTTTACATCAATAATCAACTGAAAATCAATAATTAACCGAAAATTCTATTCGGTTCCAACATAATTTTTGTTTGCTTTGCTTATAAAACTGCTTCGATTTTCACAAAACTGAAACTGGATGTGTAAAATATGCAAAGTAGTGTAACATAAAACATTGAATCCCTATATTCTGTGAGAAGTTTAACCTCTGTACTAATCATTTAATAATTCATTTAATCAGTGTGTGTGAATCTTGTTGTGTAACACACAATTTTAAATCCTATTGTATTGATAATAGGTTATTTATCGGAATAATAACTTCCCACCTGGGATATTAAAAGGAAATTGGAATTACTCTCGGTTTAAGAAGTACATCATGTATTCATTGTTAGACCTTATTTCTGAATTTGATTTTATATTTTGATTACATTTTAACAGTACATCGAATTATCTTTATTTATTGTTATCCTCTCCATCATTTTTTGTTTTAGTTACCTTTTTATTATATATTTGAATATTACACAGAGATAAATAGCTACTTCAAAAAAATACAGCCATTTTCTTTGATTAACAGTCCAAATAGTAAAGTTGCTCATTCTTATCCAGATATAAAATTATAATACACCTGCATGTCATCGCCATTCATAAAATAAATTTTTTTTGATTCATTGCAGGTGGAGTGGGCTACGGAGTGGCGGGACCAGTCGGAGGCTTCAACTCCCCAGGAGGCACTTACGGGGCAGTGGGCGGTGGATACAGCGGCGGCGGGGGCGGGGCCTATGGCGGTTACGGGGGAGGGTATGGGGTGGGGGGAGTAGGAGCCGTAGGAGGAGCATATCCTGGCGGGGGCTACGGGGCCGGGGGACACTCCTACCCCGCCGACGGTCCTGGGCTGTGGGGGCCCCCCGGACCCCCGGTAGGAGGGGCCGGGGTCGGAGGGGTAGGGGTGGGAGTCGGAGGGGTGGGGGTAGGAGGAGTGCACCAGGCTGCCGCAGGACACGGGGTGGACTACGGGGCCTACGGGGGCTCGTTGCCGCCCGGAGGAGTAGGAGCAGTTGGATACGGTTATGGGGCGGGTCATGGGGGTTTTGGTCATGGGGTGGGGGGAGCCATCGGACCCGGCGGTCCCTTTGGGCCTTATGGACCCGGTGGACCTTTCACTACTCGCTGTGATGAAGGAGATACCTACAAACAGGTAAGGGAAGACTTTTCTACCAGCTACCGTATAGTTATATGACAAAATGATTCCTTAGAATTTAGTGAGTGTGTCGCTAGCCTCGTGGTTAGGGTCTTGACTTCCAATCAGTAGGTCTGAGTTCAATATCTGCCACAAATACAAAAGTTTGAATACCAAATGTCCGCTGTCCTTTGACAGCATTTGTGTTCCTCTCCTGTGTAAAATGCCAATAAATTTGTAACAAAATAAAAAAGTAAAAACTCCTGTATTGAAGGGACAGATGTAGTTCGTTTCCTTATTAACACTTCTTTGTATGTGATAGGATCACTTGCAGTTTTAACCAAAATTTACTGATTAAAAGATTTAGAAAAATATACATTGCAAAACATTATATTCTCTGAATAAATTAATTTAAAAAATGATATTTATGTTGAAAAATTGCACCTACTTGATTCCTATGAGCATTCTAGTGAAAAAAAACTTGCAGGTGGGAGTGCGGATGAGGGCCAGGCGTCAGTTCGTGCGAAGGTTTCTGTCAGTGCCTTCTCTTGCCATGTGTGAAAGAGCCTGCACCGAGGCTCAAGACTTCATCTGCAGAGCCTTCAACTTCAGGTATAGGATTCATCGTTTGAAAGGGACATCATCTGATTAAACTTTGACATGTTGCCATGTTATGCTATATAAAAATCCACATCATGCTCATTTTCTGTCTAAAGCCAACTTTGCACATGCCTGAAAGTAGGTTAAATGTGCTTGTAAATACTAGCTAAAAATTATGTTCCTCACTTGAGCTGAAAAACCTGAATATTCCATCTAATGTTAAATAATACAGGGTGTTTTTTTTTTTTTTTTTTTTTAAACTCAACCCATTTTTAAGATTCAATAATGCACATATGAATTTGTAATGAATATTGTTTTATTGATCTTTACATTTAATACAACCTATTATTTAAGTCTTATCACATTTCGTTTACATTATGTGCTCAAATAGTCCGCCATTGGCATTTGTAAGAAGTTATGCTCTCTCCATCAAATTCCCGAACACGTGTTGCAAGGTACCTCTTTAAATTTTTTGCATTACGTTTGTTATGTTATTTTTGAGGTGCTGAATATCTTGTGTATTGTTTTCGTAGGACAATTACTACTTTACATGTCTGTGGCAAATTTCATTCAGATCGGACCATTTTTACGCTAGTTATCGTGTTTAAAGACACACACTTTAAAACCCAACCCAAAACTTGATTTCATCGGTGAAGCATTATTTCCCCCCAAGATCCCAGGATTTGACCCCACTATATTATTTTATTTGGGGATACATCAAAAGTAAGGCCTTCGAAAACAATTCACAGGATATTCAGCACCTCAAAACAAATTTAATGCAAGAAATTCGCAACACGTATTCGGGAATTTGATTGAAAGAACATAACTTCATACAAATGCAAATGGCTGACTGTTTGACCACATAATGTAAACTAAATGTGATCAAACTTAAATAATAGGTTGTATAAAATGTAAAGATCAATATAACAATACTCATTTCATATTTATATGTGCATTATTCAATCTTAAAAATGGGTTGCGTTTAAAAAAAAACACCCTGTAAATGTCAGTAATCATACGAATCAGTCTTTGTGATATCTGCCAAGACTACTAATTGTGAAAAAAAATCTTTAATGTTTTTTCAACCATAAAATGCAAACAAAAACAAACTGTATGTATTTATGTTTGAAAATAATGGTATTTCAAAACGTCAGACTGATATGAAGGGACATGAATCTGAAACCTATGAAATAAATACATATTTTGTAAAGATATTTTTACAAATGAATGGAAGCCAAGATTTTCAAAGTTTACATTAGGTATCACAAAGTTTGATGGGAGTCTTTTTTGACAGGCCATACATCACGCCTTTTGGACCTCCCCGCGATAACTGTGAGCTCAGTGATCACGACTCCCGAGACCTGAACCCCACCAACCCTGCGTTCTTCGAGACCAACGGAGAGTACGACTTCTACGAGAGGTCCACAGCCCGCTCTGGGCCCGGCGGCGAGTGCCTCGATGGTAAGAGACATCCTACGTTTTCTAGGTTTGCTTATCGTCACTTACAGCTGAACTGTAAAGTTGTATTCTTTGTTTGAAATTCATTATTGGTGATGGTGATTTTATATTTTGATTTTGATTTTTGCAGACATTTGCCATCACTGATCACTTGTGAAACTTTGTTTTACTAATCAGTAATGGCAAATGGCCACAAAAATCAAAATCAAAATGTAAAGTTGTATGTTAAGCCTTAGATAGTACTATACTGAGTTATAAAATTTTGTTGTAATTAAAATAAATCTGACAGGTGCAACATTTTCCAAACCTTATGAATTGATAAGTTTCACTCAACAGCAGTAACATAAATTTTCATGAATATAACTTCTTCAACTTAGTATTTCAAGTGAATTGGTCACCTAAAAATAATATTTGCATTAGAAAATAAAAAGACATCTTGAACCTATATCACTACCTCTAAAATATTTCTGTTGTCAGAAACTGTCTTGTCAGACTGCTGAATGAATCTCATAAATTTTAGTAGTAATGCAAATTTCTTCAGAGAATTTGACACTCTTAGTTTCTCATGGATTTCAGTAAACCAAGTATGCAGCGAAGACGGGATGGAATTTACTCTCAGAACACCGGAGCCTTTTGTCGGGAGGATCTACACTTATGGCTATTACGACCGATGCTTCTACCGAGGAAACGGAGGCACTGTCAACGTGCTGAGGATAAGCGGGGCGCAGGGTTACCCCGACTGCGGCACTCAGAGGGTAAGTTAACACCAAAACTTGAAATCCTGGCAAATCTTTAGAATCCGTTTCCACCGTTAAAATTGAAGTTAAAAATCAATATTTTTCTATATTTACAATTGGGAATGTTGTTAACCAAAACAACATTTTGATATTTGCATGATAGTTTAGCAAATAAACAATAATATTAGCAGATTTAATCATTTAACCAAAACAAAACATTAAGGATTACAAAAACATGGTTACAATTACTGTGTAAGTACAAATTTTAGTTGCACCTTCTAAACACTGAGAAAATACACTTTGCACAACACTTCAATACTGCCTACGCATGAAATTGCCTAGGTACGAGTCGAACATGTCCTTCCTTCTATTATCTCCTAGGAAAAATTAAAAACTGGAATTGTTGAACCAGGTAATGCATGTTGCTGATGAAATGCTTGGTTCGTAATTTATACCTGCAATTGAGTAAACTTATGGCTCCACATATAAGTTATCTTCAATGTTACTCGACGACATATTGGAATTTTGGAACCATTTACCTACATCCACGTTGGTTACAATGCCAAATGTATCCACTATTTCTATCACTTTTCATTCCTAGAATCATTGTAACATCTCATGAAACTGAATTAGCAAACAGAGCAAATTTTTGCAATCCATGACTGACTGCCTGACCCTAGGTTTGTCACTTTCTCTAATTTTAATAGGGTGGTAAAAAAACTAACTGAAACCGACATTTTAATAAACAGTAAAACAGTAACCTAAATCGTTTATTCTAAATAAGTTTCACAATAATAACAATAAAACATATGTTTTTAAAGGAAATAAATTATTTACGGTATATCAAGTCGAAAAATATTTATTTTTAACTTCGATTTTAATGGTGGAGGCGAATTCTAAAGTTTAGCCGAAATACCTACCAGTAACGAGATAATAGGACTTTCACACATTTTAGGTAGGTGTCAAGTTTCTTTGGCAAAAAGTGGTGATTTTTTAAATGTGAATCTAGTCTTTTATAAACGTTTTCAGGGTTTCACTTAAGCTCAAAAATGAATCGGTACACTAGGATCTGTAACTGAATATTTAAATATCTTATCACTTAAATCATCGTTCAACCCCCTTCCTAGCCTCTTAGCAAGGATGGGGGGGGAGGTTGTTTGGTAACTGGCTTCAGTGGCCTAGCCACACTATTCTGTATCGGGTTTTCTTTATATATTTTTCTTGATCTCAAAAAACCTATTTGGTAGCTCAGAAGTTAAGTTAACATTGCTATCCATTTCTGTTGAACATGGTCATTCATTTCTTTTCATGATTGTGGCAAAAACCTTTTGGGTATGTCCTTAGGCTATGTTGTACTAAATCAGTGATATAAAAAAACAAAATCATTTTATAGCTGTGATACGAGTAAATAACTCTTCAACCGAGAGAATCTAATAACTAATACATTTCTTAAAGACTTCCTCAAATCTGCAACAAAAACAAATTTCCTAGCTAACAAAATCAAAAACACTATATTGTCATATAACTTTATTGCCATATCATCATCACTTTATTGTCATAGTCTAGCACAGCGAAAATAAAAGACAATATTGTCTACAGAGGATATCTATAATTAAATTAAATTAAATTACGGTAACCGAGATAGAGTTTTACTTGGAGATAATAAAATAAAGGAAATTAAGTAAGGCATATAATAAAATATTTACTTGCAAATAAAATTTTAAAACTGAATTTGTCAATTAAAACTCATCATTTACAAACTCTTCCAAAGAATAATATATTTTTGGCAAAAGAAATTCTTCCAAAGTGCTTTTGAAGTGAGGCCAAAATGATTTCGTTAAGACAATTTGGGAGATTGTTAAATAGCTTTTGGCCCACATATTGCGGTGTTTTTCTTAACAGCCCTAGTCATCTCAGATACTGAAAATCACTTTTATGTCTTGTTTCATATTTATGAATAAACTGTTCACCAGTAAAATTATCAAAATTGTTTTTTAAATATAAAAGGATTTTTTATGAAGATTCATGGAATTTTTAAAATATGTAAATCCCGGAATAGTGGCTTACATGAACTTCTCTGACAGGTTTCATAATTCGTAAGTAGTATTACTGAATTTTGAAAATTTTAATCGAATCAGAAACTGGTCACCAAAATTCAAATCCATACTGAACAACTGATAAAAATAAGCCATCATAAACCATTAACCTAGATTTCTCATTAATTACGTTTCTTAACATTCTCATTTGAATACATAAATAATTTAGTTTCTTAACAATTTTGTCTATTACAAATTTTCAATTCAAATATGAATCTACCTCTATTCTCAAAAAACTTACTGATTTACTATTGTTACGGTTTCTCCTTTAAAGCCAAGTTGTTACATGGCTCAAAACTGATTCTTATTTCATGTTACATGTTATAACTTGTTTCATGTTACAGTATGGCGATACCATGACCAACATCGTGGTGGTACAGTTCAGTGACTACGTCCAGACAGGCAGAGACAAACGTTACAACCTCACGTGTTTGTTCCGAGGGCCGGGAGAGGCTGTCGTCACCTCTAGCTACATGACTGCCAAGTACGTACAGTTTATTAACAATATGTCAGATACGATGACCCCAATCAACCAAAGTAATAAGACCATGGCCACCTCGGGAAAAATTTAGATAATAGGGAAAAGTTCGTATTGAAATTAAGTTTGTATTATGTTGAAAGTTTGTAAAAAGGCACACATTGAAAATTAATGTGTGATATGGAAATCTCTAAAACACGTGGTAAGTTTTTAATTGATTCTTCCTTGTCTAAAGAGTATACCTTGAATGAATAAATAATTGAAAATACTTGTTCATTTTGGCCAACATTAGGACCACATGTCCAGGACCGACTCAGCAGTAGCCTCCCTTGTGTCTGGCTTCCTTGCAGTTAACCACTTAACTAAAGACAAAAGATTAAATTCTTATATACAATAAATAAATTAACAAAACTTATAAGAGATAAAAATTGTAAATAGTAGAATCAAAAGATAATAACAATACGAAAAACCTAAATCCGCACACACACACATCACCTGCTACATACAACGAGGCTATCACGCTGAAAAAAATAATCCGGATCATACTGTAGCTAAAAAAAACGTGGGCTGCTGAAGTTGAAATGTTATTCTTATTTCAAGCACATAAAAAACTAATTAACGTTTGAAGAGGTGATTTTTAAAATCGAGGAAAAGAAGGGAGAACAGTGGATTCATATTATTTCAGAAACTCAACTATTAAATCAATTAATTAGAGCCTTCTGATCTGTGCAAAGAACGGATAAGGCATCTAGTTTGCTAAAATGCTTCTAGCAGACTGCCTTTGGAAAAATGAGGTTTTTATATAATTTGATTGTTTTTCTTTAACCTATCGTTTTAATTCCCAGCATAACATCCAAAAATAAAAATCATATCTTAAAACTTAAAAAGATATCAATAAATCTGCTGGAGTTAAAAAAAGTTAGTCGTACAACCTAAGGTTTACTCCTTCGAGCATAGAAATACAGTCAAGTTCGTACAAAATACAAAGACAATTAGTTAATGATTTCTCTAATTAATTTTCCTAAAAGTTACATTGTTGACGCAACATGTCATGATTTCCAGCTCGGGAAGTCCCATTCCCATCGAGTACCTGCCAGCGGAGAATTCCCTCAGCTCTCGAGTGCGGCTCTACATTCTGTTCCAAGACCGCCCGACCAACACCATCGCAGTCGGGGACCCCCTCACGTTCCGCCTTGAGTCCCAAGAGGGCTACAACTACGCTACCGACATCTTCGCTACCAATGTCATCGCTCGGGACCCCTACTCGGGTCGCTCCGTGCAACTCATCGATAGGTTCGGGTAGGTGTTCGACAATGTCATGGAAAACATCTTTATTTTTACTGCATTTTATTCTTTGATGCCTTTTCTATGGACCACTGGTTTTCAAAAAATTTATGTTGTGTCTGTTATGAGCTGGTTAAAAAAGAGAAAGTTAGATGTTTTGTAATTTTTAGTACCACCACAACCACCACAGACAGTGTGGTACACACTCCACAGATGGAGAGTTTGTGTCAAAGTTTATTAAACAGGAGAGGTACACCCTCCACAGCTGCCTTTACAGGCTCATATGTTGTTTAATACAAATTTTTAAGTGAGATATTAAATTTTAAAATGTTCTAAAGTTGTTCATTAGCTAGGCAAGTTTGATTCATTGAAACATAAAAAAGACAGATGAAGAACAAATTAAAAAGTTTGAAGTTGTAAAGATGTAGTAATCCAACACCACAGGTTGTCTTGATTTGTAAATATCATTCATGTACATAGCTAATAACTACACATAAGATTTAAAATCTAGCTAAAGTGAGTCTTAAAACTGAATAACCACCCAAACTGGTCATCTTAGGGGTCATAAATGGGTGACAATCTTGTACAGTCATTAAGTATACTACGCTTTAGTATAAGGCATAACAGTTAAAATTTAGCATATACAGATATTTTCATTTTTATTTCAGGTGTCCTGTGGACAACTACGTATTTCCAGGATTGGACAGAGCCCGAGAAGGTAACGGGCTGGAAGCAAGATTCAATGCCTTCAAAATTCCAGAATCAAATTTCTTGGTCTTTGAAGCGACTGTGAAAACCTGCCGGGAAGGATGTCAGCCAGTAAGATCTATTTAAAATTCGCTTTACCTCGACATGAATAAAAATTTATTTAATCTTGAAAAACATAATGACTAGAAAAATGTAATTATAATTTTAGAATTAATGATTACTTTTTCACTTAATCGGTTTTGATTTATATCTAAAAATACTTTCTGGTGTTTACTTTAAAAATCTATATTTTTTTTCTTAGGCATACTGTACAGCTCCCTCAGGCAAGAATGAGCCATCTCTCGGCAGAAGGCGGAGAGAAGTGGAGAATGAACCTGCCGTCGATGTTGTAGAAGAGGGCAAAGCCGACAACTCGACTGAGGAGGAGGAACAAGTTAGAGAAATGATTGAGGTTTGCCGTACAAGTCTTTTTTTAATCTATATATATATTAAAGCCAAAATCAGTTGATTGACTAATGGTACACATTTTTTCAAAAACTTTAAGGTCATGAATTTTGGCACAAATATTTGTTATAGGCCTTAGATTCAGATCAAGCAAGGATTTTGAACATTTTTCTCTCAAAAAGCTTACATGAAGTGGATGGCAAAATTCAAAATGGTGGCTATTTCCTATTTTTATAGTTTTATCTTCCAATAACTCTATATTGAAGGCATGGAAAACTTTGGTCATTCTATGTGAGGGTGCCAGCTCACCTAACGTTTGAAGCACAGATATTGGTACATGGCACTATTAACGGACCATTTGATCGTGTGTTGAATGACCCATTTAACATGATCAAATGGTCAATTTAACGTGTTTAAATGGTCTGTTTTAAGGCCTATAACAAGAAAGTACTTATTTTATTTAACAACTACAGTTTGTAATTCATGGAAATGGTTCAATCAAAAATATGTTGAAAACATTTCCCCCTTCACTGCCAACAAATCCACCAAATATCCGGGAGTGCCAGGCACCCCTGGCACCCCCAGAAATGCGCCTATGATTGAAAGCCTCCAATAAATTGTCAAGATACAAAGAAAACCCTCCATCTGAAAGAATAAATAAAAACAAAATGACATGCCGCAGCAGGAGCGCCTGGCAGAGACTGGCGGCTGCTGATGACAGGAAGTGAGATGTGTGTTGTGTGGCAGGTGTTTGAGTCGCGCTACGATATGCCGCAGCAGGAGCGCCTGGCAGTGACCGCGCAGCTGCTGATGACAGGAAGTGAGATGTGTGTTGTGTGGCAGGTGTTTGAGTCGCGCTACGATATGCCGCAGCAGGAGCGCCTGGCAGTGACCGCGCAGCTGCTGATGACAGGAAGTGAGATGTGTGTTGTGTGGCAGGTGTTTGAGTCGCGCTACGATATGCCGCAGCAGGAGCGCCTGGCAGTGACCGCGCAGCTGCTGATGACAGGAAGTGAGATGTGTGTTGTGGGGCAGGTGTTTGAGTCGCGCTACGACATGCCGCAGCAGGAGCGCCTGGCAGAGACCGCACGGCTGCTGATGACAGGAAGTGAGATGTGTGTTGTGTGGCAGGTGTTTGAGTCGTGCTACGACATGTCGCAGCAGGAGCGCCTGGCAGAGACCGCACGGCTGCTGATGACAGGAAGTGAGATATGTGTTGTGTGGCAGGTGTTTGAGTCGCGCTACGACATGCCGCAGCAAGAGCGCCTGGCAGAGACCGCACGGCTGCTGATGACAGGAAGTGAGATGTGTGTTGTGTGGCAGGTGTTTGAGTCGCGCTACGGCATGCCGCAGCAGGAGCGCTTGGCAGTGACTGCGCGGCTGCTGATGACAGGAAGTGAGATGTGTGTTGTGTGGCAGGTGTTTGAGTCGCGCTACGACATGCCGCAGCAGGCTGCTGATGACAGGAAGTGAGATGTGTGTTGTGTGGCAGGTGTTTGAGTCGCGCTACGACAAGCCGCAGCAGGCTGCTGATGACAGGAAGTGAGATGTGTGTTGTGTGGCAGGTGTTTGAGTCGCGCTACGACAAGCCGCAGAAGGCTGCTGATGACAGGAAGTGAGATGTGTGTTGTGTGGCAGGTGTTTGAGTCGCGCTACGACAAGCCGCAGAAGGCTGCTGATGACAGGAAGTGAGATGTGTGTTGTGTGGCAGGTGTTTGAGTCGCGCTACGACATGCAGCAGCAGGGGCGCCTAGCGGAGATCGCGCGGCTGCTGATGACACGAAGTGAGATGTGTTGTTGTGTGGCAGGTTTTTGAGTCGCGCTACGACATGCAGCAGCAGGAGCGCCTGGCAGAGACCGCACGGCTGCTGATGACACGAAGTGAGATGTGTTGTTGTGTGGCAGGTTTTTGAGTCGCGCTACGACATGCAGCAGCAGGAGCGCCTAGCGGAGATCGCGCGGCTGCTGATGACACGAAGTGAGATGTGTTGTTGTGTGGCAGGTTTTTGAGTCGCGCTACGACAAGCTGCAGCAGGCTGCTGATGACAGGAAGTGAGATGTGTGTTGTGTGGCAGGTGTTTGAGTCGCGCTACGACATGCAGCAGCAGGAGCGCCTAGCAGAGATCGCGTGGCTGCTGATGACACGAAGTGAGATGTGTTGTTGTGTGGCAGGTTTTTGAGTCGCGCTACGACATGCCGCAGCAGGAGCGCCTGGCAGAGACCGCACGGCTGCTGATGCAGAGCGTCTGCCTCACCCCCCGGGAGTACTACGGCCTCGTCCTCACCCTCGTCTTCTTGTTCCTGCTCCTCATCGGATCTGTCACCTGTTCTGCGATGTATTACAAGTGCGTAATGATTTTTTTATTTTTTTACTTCATCATATCCAGCAACTCCAAGCTCTTTACGGGACAGCTAGCGTATGTTCACAACTAGTTTATGGACTTAAAAAACTATTTTAACTGGTTTCACAGGATAAAATATATTTCTTCTTGTATGTTGATTTGTCAGTCAATATGTTATGTTTTGAAAACTTTGCAAACACTTTATTTTTCTTGGAAAAATTAACAGTAGTCTAGTTCCGAACAGGACACCAAAAAATTAATTACAGATCATCATATTTTTTATAAAAGCTTTTATTCTATTTGTAAAAGAGTTTTTAAAATATACAGAGCAATGAAAGACATATTTCTAAACCAATTAACGCTAATTTTTAATGCTTATCAATGGTTACTTCAGAATTATATTGAAGTTTTCTGGTTTCATATAGGACATGTAAAGGTTCTGTACGGGACTCATGTGAATGGAGGTTTCAAATCAACTAATTTTTATGTTATAACATACAGGTATTGCTATTTCATTAATACATACCAAATTAAGAACTTATTTGTAAGTATTTGTTGTCAAAGTTTATGTAATACGGTCACTTTATATGCAAAACTTTTATTCTTAAAAATAACTTGATTTAGGCTCAGAAAATAGGGACAGATCAACGAAAAGCAAACAAAAAATGAATGTTGTATGGTCGGATTTAAGTTTGAGGACTAATAAAAACCATTAAAAGTGAAATGTAACAGTTTTCTAACGTGAATTGAGATAGTATTACTATATTCAAAGGAGTTTTCACCAAAATAAACAGGAAAAACTTCATTTACAACCTCCTGCTCCAGAGTCTCATCTATTCTGGAAATGATGTTTGTGTAGCCTCCGGATTACCGTGAATTATAAATTGGTTCAAATATCTTTTCCTGGTAATCCTTCTGTTGCAGGACGCAACTAGTTTTGCCTTAACATTAAGGCATCATCGGGTATCAGACAGGGATGAAATGGTATCTTCATAGAAGATCGTCACGTTGCATTGGCGTTGAAAGTAAATTTAAAAAAATTAACAATGCAACGTAACGATCTCCTATGAAGATGCCATTTCATTCCTGTCTGATGCCCGATTATGTCTTAATATTAAGGTGAAACTAGTTGCGTCCTGCAACAAAAGGATTACCAGGAACAGGTACTTAAACCAATTTATTTTGGAAAGGCTGTATCAAATTACACCATTTTTATAAACGATTGATGACAGGTCCAATGCTAATACTTAACATAAAATATGTACAATTCAATATAAATATCAAATTAATCTAAGGAAGTAAAATGAAAATTACTATCCAAATAAATAACAATCCAAGAAAGAATGTTGCAACCAAAGAACAATTGAGTAAAAATAAAATAGATTCGAGGCAATCAGAGCAGGGAAATAGCTACACTTGATCGTAAGTAAGTAAGATTTCTATTGAAATAGGGTAAAATTAAAAATTAAATTAATAACAGTTGTTATGCCTTAGAGGGAGTGGTCATTTATGTACTCATCTACAGAGTAATAGTTCTATTCTAACAAAAATGTAGACAGCTTCTTTTTTAAACAAGTAGATGACATCTCAAGATTTAAATAGATGGGCAAATGGTTATGTAGTTTTGTGCTCGCATGCTTTGGTAGTTTTTCATAAGCAGAAGTTTTATGTCCAGGAAAAACAAGTTCAT
Organism: Flexamia atlantica; assembly: GCA_035578135.1. Taxonomy (NCBI): domain Eukaryota; kingdom Metazoa; phylum Arthropoda; class Insecta; order Hemiptera; family Cicadellidae; genus Flexamia; species Flexamia atlantica. The sequence goes on from JAQJVK010000010.1 coordinate 13,893,336, forward strand.
TTCTATATCTGGTTTCATAAGTGTAAAAATGACTGTGGGAAAGGAAGTTTCAAGATTTTTTTGTGCGAAGTATTCCCGTGAAGATTTAAATTGCAGGAAGAGGGATTATTTTGAGTTTTTTGAAACCTGGGTTGCAGGAAGAAAAAAATGGCAAATGATTTAATCTTCTTAATTTTTTCTTTTGTAAAGTGAAAAGTTTACTGCTTCCCCCTAGAAAAGTTTAATCTTTCTAGCTCTAAACCAGATTAAACATTCATAAATATCCTTACAGCATAAAATCTCTCAGTGTAAATGGCAGATGAGTAACAAACTCGGATCGGCAACCTGATTCATTTTTTGTGCCTGATTTATCAGGCAGTTTTAAGTTTAGTGGTTTTCCCTAGGGCTAAAGAAAAAAAAGAGGGCTGCACCATTTCACCATCTGACTAGGTACCTGAGTCACGTGACGAGATGATGTAATCAGTATGATTTAGATGTTGGGTAAAAGAACTTCAAGTGTTTTGCTAAAAATTAACACTAAAACCAAGTATTCAAGTTAAATATATGAGTAAGATCAATCTTTCAAAGTTTCTGGTGGTCTTTTTGAAAGCCCGGTACATTTTTATTAGGGTTGCCATACGTCTGTATTTTGTACGGACGGTTTGTTTTTTTGGGGCCCTGTCCGTGTCCGTACCGTACAAGGCAAAACAATGAGAAATGTCCGTATTCTCGGCAGTTAAAAGGTCGGAAAAAATAGCATAAAGCGCGAGCCAGTTAGTAACCGACAGTGAGTCAGACGTCTGAAGTTTCTCTCAATCAATTTCAATAAATTTGCAACGTTGAATACTAAAGGACGGAGGGAATCAGCATGCGGACCATGGGTGAGGGTGGTGTGTCTGGTGACCATCTTTTTGCCGAGTATTTTTTGGTTGATGATGATGATGAACTAATTATTAGGCCTGTAATAATAAAAATATTCTTATTACTATTAAAAGATGATTTTGTTTTTTATAGGTGTGTAGTGTTTCTATTCAAATATATTAGGATTTAAGAAGGGTAATTTTGTGTTTGTATTTAAGTTACATTACAAGTTTTTTTGTTATGTTTTTGTTAATAGATTATGTAAACCATATGTATATCTTCTGTACTAGAAACCCCTGATGTGTAATTGACGTACTTGAAATAATTATCAAATAAATACTTTTGCACTGATTTTTCAATGTATGAGAGATTTAAGTATTTAACAGTAGAATGTTGTTACTATTGTGTGATTAAACATAGAATATTTTTATAATTTATAAAATTATTTAGATGTTTTATATGTTTAAAGTGAAATAAGATTAAACTACAATGATTTGATGAGTTCATAATTAAATTACAAGTTAACAATACAAGTTTGTTGTTTTTTGTTGTGATTATGTTTTCAATAAAATTAGCTACTTATGTTTAGTGAACATTACTTTTTCATTATTTGAAGTTCCTTTTGCCAACTTTTACAAAATATGTTACGATAGCTGATGAAAATTTAACTGCTAAAATCGCCTAAAAACTAACCATTTTGCTTTAAAATTTCTAAATTTCCCAGGGGAGGGGCCCCGGACCCCCCGGTGTGCTCACCCTCATGTGTCCATATTTTTGTTCTGAGAATTATGGCAACCCTAATTTTTATCTACACAGTTTGCTTTAAATTAACCATTTTATAAAACTTTCACTAGAACATATCAAAAATTTACAATGTCTCGAATATGTAATATTACAATAAATATTACATTCTTATTCATGAGTCTATTAAAGTTTGAACTGTTTTTCCAGGAGATACTGGACGATGTCAAAGAAAAACAAACTGGCCAACAGCAGCAGCCATCTGCACGAGGATGTCAGCGCCAGCCGGCAAAGCAGCACGTTCTCTCTGATGAATCCTGGACCCCAAAAGTCCTTCTTCAGTTTGAGGTACAGTGTAAATTCAAATCCTCAAAAATGAGCTGTGCACTAAGCGTTTTATAATTTTTTCACTGCCTTTAGTGTAAAAAGATTTGTTTTCTAGTCTCTCTACAAGTAAAACGGCACTATCACAAGTCAGTTCTAAGTATATAAAAAAAGTTTGAAAATCTTTCACCTATTTGACTGCTCTTTTACTCTTCATCGCAATAGAACTTTATCAAGAGTGTAGGTTGGTGGTAAAGTATCGGTCCGGAAAGTTAAATTTCCCTGGTTAGCTGCCATCTGTAGGTGACTAATTTTTCAGCTGTCACCTATGGCTCGCCTTTAAGATTAATGCTTCTACAGCATTTCACTTTCTATAGATCACTGCACATGTCTATCAGACCATGGCAACGGGTAATCTAGAGTAGACAAAATTTGAAGTAATGATTATTCTCCCTTTTTACAAAAAACCGGATGTTGAAAGAAAATAGTTATTTGTGCTCCAAGCAGTGGCGTATATAAGGGGGGGCCCAGGGGGCCCGGGCCCCCCCCCGAAATTAAAAGGGTAAAAGAAGAAAATAGGGAATTTAATAGCGTGAATTATTTAGATAAATTATATAAAAGATCTTATCAGCAGCAAGCAATTTCGAGCAATATGGATTTGCAATGACCTTATCCGGTATCTTCCACCTGATATAGTTTCGTTATACAGTATCAGACTACACTATTGTTTTGCCTAGTGCGTCACTGCGCGGAAGGGCGCGAGTCGATGTACTCAAGGCGAGTGGGGTGCAAAAGCTTATTTTTTGGCCTGGGCGCTGGCGCTGAGTCGTTCATTATTCGGGGTAATGTGGGGTAATGTGGAATCGGATCATAAGAAAGAGGAGATGTAAAGGGCGTTAGGGGTTTTGTTAAAAATATTTGCGGGGAAATGACGGCCGCGAAATGTCCGTCAGTTTTACCGACAGTTTTACAGACGAGGGGTTAAACGCGGCTGCGATACCGCCGAGTACGTCCTCTATGACACAACCGAGGTTACCGGCTGAGATTACCAGATTACCGATACAAACGTTAGATTTTATTACCGTGAAGTGACTGTGGGAATTTGCCGATCGCTACAAATCCGAAAGATTTGTTTTGTTCTGTAACACAAACAAGATTCGTCGGCTGCAAATAATCGAGGTATTTGTCGGCCTCGAAACGACCGAGATACTTGCGTGCAACCCGCTGTAAACACTACCGATTTTTCCACCATGACATGGCCAATATATACGTCGGCCGCAAAAAGATCGAGAGACTTGTCGGCTGCAATGCGACCAAAAGATCTTCCGGCGGCGATGCAAGCAGGCAATTTACACCAGCCGCAAAACGAGCGAGTATTTTTTTGACTGCGGGACAAACGCGTGATTTTCTGACAAAAACAGGACCGAGAGATATGAGGGCCACGGGGAGGCATGCTTGATGACCATAATGCGACAGGTAGTATTTCCGAGATTTTTCGACAGCGATGCTACCGAGAGATTTGCTGGCCGCGAAACGAGCGATCTTCCGGTCACAAAACGGCCGAGAGATTTTCTAGCCGCGATGTAAATGACTGATTTTCGGCCACGATATTACCGAAAAATTTGTTTGTTGTGATTTGATCGAGAAATTTGCCGGCCGCGATGACGATACCAACGATGAAAACGGCTATAATCCGTTTCGTTTCAACTCAGGAATCAAAATTCCCGACCAAATGTTTAAATTCATTATTTTCCCCTACTTTTAGCGAATATCTCCTACAGGAAAGAAGCTATTACCGTAGGGCTCGTGGCAAGATATCAGTTCGGGACCATCATAACCTTTTGTTATGGGACCCCAGACACCAAGAACACCATTCGTTCAAATTTATGACGTGGTGGTGGAATTTATTCGTTCGTTTTTGATGACGTGTAAATTTTTTATTCAAGCACTTGAAACTGGCTGAGTATGCAGGTCTACTCCAACAAGGGTATTATCGAATTGCCGACTGGTAGACACCCTGCAAAGGATTTACAGAGATTTGACGGCCACAATACAACTGGCCGACTCTCGACTACGAAACGGCCTAAATAAAAAGAAGGCAATAATGAAGCTTTGGTAGCCACGAACTGGCCGAGAGATGATCGCGGCAAAACAATCAAGAGAATTCCAGACCGCGGCAATGCGACCAAGAGATTTTTTGGCAAAAAAAATCAATCACTCTTGTTAACGAATTGATAACATTAGATGTTATCAAATTTCAACATTTGGAAAAAACCACAATATTTGTATAATTTTATTTTGTGAGGCCTTTCACCAGCTGGCATTAGCAGACATGTAAACAAACACAAATATGGTGTTTGTAATGTTAAAAAAATCAAGTTTAGCTAATAAATTATAATCCCAAAGTATTGTGCGGAGCAAGTGCCTCCCTCCCCCCTAATTACGCCAATGATTAGGTCTGGAAAGTTGTCACGTTTGGTAGGAGGGGCAACGAAATGCTTGGGGCCCATGGGCGGCAAAATCTTAAATCCGGCCCTGGCCCCCCCCGAAAATAATTTCTATATACGCCACTGGCTCCAAGGGACTAAAGCACTTTAGTCTTTTGATGCACAGAAAACTTTTCCTCCACCTACATCAATAACAATAACTATAACATTATAACTTTACATTCATATGATCATTTGCTCGAACAAACTAGATTAGAATCAGATATAAATATATAATACAATGTATTTAGGTTGTATATACAACCATTTTATTCACACTCTCACACAATTGAAAAAAAACTATTTTATACTGCCTGTGAATTCAAAAAATACCTCCTAAAATTTGTGGGTTAGAAACAATCAGGTTATTAGGTTTATAAAACCTGCGGCGACAACAAACTCTAGATCATTTGTTTATTTTCAGTGTTACCAACTTAATTCAAGTTTAGCATTTATTTCCTGGCTAATAAATGCATACGGTTTTGTGTTCTTCAGTCAAAACACCGGAGTTTTAAAATTACATTTATAGTACTTAAAGTAAAAGTAAGTATGCAAATGAAGATCAAGTGTTGCCATATTTCTCACTGTCCATCGCGCGGTGCCGGATTTCTTCCTCTGTATTTCTTATGAGGTTACTAAATGAGATTACTTAGTCCCATGGGGGAAAAGTAGATGATCTTAGTCCCGTGGGGGAAGAAGTACGCCAGTAAGTCCCATGGAGTATAAACTAGTACTGTAGTATTCTATTCCACAGACTAAAAGACGACGTTAGATCGTAGGTGAGGAATAAGAATCCTCAACAGCTATAAATAGAACTAAAACTTTAATCTAAGACCAAAAGAACATTTTTTAATTCCTCCTTCGGCTTTTGACTTTAGTATTTCTACTGGAAGTGCATGGTGGAGGAAGTGCACGGCCGCTTACCTCCTGAATTGCGCCGCGCTCGTCCGTTGAGGCTCGTGTTGTAAAAGAAAAACTTATTTCGTTGGCTTTTTAATTTAGGGAGGGAGACCGCAAGCCGCATGATATCTTCTGTTTACACGTTAGGTGCCTGAGTCACACGCTCGTCAACAAGCATAAATTACTTTATTCATCCACCTTATGTTACCCTATAATAAGCTATCGTTTTTACTAACAATTGTTGATTGTTTGAGGATGTGTGAGTGTGAGCGTGCGCGTTTGTGTGACTGACCGGGAGTGGGGGTGCGTGTGTGTCTATTTGTGTTAGTGTTCAGAAGCCCTTACGTGTTATTTTGACCAATATATATTTTTGGCATCAGCTATATCAACTATATACATTTTTTTACCTGCGGCCCACATTACAAATAGTTTTCACTCCATACTCAACATACCGCTAAATATTTATTTTTTTAAACCTCGTTGATTTTGTTACAAAAATTATTGTAGTAGCTCCTTAACTATTAATGAACAGCTATAGTATAAGAGTTATAAACAGTGTTAATTAGAAGGAAGTTTTTCTTTTACGAGAGACTTGAGAACTCGGTCCCCGCGCACAGCCTTGGCCCATGCGGGAACCATTTCTGCATGAAATATTGTAAACTGTATTGTAATTTATTAACAAATAAAATTTACTTTGACTTGACTTGACTTGAGAGTTTGAGAGTTTGGAATGTGCAGGAGTCGGGCGGGGGCGGAGGCGGGGGAGATGGGGCTGGCGGGGGCTTCCATCCTCAGCGGCAGCATGTTCCAGGACCCCAGCGAGCCAATCTACACGGACCCCAGTCTGTTCGAGCGCTCACGCAGCCTCCGCAGCATCGCCCTCTCCCACAGTGGCCGCACCCTCGACAAGGACGACGTCTCCAACTTGTGCTGAGACTCGCGATAACGGACGGTGTCATGTGATAGGCTTCTAGCTAGCCGAGAGCCGGTACTCGTTTTCCGGTCGACCGGGAACACGAACATGATCCCGGTTCTTGGCGTGTAACTCTGTGACGGACGGTGGGAGAGGGGGCTCTCGAGTTCTCCGGGAGATCTCCTCTCTAGGGGTTTGCACAACTCTCTCGCACTTTGGTTTCGGGTTTCTCTCCACCGTCCGTCGCATCGTGTTACATCCTCGTTCTTAAAGCCGGACTTTAATCTGTTTCAACCTTAAAAATTCTCAAATTATACTAAAAATCTAAAAATAGTTCACATATAAATTATATACGTATTAATTACTTTTTGTTTTGTTACGATACTGAGTTTATTTTTAGGGATTACTCAGCCCCTGTTTGAGAAAATTAAGGGAATAGGATAAAAGACTTCTTCTTCTGGACTTCTTTTCCAAATTTTTTTCATCGATTTAATCCGAATTGACAATATTACTGCTGGGTCGCCGATGTTCTCTTTTCATATTAAAGTAATTTCAGCTATAAAATGCGACCTCGAATTTACACTCTAGAGACGTACTAATGGTATTGACTCACTGTACTTATATAATTTCATTTTAAAGTTGTTAGTATAAAAAACCATCCCGAAAATCTATGGGGGCTACTTTTCACTCCAGTATTTGAAGAAATTTTTGTCTTACAACATTAAAATAAATACAAATACTTCCTTAAATATAACCCATAAGAAACCATAACTAACATCCCTGCAATGTACATAATAAAGACCATCAAGTATTAAAAGAATTTTTGAAATTGTTAAGTGCCTCATATCGAGATTTAAAAAATAAATTCCTAGCGCAAAAAGTGCTTAAAAACAAGATTTTAGAACAAAAACCGATATAATTAATCAAACAAAAAAAAATTTTTAGAATAGAATATTTATTTGAAATTAGAAAGTGGCATTGGTTAGTGCTTAAAAAGCAATAAGAGGAATACAAAGAATAGTGGAATTCATTTCAAAACGAGCCTATATAAGAGGTACCAATAACAACTTAGTAAATTATGCATGTAATTAAATCCTTTTTGTTTAAAAGCATAAAACAAGTCACTGCCACTTATTTACTGCCAGCTATTTACTGCCCACGCTTGCATTACATTAAAGTATTAGATTTTCATATTACTTGAAAACATGGTTTTGAGCAAACACATGCCAGGGCATCTATTTTTTCCAAATCTTTTACCATAACTTTACATGATTCATGTTATCTGATTAAACAGCACAGCACAGACAAATGTCACATTTTTTGCAAAGTACTCGTAACATTTAACTTTGAACATGTAAAAAATAATATAAATTGTTTTAATAAAGACTACTAATAATTTAATATCACTAGTATATTTTATTAAATTAAAAATCATTCAATTGGGCTATTGAATACCCTACAAACAGTGGTAAATAAAAATACTCCATTTTCTTAAAGGACTTATAACATTAAAATATCATGAACATGACTAAGACATTGAGCTGCTACATTTTTTTTTGCAAAGGACACAGAGTTTTCTTTTCTCTATAACCTAATTTATTTCAAAAAATATTTATATTAAATATTTAATACATAGGTACGTAAGTAATTTATTTATTCCGGAAACTGTCTTTTTCATTGAGCAAAGAAAAGTTAAATTATGATTTGTCACACAACTCACAAACATTGTGACTCAAATATACATTGATACTGTAACTGTTTAAGTGTCTGATTGATTAAAGTTTGTTGGGGGTTATAATTGGGATATTAGATTTAATTTGTACTCTTTTAAGTATAATTTTAGGTTTAATTTTGTAATTATTTCTTGTTTGTACAATTAATTCCTAAAATAAGATTCTAATGTTAAATAGCAATGAATTAAATCTAATAATATTGTTAGTGTTTGATATACAATTTAATAAATATTTATACTAATACAAAAATATGTACATCTTATTTTACCCACCTATCCAATTACTTTAAATGAGCAATTCTTATACATATATTCATTTATATACATTTAAATCATATCTCGAAAACAACTTAAACGATTTTAATAAAATTTTGCATGTCCTTGTAGTTTTATTTTAAAGTCCATCTACATAGTTGAATTTGCTACGGAAACAAAAAAAACTTTTTAGAAAAGTGAAATGAAAAGTTGAAAAATTTTAACATAGGGTCATGTGAGTTGCCATGTTGGTTACAGAATGGCAATGAAAAAGTAAAAAGAGAATCACCCTACTGTTCATAAGCAAGGCATATAAAACTTTTAAAGCGCGTTGCAAGTAAAGTGGAACAGACCTGAGATAATACAATCGAGTATAGATTGCTCATCGGGTATTCAAATACTATAATCATTTCAAAATTCCAAAAAGGCAAACAGCTGTGTTTTAGGTTGATTAGAAATAATGTCAAAGCAACAACATGTAGGCCTATTTGTTTACAAAACGGTGTTTTGAAGCTTTATATTTAATTTATATCAGTTATGGAGATAAGCAAATTCTTGAAAATCTTTACAGAAAATAAGTTGAACTTTCTGTTACTTGTGAAGTAAGATCATACAATTTTAATTTTCTGAGAGATTGTAATAAATTAACAAATGGCTGCCGAGCAATATGAACATACCGTAGGATCTCTGACAACGCTCACCACACGCTCGGCCAGTGAGACAAGAAATGAAGAGCAGATTAGAAGAACAAATTCAGAATGAATTGAATAATTGAACAAAATGGAAACCTCTGTAAATCAAACCACAGAATTAATTGTTTGCATGTTTGAAAATATTACTGCTTTCCTCTGAGCAAAGCTCGGTCCCTGGGTGCTTTAACACAAATGTACTATGCCAGCAGCTTATAATGAAAAAACTGTTTGCAATAAGATGTGTAAATGGGACATTTTAAAAATTATAATTGAATGTTTGTTTAATGCTGTAAATTTATATGAGACATAACAAAATTAATTTTGAAAAGTGGTTTAAGGATTTAATTAATGGTATAGCAAAATCTTCTTGATCCATGGTTAGTTGGCATCACATAGAATAGGCATGGGCGGATTCTTATGGGTGCCAGGGGGTGCCCGGCACACCCTGATTTTTGCTGGTTTGTTTGGCAGAAAAGGGGGAATCAATTTCCAACATAACTTTGAATAATCTGTTACATAAATACAACAGGGTTGTTGTCAAGTAAAATAAACAGATATTTTTGGAGTATGCCTGCAAACGGACTATTTGAATACGAGTTTGATGTCTGAATTTAAGCATGCAATACATCATAAGTGAGGCGACCTGGCACCCCCAAAAATTAACATCTAAATCCGCCCATGAGGATAGGACAAGGAAACAGTTTAGCAGGCAGTTGTCAACTTTTACCCTGGCAAAATGTGATCCAGGAGGAAATATTGTAATGCTAACATTCCCTGTTTTGATTGGACAGAGAGTTTTAGATTGATATAAAAGGATATTTATTTATCTTGCTTTATCAACACATACATGGATCAAGAGAAATGCGTAAATAGGTAAAGAGGTTTTTATTAAGATAGATATTTTTCAAGAGCGAGGAAATTATATAATTGAAAATAACGAACAAATAATATACATTGTCACACGGATTATTTTGTCATACATGACGTTGCATTACGATATATTGTGTATACTTCAACGCCAATTTCAACTTAGTTTTTTACTTATTAAATTGAAAATTCACTTTGATATTGTGAATTTATTTTGAATTTTCTTTTCTTAATGTTGTGGTGGAATCGTTTAATAGGGCCAACATCTGAACACCTTCTAGAACTTCGGTGGAAAATTATCTTTTAACTAAGTGTTCCATTAAAAGTACAGATTCATTTTTTATTTTCTGTATCTCTGTAATTATTAAAATCGATGTAGTGACAACTAGTCATTGGTGTAAAGTATCAACTAAAACACATTAGAAATATTATCTGAATAAAGTATTTTAGTATAATTGTTTATAGATACATAATTAATCAAATACCATTCAAATAATGAAACGTAGTTATGATGAGGTTATGTAAATGTTTTTATGACCTCATCATGAGTGACGTGTGATATTAGTATTGTTGATCTGAAGAAGGTGGTTTACCATCGAATCAATTTCGTCATTCCAATTCAATCCGGATCACTGACAACAACGAGGTAAAGTAACCATTTATTTATATATTTACTGAAGCGACGAAAAATAAAATTTATTCACTCATCTTTACTTGAAGAGCGAAGGAGCGAAAACATTGAATTTATCGCTCATCTAGTGTTCAGACCGAGTTCAGATGAGTTGTGGCTTTGCCGTGGTGTGAGAGGTGTGGCAGTCGCAACGTAATGTACTACACTTTTATTTGGCCAATGGCCGTCTCTTGTTTCTTCTGCCAACAATTCAACCGCCTCACTAATTGTTAACTGTATTGTCTGCAGTCCTGTGCGAATGCTGCTACTTTACACACCCAACCGACGACCGCTTGTCCAATGCTCCTATTGATCTGATCGAAATCGGTCTATATTTTAGCGGAATAAATCGTTCACATGTAAGTATTTAGTGATTTTTTTTATAAAATTGTAGTAAATATTAGTTTTTGTTCTGACTATTAACTATGTCATACACTGAGTAATAATTCAAGTAAAAATAATATTATGGATAAAAATGACATTCAGTTTATACATTATTTTGGCTAAAGTTAAAAATAAAAATAACTCACTAATAATACTCAAATAATAGTTCAAATTATTATATACAGAAACAACAATCATGAAGAAGACAAACCTATGAAAAAAATTACATTTTAACTGAATATAATTTTTTAATTGAAGCAATAATAAAAAATGAAGCTTTAATGTCCTCAACAAACACAGGGCCTCGTTATATTGGCACAATAAATTTATAATTAATGATTCGAGTGTATTTGTAAGTTTATAATATTTTTGATTAACTTTTGTTTGAACTTCAAATAAACTTTTACTTTAACTTCAAAATATAGTCAAAGACTGAAAGTTATGATGACTAAATTTACATCCCCCCCATCCCAACTGATTGTTTGAAAAAGAATTAATGAAATAGTTAATTGACACAACAAAAACAAAGAAAACATCAAAACAAATTTCAATTCATAATTCATGAATACAGTTTATTAATCTATAACTAATTTTTTTGCACCAGGGCTTTAAAGTAAAATAAAATAATTGCCATTTATTAAAACAGCTTGATTTGAGGTTACCAAATGAGTAATAATATAGTAACTCAAAGAAATGTGTTCACATGAAGTAATATCTCGATCAGCTGTGACCTAAACTATTTCTTACCACTTTAAATGATTATTGAACTATATCTACAAACTAAAAGGTGTGCTGCTTTAATTTGTGATAGAGTTCAATGTTTTGAATCACAAAAACCCCACTTATGCTTTAATTGCTTCTATACCTCTCAAACAGTTCATTTTAGAAATCCATTAAACAAAACAATAAGTTGTAATTAAAATTTACATTCGAAAAATAATAATTTGTGTAATTATAAAATAGAAAAATCACTTAACAAATTTGAGTCCAAAAATACATATGAAAAAGTATCAAGTATTTATTTTTACTTTCGGTATTTTGACTAGCACCATGGAAACTGATTAAGTGAAACCATCAGTTCCATAAAAATTCATTACTTTTAGCTCAATATTCTTTTCCAAATAGTGATTTTTTTAAATTTTCATTGATATGTTAAGTATAATTTTAACCCTGAGGTACATGGACATTATTTTCATTTCATAGAAGAGAGCTCAGGTTTTCAAAGGCATCGCAACAAATCAAACTAGTTAATTAAGGACAACCCCAGTAAATTTAATCGAAAGAAAAAAAGGATAGGGGTCTTTGAAATATGAATTAAAATGTTGCACTTCAGGGACTTTTAGGGTGTTTTACTACTAACCATTTGGAATTTAAAATTTCTACTGCAAATACAAATAATTATCAAAAGAACAGGTTGGGCAAACTGTTACTCCTAAAAATACATTTCTCTGAAGCTGCTGAGACAATTGCATTTAAATTCCCTTATTGTATTATATGATAAATTTGATTTATTGTATTACATAATTTAACACTGTTATTATATTTTGGTTGTTTCCACTGTAGCACACATTACACATATGATTTTTTTCTCTCTCTTCTATTTTTTCTTACTGTGTCCTGCTGCTTTTGATTTTGATTTTAATTTTTTTTATCATAACCTATTATTGAATTTTATAAATTTTGTTAGAATAGTTCTCTTTTTAGCAATAGGAGCCTTTGACAAGGTTTTGTTTCTGCTATTTTGACATTGTCAATAATATGTAATGTATTCGTACAACAAATAAAGATTTATTTAATTATTCATTTTAACTGTTACACATTGTCCATATATACAGCTATTAATTTTTTTAAGAGAGTGGTGACCTCTTTTATCTTGCATATGCCCCCCCCCACATCATACCACACTGATAATTTAACAAACATAAGACATAATCTTATAAAGCACAAACAAAACAATGAACATTATGTTTGTTAACTGTTAATTTAACTAATTAATAGTAAATAATTTTAATTATTTTTTCTTAATTAACACCTACAATGACAACATCCCGCTGACCAGATGGAAGGCCGTAGCCAATGGGGGGAGGTCAGGGGGTCAAAACCCCCCTGAAAATGTTGAAATTGCCTTTAAATTAAAGGTCAGAAAGTTATTTTTTTCACTTCCTGTAACCACGGAGCCCAAACCCCCCGAAAAAAATTTTCCTGGCTACGGCTATGACCAGATGCCACGAGATCTAATCAAAAATTCCAGTCTAGATAATGGACGCTTAGCACTAATTGATAAGGTGGCATAGCAATCGAATGGATACTCGAATACTTTACATCCAAAAACCCACTTTGGGTCGAAAGACAAGAGTTCAATATCAATTGTTTATCAATAATTATAAATAAAAATACTTCTACGGTATTTCAAACCTGAACATAGCTCAGCAAGACTAATTTGTTTTAAACTTGTTTACTAAATAAATAAATATCATTTTAAAATGGCCAGCATAATGATGATTAATAATTTATTTAAAACATCTGAAGGGACTTTTTATGAATTTATTTGAAAAAGTATATTTTGAAAAAAATACTCTAAAAATATTAAAGCGAAGGGTGCACCATTACAGAAAAAAACTGCCATTGGTGTGGTTGTGGTTGTTTTGATGTTTTCTGAAATTTTTGGATTGTCTGCCAGAGTTCAGGGGTGAACTTTTTTGTTTTTTATGCACAAATAACAAGATGAAGATTTAAAAAACTTTGCTTCTCAGATCTGAGAATTGGTAGTTGTAATGAGATCGAGACTATAATTAATTTGTATGCAAGCCTAAATAATGAAAACTATTATTATTAGGAACAATTTAAATCTTTCAGTTGATTTTGAGAGTTTTTTATCAAATTTTTTTGACAGAAAGTTGTATTTCTTAATTCCCCTCAAATCTAAAACCCCCCCCCCCAAAATGAATTCTATGGCGCTGTTTACGCTATCAAACCATTTTGTGGGCACCCCTGTATATATGCTTTGTGCTTTGATAATACATATTTTGAAATTTTTGTTTAGTATGATTTTGGTCTTTTTTATGTTTTTTAGACTTAGAACATGTAATTTTTGAAATATTAAGCTTTGAAAATTTAAAAGAGCAGCCATAATTTTTAATGTCATATCTATCTTACCTTGTTTTAGTTTTTTGAGAGGGCATATTTTGAAATCCTTTGGTAATGCACATCAGAGATTGCAAATAATATTTGGGTCTAGTTCTGAAACTAGTTTTTGAGATTCTGAAATCAGTCAATCGCTCAAATCAAATCAAATCAAAAATTGATTTATTTTCTTCAAATAAATATAAAATATATACATTTTAAATTCAAGTATGAAATAATAAGTCCTACATAGGTCAAAAAAAGACTTGTGCGTAGAACTGAGTCTCTTCAGCAGCGATGCACTTTTCACATAAAAAAATGTCAGCACATTCTAGGAAATTAAAATAACAAACTAAAAATTAACAGAACAGACAGTGAAAATACAAAAAAATTATACAGAAAAATAGAAATAAAATAACTAAAATATGGGATTGTTATAATATCTTATTTTAAGTTTTTTACTTCGCGCATAATGAGAAATTGAATAGATTGTAATTACAGCTTACAGCTTAGGCTTGACTTTGATGGGCGCGGCAGTCAGTCGAATATTCGAGGGTCTCGTCAAGTAGTGTCATAGATAGAAGTCAGTAGTTGGTCAGACAAGTCAACCAATCATAATGTCAGATATATAATGTATATTGGTCAGTCAACCAATATACATTATATATCTGATGTTAAACTATTTTAGGTACAATTAATTATACAATTGGATTTTTGCAGATGGGGAGGAAGAAGAATAAGCAAAAAAGAAATACAACTGCATTAACTAAAGGAGGCAATGATGAATCTAAAATAAACAAAGAAATTAGCTGCGAGCAACCTTCTGTGTCCAGTGGTGCTGACCATCGAGCGCATATAGAAAAGTCAAGTGATACTACCGAATCTGAAACAACAAATAATGAAAGTGTTACTGGAGCTGAAGTCGTTTTTGAAACATTCCATCCCAATACAGAAAGACTGATGGGTAGGGAGTACTTCATCCACTCTTTATGCCAAGTATGCAAAGAAGAACTGAATAACAAGATAGTTTGTCCCGATTGCCATTCGATCAGTTACTGCTCACAAGACCACAGAAGACAACACTGGCCGGACCATGCGGATCTCTGTCGCGCCATAGTCAAAGTCTGCGCGGAACGGCACACGGATCACATCATGAAAGGCTCTCTAAACTGCTCCGCAGACGACTTTAGAGTCTTTAGGTTTCGAAACATGGTCGAGTGTGAAACCAAGGTAGAAAGACCTCTAGAGAATTGGGAGAGAGAGATGTTCATATTCCCCCATGTTTGTGGCACCTGTCACAAGTACGACCCGCGGGACCTGGTGACTTGCGACGGCTGCAGACACAGCGGATATTGTGGAGACCACAGGAGCGAGAGTCACAGTAAGTGGTGTAAGCTTCTGTTATTGTATAAGAATATTGTGAAAGACCAAAACAAGTTCGGAGTTGTCTGTCCTTCGGTTCCAAACACTAAACTGGCTTCGACCCCGCCTAAGTTACAAGACATGAAACAAGTTTTTAAAGGGATATTAAAATATGTAGGTTTTTTTGAGTTCATCGAACTGACTGAAATTACGACATATCCTTTCACAGTGTTGAATGCCCTGTTGATGAGAAACAAGGATAGACAGCTGAAACAAATCACTCTTCACGTCGTTGGAGCTGAAACTAATTTTGAAATAAACAAACCTGAAAAGTGGGAATACTACATTCTACATCTAATTCCTGAATTGGAAAGTCTTGAAATTGTGTTTATCGGTCCAGAACTTAAGTTGACGTCAGACCAAAAGTCTATTACAGTTTGTTCTAAATGCAAGTGTGCTAAAAAATCACTGACACTTAAGTTTCAAAAAGATTTATACCATGTTGTTTCCAACAATTACTCAAAGCCTCAGATGATTTGTGCGTTCAACCCAGGCTTATATCGTACGACCGGTTTTAATAATGAAGACACATGGAGTCCCAGCATTAGAAGCATGTTCGCGAAGGACTGTCCGGTGCTCGTGACAGCCTACACTCACAAAGAGATCCTTCTGGATGTGCAGCGAGTTAAACAAACGCTAAACGTTTCTATGGACTGTGAACCGATGCTGAATCCTTTTTCGAGTTTGAAACCTAATTTAAATTTTGTGAGTGATGAGGAGTCACCGGTGATTTTCAAGAACCAATATTACTGCATGATGTCTAAAGTTTAATCAACTGTAAGTCAACATAATCCATTTCATCAACTACATGTTTGGACTGCTTTTAAATTAGATCGACTCTCAATACATAAATCAGTGAAATATGGAATAAACTCGCTAAATTGTTAATCTATTTTGAATTTACATTCCACAATGTATGATGAAAATGCTATTAAAGTGTGAACAATTTTTTTTCCAGTGGATAAGTTATATCCCCACTAAAACGTCAATGGGATACTATGCTTATGAAATGATTGTGTAGAACTGGGTGTTAGCAAATGGAGTCTCGATTGAATTTTACGCTTAATTAATTTAGAAAAATTACACCTCGGGTGAAAAGTAAAATCACTAAATGTTTGTTGTAATCCAAAAAATATATATTAATACCAATTTTTTAACATACATAACCAAAAAAAATGTCTTTGCCCCGAATGTACTTACGAATATTGGGATTTAACAGGGTACTTGCCTCTTGATTCTTGTAAACTATTTTTAGCAGCAGAAAAAATAAAGTCCAAACCCTTTGATTAATATTTTAATACGCAGCTTTGAGACAAGAGAGACATACTGGATAGGCTTTTTACTATTTTTCTTGAACTTTTTTTAACCATTCCATTGCTTCCTCACTTGGTGTTAGTAACAGAGCTTTTGCCATTGGTGTTGGAATTTACTTTCGGCGATCATAGTGTTTTTCTTAAAGGGATTAATATAATATGGTGTACACTAATATTATATCTTCTTTCCACAGTTAAGTAATTATTCAAAACAGTGTAGACTTAGTATAGAGAAGGCTATCACCTCAGTAAATCCATGTTCATGAAAAGTTAGATTTAAAAAATTATATTTGCTATAAAATCAAATTTAGAATTTTCTATTCGTAAGAAAAGCCTTTGTGAGTGTATTTTAGGTTTGTCATTGAAAATAATAAGTTCTTTTGTGAAACTCACTTTTTAACACTTTTATTTATTTAATCATGCAGATAATGAAAGATAAAACCTTCACCTTTCAATCTTCACTATTGAGATATTAAGACAACATTTTATTTTTATATTTTATTCCAGGGACTTGTTTTGTAACTGAGTTATTATTTGTTAAAAAACACAAATTCCAAATTGCTAGTGAATATACAGGGTGTTTTTTTTAAACGCAACCCATTTTTAAGATTGAATAACACACATATCAATATGAAATGAGTATTGTTTTTTAATTTTAACATATAATACAACCTATATTTTAAGTTTCATCACTTTTAGTTTACATTATCCGCCATTGGCATTTGTACAAAGTTGTGCTCTCTCCATCAAATTCCAGAACGTGTGTTTGCAAGGTACGACTTTGAATTTTTTGCATTAAATTTGTTATGTTTGTTTTGAGGTGCTGAATATCCTGTGAATTGCTCTCGTAGGCCTTAATTTTTATGTATCCCCAAAGAAAATTATATAGTGGGGTCGAATCCGGGGATCTTGTGGGGGAATAATCTTTCACTGATAAAATAAAGTTTTGGGTTGTGTTTGAAACCGCACCCTGTATAAAACACTAAAATTATTTGCTGGTAATTTTTAACTTATAACTCTGTCATGAAGAGCCCCTGCAATATATGTTTCAGAATAACAAACTGTAAGGCATAAATGGCTTAGACAACCTCAGAAGCTATTAAGTAAATGGATATTCACAGCGATATTTTGAGATAGTTGTATGATTTTGCTGACAGAAAATTTTTTTTACTATTGGAACAAAAAGACTTTGTTTGAAAGTTTCAGTAATCAAAGAATTTAAAATACAATATGTATAATTTCATTGGTTATTTTAATTATTGATTTGATTTACAACTTTTCATTTAAACCTAACTTCCTTTTCTAGCAAAAGTTTATGAATTTAGACAGGCATATTTTTGTACAGTAGACTCCCTCCTACTCGGCCACCTCAGGACTGAGATTTGACCGATATTTGGCCGGTAAACCATTGTGCCCTTGAAATCGTTACATTATAGTATACTGTTTGTTAGTGATGTGGGCTAGGTAATACCTAGCGGGTAGGTATAGCTGGTGCCAATTCTTGGGGCCCAGTCCGCGCATGGGGCGGGGAGTGGGTAGGCTGGGAGGAGAGGGGAGTAGTGGCGGCAGCGGCGGCCGACAGTGTAATAGCCTGGCTGCGTACATTCGGCAGCTCGCACTTAGTTACTGCTTCTCTGTCAATCGTTGTTCAGAGTACAAAGACGCTTTAATAAATACTAATGAAACATTATTATTAAATCTTATGCAGTATTTTACTTTAATCGTAAATAAGAGTCAATGTTCCGTCGGTTAATGTTTTTAGGACGACATGTGGTGACACGCTATTGTTGACGGCTGAGAGCAGAATGACAGTGCTGCGCTCTAGCGACGCGTTGTCGCGCATGCGCACTAGCCGTTTTTGCTACCGCGCATCCACCGCACTGGGCCCCAAGAATTGGCGTCAGTTATAAATATAAAATGAGTATGTACCTGCTTATTTACTCCAACCCCTGTAAATACCCAAAAACTGGGTATTTATAAATTGAATTGACTTTGTAGTAGATTTACTTCATCTTTTACAATTTCCATGCAGAAAGGATGTTGAAAGTGTTTCAAAGTTTTTTATATGGTTTCCACAATCATTTTACTTCCAAGCCTGATCGTAAGAAATACCTAAGTTTGGAGTATTCATGATTTTCACAGACTTTTGGGTGTTAAATGAATTAAATCTTTAAAAAATATAAATGTAATAATTGTGCAAATATATTATTATTAATAGGCCTAGGCCCTACCTATAAATCCTTTTCATTAACTTTAATGGCATGCCTATATTATCACAGTTTTTTTAAATCCAATATAAATAAGAAAAAAAACATAATTTCATACTAGAGGAAGTTTGTTCAATTTTTTATGTGGTGCTATCTTCACCTCATAGGGAATTTTTGGTTTGTGACATTCCTGGGTTGCATCACAATTAGGATATCCCAAAATGTAGCATAGCATACTTGAATAAAGTAATATTCTTATCCCTTGATTTTTTAGTCTGAATTCCTGGGTATTTAAAATTTTGAGAATTAATCAAAAAAATTTTTATATATTTATTGATAACACTATTAATAGCTTCAAATAGCCAAGGGCTATCGAAAAAGGTTATTTAATAATACCAAGATTATGAATAGTAAGAGAAAATACAGTGAAACCTCACTAACTCAACTATTTGTGGACCCAGAGGTTGTCGAGTTTGGGGGTAGTTGAGCTATCCAGAACATTGGTAACAAATTTCAGTAAATGATCTTTAAAGAAATAACAAATACGCAACAACTCAAACTAAATTTTCTGAAAAAATGCTTAATTGAAGACTTTTTGTCGTCTGTTTGAGTGTCGAGTTACACAGACTGTCGAGTTATCTAGTGTCGAGGTAGTGAAGTTTTACAGTATTACTTGAAACAAAAATCAAAACTGCTGATCTAATTATTGTAAAGAAAACTTTTTTTAGCAACAGGGTGTCAGAGTACCATCAAGATATTTTTTATGAAGTCCTGCATTATTGGTTGGTATGGGAGCTAAAGTGTACAATTATCAAGTACTTATTGTAAATTAATTTTATTTTAATGAACTTTGATGTTAAGAAGCTGTAAAATTAGACCAAGGGTTAAAAAGTGAAAAATCAAAAAGGATGACAGGACGAAAAGGGATAAACTGAAATTCACAATCATAATATGTTACGGGTATTGAAAAATGTGTTTTATTTTGACATAAACTTTTTACAATATACAGTTTAACGTATATTACACGTAATTCACAAGTTTGTAGGTAACAGCTTTCAATGAAGTTCAAAAGGCTTTACACATATTAAGCAACTCATTTGACCATCAATTCAACCACTCCCCTTCATAAAATAATGTTCAATATTGCTTAAACAAAATAACACTAAAAATGATCAAATATTTCAACAGATTTTAGACTTAATATTATTCATGATTTTACAAATGGATGAAAAATGAGGATTTTGTTTGCATATATTGTAAAACACTCACCAAAAAATTTCCATAGGGATTTCCTAAATGTTCCTTTAGGGATTTTTAATAACAGTTTAATTCTGCCATTAATCATAAAACAATAAAAACATATAAAGGAATTTAGCTTATGTTAGCATAAAGTTTGTTATGTAACCTAACTGATAAACACAAGATAACATCAGGCAGGGAGTGCAAAGAACTGAGATATTTGAATGTTTATATTATGGACTGGACTCATGTAAATAACTTTGTTTGTTATCTTTTACTTTTACTAGCCAGACTATGATTAAAAGTGGTTAATTATTTCCTAAAATGTTACTTTGTTTATTTTGTATTGTCTGTTGGAGGAAGGAATCATAATTTCATCATCATTTTTTTAAATCTGGAATCACTCTACTCAAAAAAGCTGAATAATATATCAATCATTCTTTCCATTCTTACAATGTCTTACATAATACGTGTATGACTTTTAACATCCATTTTAAGAATTTCTTAATAACTCATCTCATAGACAACAAAATCTTAACAAACTTGAAAAGCAACAACTTAATGCTAAAAATATTAAAACAAACAAAAAACACACAATGCATCATAAAACACATAATACGACAAATCCTTTGTTCATTGATATATTCATATAATTATAAATAATATATAAACATTTATACTTTGAATTTTATGAATGAAACTTTGGTTAGCACATAATGTCGTAGCCACTGCATTGGGCACTTCATGCACTTTGTAGGTTAGGTTAGGTATGCAGTAATTGGGCACTTCATGGCCCAGTTTTGCCCAGTTTTGTTGATCACATACAGGGTGTCTATAAAAGAACTCCGGGATTTAAAAAATTCATATCTTAACCATGGAAGATAGCAAAATGTAGTTAATTTCTCTGTAACGAGTAGCTCATTAAGTTTTACTCATACCAATTGGGAATGTTTTCGTCAAGAGGGGGCAGTGCTGAGGAGCGTTAACCTTGAAACAACGTAACGCGGCTGTCAGTGCTGTCTGGATTGCCACGCTATGGCGACAGCACAACAAAAGGCTCAATGCGTTATTTGGCTAAGAAAAACTAAATCTGTTGTTACGGTACAAGGAAACTTTCAGAAATTCGTGATATTAACCATCTCACATGAGTAGTTAATTGTGTGGCAACCGTCCCCCCAGACATGCTGGTAGGACGTGGGAAGAGGTGAAATAACGTTACACATGTACCGTTTCAGTAACGGAGCTCAAATTGAACTTTATTAAATTGCAAAAAAAACATGAAAATGCAACCTTTCCAATCATGTATTAAACATTTATTTAATGAAGTGTTTAATACATGATTTATTTAAAATTTAATGAAGTGAAGTTTTTCACTTCATTAAATTTTTTGCCTCAAAACCCCGGAGTTCTTTTATAGACACCCTGTATTGTAATTTTTCAATGAAAGGTTTCAATTGCAGCAAGCTACATGCCCAGGCAAGCTCGTTACTTCATGAAGAGCCCAATTAAAGCAAGTGGCTACGACATATTTATTAGTTACCAATTTTAAATAAGAGCTATATTAAAATAGATGGCTGCCAACAAAGCTTTAAATCCAAGGCAAAATCTCAAAATTCAGCTGACCTTGCTTGACAGGTACAGTGACTGAAAACTATTATTAAAGTTTCTTGAAAAAATATAAAACTTTTATCCTAAGAAAATGCATTATCCTTCTCCTTGGCTACAAAAGATGCATTACCAGCTAAATCGCATTACCAAATTACCTTCATCTAAAGAGAATACATTACCATTCTCGTAGGTTGTTGGAATGCATAACTTAGCCGATGAGTTACTCAATACTCCAACTTTAGTAAAAATTCTCTATATAAGCTCATTTACAACTTTGAAATAGTAGCTCGTATTCCTGGTTACTTGGTCATGACACCAATATTTAAAATTATTTTAGACAATATTTAATCTTTATTTATTTAGAGCTGTACACAAAATTAACTCCTCTTCAAAGTGCTAAAAGTTTTGCTTAAACATGTTTTTTGGAATCGAATAAAAGGTATTATAGGAGGCAAAGTTCAGAGTTCTAGTTAGAGACAATAGGTTAAAAGTTTATCTCCAAGAAATCAATCTTGTCACCACTGCCAGGCACTTGTGAAAATGATCTTTATCTCATTGCCTACTATTATTTTCTGTGACTTCTTTTCAGCAGGAAAATTAATCCTTGCTGATAAATGCTCAGTGTAATAAATCTGATTAAAAATGCAAGTAAGTAAACAGCTGATTGTGATAATATTGCATACATTTTTGGAGGTTGGGTTTAAAGAATTGAGAAGCATAGTGGTTTAAGCAAGAAATATGGTGTGACTTATTTTTCTGTGTAGTCTGAAGTAAAATAAAGTACATAACTCACCAAACAAGTTTTACCATACTTAAATGAAAATCCCACACAAGCCTAAAGTTTGTGCAGGAACTATCATACTCCCTTGGTAACATAGTACGGTACTAATTGGACTAGTAACAGTACTAGAAATATACTGTGACAATGAATAACTCAAAAGTGTCCATTCGAGTTACAGCATTTGTATTCTGTTTCAGTATTTGTAGTTTTCAGCATGGATGTACAAACTAGTACAGTGA
Organism: Flexamia atlantica; assembly: GCA_035578135.1. Taxonomy (NCBI): domain Eukaryota; kingdom Metazoa; phylum Arthropoda; class Insecta; order Hemiptera; family Cicadellidae; genus Flexamia; species Flexamia atlantica. The sequence continues at coordinate 13,916,072 of JAQJVK010000010.1, forward strand.
AACTTGGATCGAACCTTAAGGGACCAATGAAAAAATTCTCATCAATCAAAAATTTGAACAACAAAATGTTGAACCACCTGGTATTAATACTTATCTTCAAACTTTCAATCTGAGATCCTCATAAAATACCAGATAATTGTTTGAATAATGACAATTTTACCACCACTGGAAGAAGATTATACATGAAATAAAATAACAAAACCATCGGTAATAACATTGTTTAAAGGAATTAAAATTATGCATCAAAAACACACAAAACCACACCAGTCTGGTGTAAATCCCGAGAGTAGACATATTTACATTATGACTTTATTAGCCATAGTAATGCAATGATAATAGTGGAACTATTTGGGGCGGGAAATGTTAAGTGCAATGACCTTGAATACACGAAATGACAAAAGACGATTGGCAGTGAATCACTTAATTACAGCTACTACAGTCGACTCTCGCTAACTCGAAATTCCACGGATCTGCAATTTTTCTTTGTGTTACGTATAGTTTGTCGTAGGCATAGTTCGAGCTATAGAGGTAAACCAAATGAAAATTCGTGATACAGAGGTAAAGAAAAATGTAATTTATTCCCTACATCTTCGACAAATCTAAGCTTTTAACTTATTTAAATATTATACATCAGTGAAAAATGCAGTATTTATAATATAATCACCTGTAAAAACAAAAACAGATAAGATCATATTAATTCTGATCAAAAAGGCCATAATCTTCCTTTGCTTAAACATGTAAAAACAATTACAGTATCGATCATAATTTTTATTAAAACAATAATATAAAGAAACTTTACTGTATCCCCTACAGCTCCAAAAATAAACTTTCAATTTTTATTAATTCCACTGATTAAAAAGTCCGTAATCTTCCTTTTGTAAAAACAAATCGATTTTAATTTTTATTAAAACATGCGCTTGACCCCGGATATGATTCATTGACAGGATGCATCCTGAACGCCAGGATTTCGTATTACAGAGGTCCATTCTGAAAACTTCGCGGTATGGAGGTAAACTTTGAGTTATGGAGGTAAAGCGCGAATCAAATTCGTCTTATCTACTGAACTTCGTGATATAGAGTTAATTTTTGTGTCCCTTCGAGTTATAGAGGTAAAATATAACCGGAAAATCAGTTCGTGTTATGTATAGTAATTTCTTCGTGTTAGACAGGTTTTTCCAAGGGGATAAAAAATAATTCGTGATGTAGAGGATTTCGTGATATCGAGGTTCGTGTTAGCGAGAGTCGACTGTATTGGTGGGGTAATATTGAGCAAGCGATGAATCAGTTGGTATTACTGTCTTATGAAAATATCGGGTTCAAAGTGGATTTTAGACCATGAATTTCATGTCTTTTTATGGAAATTTTAAATCTGAAAACTGCTAATATCTGTAATATTAATATAAAAATTAACGATTTTTTGGCCAGAGGAAATATTTGACTTAAAAGAACTTAATTTGAACTATCCAAGTTCCACTGTACTTTCTAATATATTTCAATGTCTAAAATTTATGATGGCCTCAATGAACTTTGGACTTTGTTAGAAGTCCACAATGCAAAGTCTATGTACAGTTCTTTAAGTTCATAAAAAATGTGAGTTGGTACTGTCAGCCTTCACTAGTACTATTAGCTTAGTTCCTATAAGACTTGTGAAAAAATTCATCATTATTAGGCTGTATTTCAAATCGTAAATTCAAGTTAAAAATCACTTGGACTGCTGTCTAAGGCTGTTAATTTGCTTTAGAAGGAATCTAGCAAGAGTCTAGAGAAAGCAAAGGACACTCTGAATTGAGTTGTGGTTCCTTTTTCAGACATTATATTCCTAAATGCTAGGCGCTTTGACCAGCTTAATTTATCAGGGAGTGAAGATTTAGTAGTCAGAATAATTTCTCAGCTGAAACTGAGCTGTGGTTTTGAGTATTCAGTACACACACAAACTTCAAAATACTGACTTTAGATGCTGGAGTTTCTAAGGATTTAAATGATCGATTTTGAAAACATATGGAAAACAGGAACGAAAGCTTGGACATTGATTTTACCATACAGGTACTTTAATCGGCTTTTTGGCGTTTTCAGCGGTCCTCATATTATTTCTTTCATTAGAGTTAAATCAAATCGTAAGCAGAATTACACATTTCTACAGCAATCGACTCAGTGGCCGAAATAAAACAGGATCCAAACGGGAGAACTGATTGTTAACTGTTTTTTAAAATCGCGATGCACTTCTAGCATCTATATTCTAAATAACTATAATGCTATTGAACTGAATTTGAGGGAAAGCTGGAGAGTTCAGCAGCTTTCAGAATCCACCAGAGCAGAGTTGAGTATCTATAGCAAGTGCTAGAAATTTTGTTGAAAACAAAACTTATATACGTGAGGTTGAAGAAAGCGGAATTGATACATAGTCAGTGATGCAGTTGAGAATAGGATACAAGAACAAAAAAGCCGAATATTCATCAATGTACCCCATGAAATCAGAACAAAAGCTCTCTGAAGAACTTCCATACAAGAAAATCAAGGGAGGTAGAATTCGGTTACCCTATCAGCTGTTCGTGAAGAATCATGAAAAAACACGAACTCTCCAACACTGACGTAGCTGAAGTCTGATGACAGCTGTCTTCTTGGTTTAAACTTCAGAACAAACAACTGAGGAATGTACTGACATTTTTATTTAGAAGGATAGGACTGATGAGCATAAGGACATGAACAACTATTTTGCTTTATCAGTCTCAAAAGTTTTAGAAGTGGTACTTTATGCTTGCTGATTGCCTCCATTACTGTGAACTGGAAGATTTAAAATGGGGGAGAACAGGGAGAAAATTAAACATTATATTATAGGTCTTCTTTTGTATTATTATGATGATTAATTTGAGTTAATACCATTGACCTGAAGCAGACCTTCCATTCAATCATCAAATGTGTACCATGTTTTGAATGACCCATGTGTACCATGTTTTGAGTGTTTATTAAAAGAGCTCTTTTTTTATTTGGATTTTTGTGGACATTTGCCGTCACTGATTAGTAAAAAACAATCAGTGATGGCAAATGTCTGCAAAAATCCAAATCAAAATATAAAATCACCATCACCAAAAATGAATTTCAACTAAGAGCTCTTAGTTATAGTAATTCGCCAACAGAGTGTACTGCTGTCACTGGTCAATTTAGGTATCTGGAGGAGGTAAAGCATGATTTATACACAGAAAACAAACAATAGTCAATTATTGATTGATTTATGAAATGCAGAATTCAAAACTTTAAAGTAAATAGCTAAAATAAGGGGTTGACAGAAGCACCTTCTGTTGCTAATTCATCAAACTATGTCAACTTTAAATTCTAGGTCACCTAAAACTAGCTACAGTTGGGCCATAAGAATGGGAGGTCTATTTATTATTTGCAGTCAAAGGTTAATACATAGTTTCAAAGTACATTTGAATACATAATTAGACAAAAGCAATGCATATTTTGATCCCAATAAATTGTTTGCAACAATCTAGTTGCTTCGCAAAGCCGATGTTATGTGTTGTAATGAAACAAGTAATTGCTAGTATCACTTATTCTTGGATGCAGGGTTCGCATAAATCTTACGTCTTATTTTGTATAGGCCTTTTTTATATTGTTATAAATTGTAACATAACCCTAACTTTATATTCAAACATGAAACTTATATACACAAAATAAGAAAAATCAATAATAATAACAGAACTTTCTAGTACGTATTATTCAGGAGAAAGAAAATCATATTTTACAACGCTATATTACAAGTTAATATTATTAAATATAGACATCTCTTGTCAATGCACATTTGATAGTTTTGACACAATAACAATTCAGTTCTCTCAAAACAAAATAGAAAGTACTATCTTAAAACTAAATTATCACAACACAGTCTAAACAATCTCAAAAAAACTATGGAATATTCATACGGACTGACTCAAAATTTCAATTATTATACATTAACTCAACACTCGAAGGCGTGGAGCAATAAATAAAGACACTACTCTGTCTATGTTCATTATCTGCAGGGCCACACATTTGAAATCACAGCAGCGGAAACCGAATTATATCTTAAGTCTATTTAAAGCAATTAAGAAGTACTCGTGAACAAATTACTTAGATTACTTTTTACAATAAATAACAAAATGACTACTGCATACAAAAATAGTCTATCAAATTTACAGTCTATTGTTAGAGCGATCTCTGATAACAAGATATAAAACGAGGTACGTCTCAGTTATAACTTCGAGTAGCGAACTTTGTGTTTATCCTGAAATATCCTTTTTTCTTGGTAACCTCCGCAGTATTCGTTATAAATAAGTTTGAAAAGAAACAAATGGAATATTACTATTAAAATACAAACGGAGACCCAGAACAACGTCGGGAGACCTCCGAGGTGGTGGCCGTGCTTGTGTAGCGCGATGACTCCGTGCTCATGGGCGGGCGCTGGAACCGAGCGACTCGATATAGGCTAGATATGTGACCGGCCAAGGGAAAAGGGACCTTATCTTCCCAGACAAATTTTTACAGGACAGCAAGTTTTAGAGGATAGGATCAAAAACACATTTCCTGATTTTTATTGTTGCTTACTGTTTATATGTTTCCAAACAATATTTGGTCCATTTTACACCTGAATTTAACTTTTAACATGGATGAATTAATTTTTTTCGAAACCCTTGCAACCTGGAGAAAGGGGACCTTGACTTCTCCGATGCTGTTTTAAAGTTTAAAAGTTAAGAATATCCTAGGGTTCTGTGAGGAATAAATGCAGGACTTGCTAAGCCCTTATCCAGGAATCAGATTATGAAAATGTACAGAATTTTCCAAAAGAAGCAGTCGACGATGTAACTCCTGGTCAAAATGAAGTTTCAAAACAAACAAAAATGTACTAGAAGATCAACAAATAAAAAAGTAAAAACTCAGACACCTAATATTGTGTCATGTTTTGTTAAGATTTTTGATAATAAAGTCTTATTTGAGTATAAAATTAGAATTAACTTTAGTTTTTATTAAGTAACAAAATATTTTGTGTTTAAAACGTCGTGTTTTTTTTTATTACTCCCATCTATTTCAGCAAGATTTGACAAAAAACACAAACAATTGACACAAATTCAATGGTGAATTCATATTCAGCTTTAAATTTCTGACAAAATGATATATAAAACATAGCCAGTAATGTAAGTAGTAATAAAAAAAATTAAGTTAGAAATTTGCATAACTTTAAACCTTGATCTCCTAAAATTGATATTTTCAATGTTTAAAATTCAAACATTTATAACCCAGGCATTTTTTTAGATATCTTGAAAATTCTTCCACCTATTTGTTTGGCGTTTAGTGTAAATTAAGGATATACTAATATCTCAATTTCGAAAAAATGGAAGTTAAGGTCCTTTTTCCTTGGCGGGTCACATATGGAGTTTAATATTTTATAGAAAACTAATAATAAGTGCACTAACCCTAGAATTGTGCCAAATAAAATATTAGACATCAACAGCATTTTCAAACCTAATTCATCTCTCTCTCATGTCGCCAAAGATATAAAGAAGTGGACTGGCAACTTCAAAGATAAAGATACCGAGATCATCACAGCAGGTACCAACGATGATATACATAATAATAATAATATCACTTTAGACAATCCTGGTTAGTACCACCTCAAACTGTTATTATAAATTAACTTGTTTGTTTATTACGTTGGCTACCGACGGTCCGGAGTTCGGGGCGGCCAGAGTTACCAGTAGACCGAACCTGATACTCGAAACTCTCGCCACAGACCAAGTCATTGTGAACAATGGTAACCCAGAGTCACAAAAAAATCTGTCAAGGATTTTTCTTCTCTTGAACATATATATTTATTCATAAAAGTAATAATAAAACATTATTTCAGTCCTAAATTAACTTTTTTTGGTGTCATGTATGTGTGACGTCGGATGAACATTTTAAGTGATATGTTTTGCGATAGACAACACACAACACAATTGTTGTTTTTTCTGTGTCTCATATACATGACATGAGTTTTCAAACTTTGAATGGTTGGGAAATTGAAAAAAAAGGTTTTTTACATTTTATTATTGAGAACAAACTAAAATAAGTTACAAAAGGTATATAACTAAGCTACAAAACAAAATCGAACATCTAAAAATTTAAGTGACACGTGGTCAGACATGATGGCCAACTTAAAAAATCTGTAAAATGAAATTAAGGTTGTACCCTAAAACCAAGCGACACGCATGTGTGTCAAACATTCCTTTAGACTGATAAACAGGCTTCAGATCGATATAATACGACCGTATGGACGTAGCAAGCCATTTAACTCAAAGGTGACTGTGTCCCATAAAAGTAGGGTTACCAGATATTTTTTTAATCAACTCAGAACAGTTTGAGGTACAATGAATAAACACATCCCCAGTCCTTCAATAACACAGCTGGAGGTAGTAAAATAAAATTGTTAAAGTATTATTTAGGTTTTTTACTTATTGTTTATCTTAAATTTGTATCAAATTAAGTCAGCTCCAATCTAAATAACAACACTACTCCCACTGTTCCAGAGAGACGACAGAGGTCAATATAGTAGAAGTTAAGTGGGTTTGTTATTGACACACTCCAGGGTTGCCAACTTAAGTTTTTATGCTAGTTTTACCTCGTCGATCTCCTGATTACTCCAAAACTTGTTAATCAGTCACGACTCCCATTGAAATTTGCATTACTTCACGTAAATCATGAAAAAAAGTTTACTTTTTGCAAAAAATATGAAAACCACGGACAAGTGGCAAACCCGAACCGGTCACCGGACAAAGCCCTCAAAACCCGGACTGTCCAGGGAAAACCAGGACATCTGGTAACCCTACATATAAGTGTCGTCGGTCCACGGGATTTGGCCCGAGCATTATGTCGTTGGTCCATTGGATTCAGCCTTAGTGTCATGTATATGGGACGCTGATCTATTTTAAGGGTTTTTTAACATTGCGTCACATATACCGGACGATCAGTAGCCAACATTTAAAAAAATGAGCTCTCACTTCTTCCTACTTGGTGTAAATGTACTTACCCTCTCCCACTTCATGAACGTGGATTGCGTGTCGCAAGTCGTCGAGATGTTTGTGATCTGGGCTGATGTATAGGATGGCTGTGACAGGTTCTGTTAATTTCACCGGAAACTGGATCTTTTGGTGCCTACAGAAAAAAAACTTATTAAGAGATTTTCTCTGGGGAGGGGGCATAAAAGAGGCTTTTGCCTCAAAAACTGTCAGCCAACAAGTTGGGATTTCCAGCTTGCTAGTTGGAAAAATTTGGGGTTTTTTCCCCAAAAAATGCAAGATGTTTTAAATTAATTTTTTAAAACACTTTTTTCATTATCTTCAAATAAATTTGAAAACCCCTGCACATCATTTTTTGGATGAATACAACTAAAATACCCTACAAAAAGAGGCAAAACATAATCAAAGCTCCCATTTGCACTTTGATTTTATGTTTCAATCTGGAAATCTTCCAAACTGACTGTCCACTGTTTATTCTGGTAGAGGTTTCATCACAATGGCTTGGAATTGGTTCAACTATCGTTTTAATTGTTTTATTTTTGTAACAGTCTGAGTTACTTTCATTCTTGGAATACCAAACGGTCTATTAAGTTCCTTGTAACAGAAGATGACTATTACTGCCTTCTATGATTTTCACCTGCAGCTTTTAAAACCAATTAATGTTTAGTTAAATATGACATCATTCAATTATATTTAAACAAATTTGTAATATACTAAAACACCTGAAATTGCTTTCATCATCAGAGAAGACTACGTCAATATGACAACAAAGAGAAATCTAAACTGAGAAGAAATTTCATGCTCTTCGCCACTGTCACAAGGAGATCGCCAATATTCTCACTTCCTTTAACTTTTAACTCACTTTTTCAAAATAACTTAAAGTTGAACTAGGTTTTGCCAATATTTAAATCAGGTGCCACCAATTCTGTTAACACGTTCACTGTGGTGCGAGTCACCGGCGACTCACTAGGCTGTGTTTGATGGCCAAAACCCCATGACTAGCGCTGCTTGCGACCTGTGTATTTTCTGAACCGATGGTGCTAATTGTCGTTGGGGGTGGGCTCCCATAACCAGTTTTCAATGGAGGTGTTTGATTTTTTTTTGGGGGGGGGGAGTCGCCGGTGACTCATGCCGCACAGAGCTAAAACATATCTGTCCAGCGCGGCATGAGCCACCGGTGAGCAAGCATGTGATAAATTAAAATACATTATTTTGAAGTATTATACTTATTTTATTTACCAATTTTTATCATCTGTGTTATTTTTCTTCAAAAAAATATGTTGAATGGTGTAGTGAAAGTAGTCTAGAGAGGAAAAGTAGAACATGTTGAAAGACTATGGTAATACCCATTGTCACATCATGATGGCAAAAACATTATTTTAGTGAGTTTACAGGTGAAATGCGCCTTCTAAAATTAAAATGAAAATGTAATACATTACTGTATGCATATGGAATCACAATAATTGAAGGAATCACACTGCCTAAACAAAACATTGCAGCATTTTTGTGAACGTAGTTTTCTAGGTTGCTACTTGGGGCGCAAGCAGTAATCAACAAACGCGTAGCCTATGGCAATTTTGCGAGTTTGTTTATTGCTGTCATTTGATGTGTTACGTTATTTCTTAAGAAGAGTTACTGTTATAAGTTTTGAGATTTGGGTTAGTTTCGCCATGATTTTTTTCAAGTCTGAGTTAATTTGAGTTATGATCATTTAATCTTGATAAACTAAATATTTTAATCTGGCGTTTTATTCCAGCCCTAAACCGTAAGTACGGTAAAAGTTAACATTATATTTGTATGATTAATATAAAAGTTTAGTTCTTAAATATTGTTTCCATGCTATATTGTTGATGCCGTCTGCAGCATCTATTTAGCAGGGGCTAAGGTAAGCAATCGCTATTCAAGCCATATTGTAATGACCTCGGATTGTCCAGATTTTTTGCTTTCCGGTTCGGTGTTCCGCCACATTAATCCGCATAGTCCAAGGTGTACTGTATTCATTATTATACATATTCATTTGATTTCAGGCTGCTTTGGCAAATAAAACAACTTGTATTAATACATATAGATTCATATTTTTAGATCAACAATAAGCAAAAAAAAATCCCTCCTGTTTTCTACCAGTGCGGCATGAGTCACTGGGGACTCACCGCACAAGTCGATATATGATGCTGCATTCTGATGGTGATTGTCCTAACAGTTCCAAAATACTGACACAGAGTGCTCTGACTGCAATCGTCATGGCACTGGAGCGTGCCAAAGTCAAATCAAAACATCTTTATTTTTTTCTAGCACAAATACAGTAAAATAAATAGTGTAAAAGCATAAAATTAATCTTATTCTCTATTACAGATTCATGTCACAAAGAATTCATCCAAAGAGTACAGTGCTTTTTGTATCAGGTACTCCTTCAAAACCCTCTTAAATTTGGCAGAATTTTCAATCTCTTTCATTTTTTAGGGATATACTTTACAAATTTTAAGCCTGCTTAGGAAGTTTTTTTTTTGTGAAATACTCCAAGTTATGTTTTAGTAATACCTTCTAAATTTTATTCCTTGTACTATATGAATGGAAATCATGGTTACTCTTTTAATTGTCTATATTACTTTTACAATGCATGTTACATTCAAGGACGTAAAGGTTGTAAACAGTTAACATGTTCAGTTCTCCAAAAATGGTGTTGTACAGATTCATCGCATTTTAGATTTATCATTATTCTAATAGCCTTCTTTTGTAATATGAGAATTTTCTTTAAATTTAGGTTTGATGTACTTTCATAAACAGTAATTCCATAAGCAATATGAGACTGTATTTGAGCATAGATTAAAGTTTGAAGTTTGAAATCAATGCGAGACATGGTGACTCACGCCAAAAATAATGACAAATTTGAAGCACCGGTGACTCAAGCCGCAAAATCTGGCAAATCATCATATTTTAAAACGCAGTGAACGAGTTAAGAACTACAGGCCTACAGTCGTTCAGAAGTTATAGCCAAAGTCGTAAAAGGTCTGTTGTTAAAAGACTCTTTTAGTTTCGATCTGATGTTTCCCCAAATCAACATGGGTTCTTGTCAGGGTAATTAAGTATGGCAAGCTTAGTTCTGTTTCAAAACTACAACTCTCAGAAAACCACCAGGTTGGTTGCTTATCACTGGTTGACTGCTTATCACTGGATCAGGTGAACCACTCCATCTTGCTGGAAAAACTTGTGGTATAGGAGAAAGTGTTACTTGAATAATAGAACCCTGATGGCGTAGTTTGCTTAATGTCTATCTGCTCCCTTTTCTGTAACCTCTGGGATGCCACAGAGGTCTCACTTTGGACCACTATTTTTTAACCTCTTTACCAATTATCACAGGTGCATTCCTAATTAAATAACGCTAAACTCAGCCTTTTCAAAGCCCTTTTCCCTTTGTGAAGGACTTTTGACAGTGGCACTAACTCCATTTTTAAATTACATAACACTGAGCTATCACCCCTCCCCACCCCCAAAGTAAAAGCCCTTATATATTTAAGGGAATTTTAAGTTTTTTAATAAATTTTATCGTACATATTAGCTTCAATCACCTATAAATTTCTAATTAACTGTGCATTGGTTTAGGTTTACAGTATTCAATAAACTTGGGTAATTTACATGTACAATCTGAGTATTTTTAGTGCTTCTATTAATGTAATATTCTAAATACTCCCTTTTATAGTTTAACCTCACCATACTTTGACGCTCTATGTCCTCTAAGTGTCTTAACTATCGAGATTTAACTATATAATGCAGATCCAGAACAAAAATTATATTTTTATGAGATTTAACTTTATGAAAAATTAACAACCCGATAAAATAAAATTATACTTTTTTTACTAAGATTTCGCAGCTTACGATTATGTACTCAGTGAACATGGCACAAATGTCCGAAAAATGTGTGTGTTTTTGAAATGAATTATTCAAGTTAAATGGGTACTTTTTATGTCCTAATACTAGTAGATACAACCACAGCTTTGCCCACGAACGGATAACTAATTTTAATTAAATAACATTATGCCATAGGGAATTTTAAAGAATAATAAACGAATGGAATGGTTTTGGTTATGGGCCTTTGGGGTGCAATTACATCCTTAACCCTCGAGCGGGCGCACGCGGAGTTTTCCTCCGCACGTGTTTTTATGTTAAAATAAACAGACATAATGGCTGTCGGCGGTCATGTCCGGCTCCGTACTTTATGCCCCTCATTCCAGGAATTTCCTAAAGCAACTTATACCCCCACCCCCCCCCCTTGGTACCTCGTTATATGCATTTCAGTGATGCCGTCTCAGTTTGCGGCGTGCCCTCTCCCATTACACAGACACAGATACCTATTTTTAAAATTCATAATAGCAATGGATTTGTAATTGTTATTAATTTTTTGGACTTTTCCTTTTGCTTTCGAAAAAAAAGCGAAAGGAAAAGTCCAAAAATGTAAATAATAATTAATACATATTTTATACTAGAAAATTACTGACTATGTTTAAATAAATATTACACCTATTAAATTGAACAATTAATTAAATCGACGATGAAATGTGATTCCTAATGAAGTTTGTCAACATTTAAATACAATATTTCGTTATAAAACAAGTAAAATGGGTCAAATTTGTGCAATCTAGTGTTGCGGAGTAAAACTCCGCATGCGCCCGCTCGCGTTTTGCCGGTGAAGCGCCCGCTCAAGGGTTAAGGTGAGATGGTAATTCTACCCTAGATTGAAATGAGAAGGTGCAACGATTCCTCTGAATGTAAATGTGTAATGCTTCCCACATGTTTAGCAAATGGTATGAATTAGCTTCCCCCCTTTGGCCAGTACAGAGAATGAGAGATAACTCGGGTTATAAAACAACAAAAGACACTAAGGATGGCATTTTGATGTAACATCAATCCAAATTTAGTACACTTTTCAAAATAGACCGAAACTGTTACAAAAAGTAGATGGTGAATTAAACGCATTTGTCAAAAATCTATTTCACAAATGTTTCTCATTCACATTGAAGATCGGGTCACTAAGCTATCGATAAGGTAAAATTATTGTAGTAAAAGTATATTTTTTGAATTGTAATCCCCATCACCTAAGCAAAATCTCCTAAAATTTTTATATTGGAAACTCCGGTTCTAGTTGACGTACATATATTCAAGATGAAATGTCCATACTGGGTTTTAAGATTATAGTTTGAGTCCTTAGACAGACAACTCATTTTAGAAAAGTGGGAATACAATATACTGGTACTTGTAGAGGGTTGACACAATGCAATAAGCTTTAAGCGGCATTTGACAAATATAGTAGGTTGGCCGCCATTTTGAATTTATAATATTCTCTATTTTAGCCGTCTGAGAGAGAATATTTTTAATATCTTTATTTTTTCCCATTTAAAGCCTATAAAGAATATTTGTGCCAAGTTGAATGGCCCAAAGTCTTGTAGTTTTCGAGAGTGTTTTTAAGCTTTGAAAGCTAAAAATGGCCGCCATTTTTCATTTCATAATATACCATACTTAAGCCTTTTCAGAGAAAATATTACAAAATCCTTTCTTAGTACGCATCTAGAGCTTGTAAAAAATATTTGAGGCAAGTTCCATGGCTCTAAACCCTATAGTTCTTGAGAAACTGTGATCAGTCAGTCAATGGTTTTTGGCCTTTATATATACCGGGTGTTCCGTAGTAGTCCCCCCCCCCAACTTTTTCCTATATTTTTTCAAATATCAATCCCACACCACCCCTAAACATTATTGGGAAGTTAATACTTTGAGTGGGTATACAACTTTGGACACCATCTTGAACCCGCCATATGGGATCCAAAATAACTTTTTTAAATCTTTTTTTAATAATTTTTAATGTAATGTGTGTGTGTGAGAGAGTGTGTGTGTAAGATATGAACTTTTAATTTATTTATTTTCAAACAATTTAAACATAAAAATTGATAAAATAGGCCCATAACGACAAAATAATGCAAGATAATATGACGAATAACCACCATCAGTCATTGTTGAGTTCTATCCACTTAACTCCCACCAATGTAAATTTTTGGCCACCATCTTGGATCCGCCATTTTAAAATGAGTTAAGTCATTTCAAATATGGAGATGGTAGCGCGACACATAATTTCAAACTCACTGTTTACACTGTATTCACTGCCATAACCCATTTTTTGCTATAAAACTTAGTTTTTAAAAAATTCATATTTCTTGAGATTTTTAATACAAACATTGAAAACTAAACACCATAATCAAAAACGGGTTGCAGCATTGAATTCGGCCAAAACTAGTTTGAAATGATGGGTACAACTCAACATTGACTGATGGTGGTTATTTGTCACTATCTAGCATTTTTTTGTGGTTATAGGCCTATTTTATCAATTTGTAATGTTTAAACTGGTTGAAAATAAATTAATTTAAAGTGCTCATATCTTGAGAACCAATCGAGATATAAAAAAACAGATTGCGGCATTGTAATCAGTAAAAAAATCTAGCTTGAAATGATGGGTCACAACACCACTTTTACATTAAAAAAAATTATTTTGGATCCAAAATGGCAGATTCAAGATGGCGGCCAAAAACCCACTCAAAAGGAAGTATTAACTACCCAGCAATGTTTGGGGGTGGTGTGGGATTGATATTTGAAAAAAATATAGGAAAAAGTTGGGGGGGCCCTAATGGGACACCCGGTATAGATATATACATAATCTGTTCTTAAACACAAAAATAAATAAGTTTTCTTGGGGAGGTTAGTTTTATGCAGCAATGAAACCACGAGATATATTTAACCAACACTGATGAGACACTCACCCCAGTTGTACGGGGCCGTCCAAGCAGCCTCCGTCACATGCATAGAAAGGTCGGTCGAACTTCTCCAAGGCAACCAACAATATGGCCTTGTTGTCTTCCTGCAGCTGGACTGTTACATTGATTTGTGTCCCATTGCCATACTGTAATCTCCTGTAAACAATTCCTTATTTATTTATTGAACGTAAATAAATACTGCAAACAAACAAAAACACCAATTTGAAATAAGCTAAGTAATTTCAAATATCAGATGGTTTTCTGATCCATTATTTTAACCGCGTTTAATGCTGAATTTGAATGCTGTAATTTATTTTGAATAATCATTTTTTGTTTTTGAGATACTGCCATTGTTTATATATAATCTAAAAAAAATTGAGATATCCCAAAAACAAAAAAATGATAATTCAAAACAAATTACTAAGACATTCAATTCAGCATAAAAATTAGTTTAAAATGATGGGTCACAGTACCACCGTTGTTTGAAATAAAGTAGCTCCTTTAAAAATAGCGTATCCAAGATGGCGCCCGAAAATTTCAAATCAGACAAAATTGCATAAAAATCGCTCAACAAGGATTGCTGGTGTTTACTTGTCATTATCAAGCTTAATTTATATGTGCTTATTATAATAATGCACAGTGCTAAATAAGTAAAGAAAATAGCCCAATTGCAGGAATTCTGCATTTTCAGCAAATTCAAAATCATATTCAAAAACATATTTCAATTCAAATAGCAAGATAGAATATGTTTTTGTAATCTCCTTAAGAATAACATGGGGAATGAGAATGCAGGTTTGCTGCAACAGGTATGTTAAAACTGGGTGGTTTTCATTCAACATTTGGTAGATCTGCACTAGAATAAGCTTTGAAATGTAATATCCAGATAAGTCAAGAAATAAGGGAGATATAAAATATTTTTTATATTCATAAGGATTATAAGGGGAATAGGTATTCAGGTTTGCTGCCACAAACATGTAATTATTGGTGTTTTTAGACTAATGTGCATTTTTTTTTTTTTTATCCACGCTGGAAGGGAGGTTAAAAATAGCCCTTACCCGCACCGAAATGCGGGCCCTCTACGCCGCTCGCCCAAGAGAGCAAAGCGACGAGCAGGGGTCTCCAACCTCTGACAGACAGCATCAGTGTCAGAGGCCCCGCCTCGAGGCTCGAGGCGGCTAGGAGTGTGCAGTTGTCTGTACGTCTCCTTGGGCATACCTGCTAAAAAAACCCCCTCGCGTGCTGTCACCACATCATTGCGATCGACCCGAGCGTCTGCTCATTGCGACATCGCAAAGCGTGGCCTCTGGTCCCTTTCAGGACTCCGCGCTGCTGTCCCTTTCGGGACTCCTCAGTTGGTGTTCAACCGATCTTCTGCTGTCCTCAGTTCTGGGGTCACTCGAGACACCCGTCTGTCCTCTTCTGGCGCAGGACGGACATGACAAAGTCAGCCACTGCGTTCCAGCTGACGCTGCCCTGCAGCATCTTCCCCACGATGTTGTCCGGGGTCAGATGACCGCCGACCGAGTCGGCGAGAGCAGTCCGTTCTTCGTCAAAGCGACGGCACACGAAGAAAGTGTGATGCACGTCGTCTCCGTGTCCACAGTGCTTGCACCTGGGCGAGTCGACCTTGCCCATTCGGTGGAGGTACAGACGGAAGAAGCCATGACCTGTCAGGAACTGGGTGAGATAAAAATTCACCTCCCCGTGGTCGCGGCAAACCCACGGCTCCAGGTTCCTCATGAGTCGCCATGTCCACCTTCCGGTCGTGTCTTCGTCCCATCGACGCTGCCAGGCGGCCATTGTTTGGCCACGGGCCAGCTCGGCAGCCTCTTCCCGATCCATCTCGGGAGCACGCCCCCAGATGATCTTCTTCTCTTGCGCCAGCAGGTCGATTGGGATGACTACCGCAATGACCAGCACCGCCGCCTGCGAGACCGTGCGGTACGAGGACGCGACCCTGAGCGCGCCGCGTCTCTGCACCGCCAGCATGCGAGTCCGGTATTTCTTCACCTTCGTCGCATCTGCCCAGATCTCCGCTCCGTAGAGCATGATGGCCTGTGCCGTCGACAGCAACAGCCTCCGTTTCCCCTGTCTCGGTCCTCCGATGTTGGCCATCAGTCTTCCGAGGCAGGACGTCACTTCGGCCGCCTTGTCGCACACGCTTCTGATGTGGTCCCAGTAGGTGAGCTTGTTGTCCAGCACCACCCCCAGGTACCTGGCTGTCCTCTGCGTCTCGATCACTTCGGTACCCACCCGCATCGGAATGGTCGTGGGTATCCGCCTCCTCGTCAGCATGACTATCTCCGTTTTGGAAAGAGCCAGTTGAAGGCCGTGATCGCGCATCCAGCCTTCCACCAGGCGCATGACCTGATTCAGCCTCAATTGGGCCAACTCCGCGTTTCGTTCGGTGATGACCGCCGCCACGTCGTCGGCGTATCCCACGAGGAACGTTCCGTGTGGCATCTCAGTGCGAAGCAAGCTGTCATACGAGACATTCCAGAGATCCGGCCCCAGCACCGATCCCTGGGCTGCCCCAGAGGTGACGGCCCTGGTTACGAAACCCCGGTCCGTCTCGTACATCAGCCGCCGGTCCCTTAGGTAATCTCTCACCATGGCGAGGAGGTACACAGGTAACCTGAATGTTCTTTCCAGTGCGACCAGAATGTCGCACCACCGTGCCGAGTTGAACGCGTTCTTGACATCAAGCGTGACCAGCAGCACGATCGGACGAGCCGCGTGGCACGCCTGATCCGCTCGTGTCACCGAAGCTACGACCTCCGAGATGGCGCTGAGTGTCGAGTGGCCCTCTCTGAACCCGTGTTGTCGGGCCGAGAGGTCCCCTGCCGCTCGCACATCCTCTCCGATTCTCGGTTTCAACAGCTTCTCCATCAGTTTTCCCGCCGTGTCCAGCATACACAGAGGGCGGTACGACGATGGAGCGTCCGGTGGGCCCCGTTTTTTGCTCAGAAGGACGAGCTTGGCCAGTTTCCAGCGGGATGCGAACACTCCCGCTTTCAAGCAGACGTTGTACATGTCCAGCAGGAGCTGAGGGCGGCATTTGGCCACAAGTTTCAGCACCTCTGACGGTACGTTGTCCGGGCCCGGGGCCTTCTTGTTCTTCATGGAGCTGACCGCTCTCTCCAACTCTTGGCGCGTGAACAAAGGGACCTCTTCGGCGATCACCCGCAAAGGGGTGTCGTCTCTGACCCGGTGATCCGGGAAGAGTCCGTCCACGATGGTCCGCATCTTCTCAGCCTCCATCGGCACGTACCCGGGTCCCTGCGCGAGTTTCCTCATGACCAGCTTGTACCCCTGTCCCCAGGGGTCGCTGTTCACGTCCTCGCGCAGTGCGCTCCAGCAGCGCGCCTTGCTTTCTCTGATCGCTTTGACCAGTTCTCTTTTTGCCGTTCTGTACTGGCTCGACCTCTCCGCCGCTTCAGGTCTGTCCCGGGAACGCTGGGCTCGCCGCCTGAGTCTCAGGCAGTTTCGCCGCAGCTCGGCGATGCGGTCGGTCCACCAGTACACCGGGCGCTTTCCGGTACGTGCCGACTTGCGGGGCATCGACGCGTCGCAAGCGCGATGAATGAGGCGTGATGTGGCTTCCACCACAGCCTCCGCGTCCGCCCTGCTTGGCTGGTCGTCCGGCATCTGGGAGATGTCCCCCATGCCGTTCTGCAGAGCCTCTGTCAGCCTCCGTTCGTCCATTCTCGCCAGGTTCCAGCCAAGCGGGCGCCGGCTGTTGCTGCGATTTCCTTGTCTTCTTTCGGCCAGCTCGAAGGTGATGTATTCGTGATCACTCCCCGAGTAATCACCCATCACCCTCCAGCCGACGATTCGGGAAGCCAGACCTTCCGATGCCAGGGTCAAGTCGGGGATCGATTCCCCGAATCCCGGCCTCCGGTAGGTTGGCGTGTCCCCCTCGTTCATTGTCAGCAGCCCCAGCCTGGATGCCATCTCCAACAGCAACCTTCCTCGGGTGTCTGTATGTGGCATCCCCCACTCTCTCGCTCTGGCGTTGAAGTCGCCGGCCAGGAGACACAGACCGGCGATCGCTCGGATCGCGTCCTCCATGGCCTCCAACTTCTCTGTGAATCGTGGAATGCTGTCATTCGGGGAAAAATAACAGCTCACGAACGTGACTCCGTTGCTTGTGATCCAGGCGAAATTTTCGCCGTTCCCACTTCTTTCGATGGGGACCACGCGCGGGTCGGGCACCCACAGCGCAGCCCATCCTGTGCGGTCAGGGAACCATAGCCCTGACCGCTCGCCCATAGGGGGACCTTTAGCCCTGTGAGGCTCGCTCACGAAGACGAGTGATGTTCCCGTCTCCCGAACGATTTGGTCCACCAGGGAGCTTGCCGCGATGCTCCCGTTTAGGTTTCCCTGGATGACCCTCAGCGTCCGCGCCTGTCAGTCTTCTTTGAGACCAAAAGGTCTCTGAAGGTCCGACAAGCGCCGGAGCCTTGGACATGATCCGACGGTCGGCCGTCGGTCGCCTTCTTGCAGGCTTCGCACGAGGGTGCCTGGCTACAAGCGGACGACTTGTGCCCGACACCTCCACACTTCCAGCATGCCTCGCTGCGGTCCGGACCTTTACACTCTCGTCGAGTGTGGCCGTACTCCAAACAGCGGAAGCATCGTGGGATCTCTACTCGAGTTCGCACTCGGCAGACAACCCACCCGACCTTGACCTTGCCCCTTTGCAGGAGCTTCTGGCCGCTTGAGGCGTCGAGATCGACGACCGCCAACCTCTGCTCACGGGCGTTGGGTTTGGTCAGGAAGACCTTGAAGTCTCCCGTCTCCTGGCCCAACTCCCGCTTCAGAGCGTCGCTCACCTCGTCCGATGTGGAGCACGAATCGAGATCCATGATCTCCACACGCAGACGAGGGGCGACGCTCTTGAGCTTGTCGCCGGCGCCAAGCGCCGACTTCACCGTCTCGGCAAATCGGGTCTGACCGCGGCCAGAACCCAGCTCGATGAGTACGCCGCCGTCGTTGGTCCTGCGGAGCCTGCGGACCTCCACACCCGACTGCTCGGGTTGGACGTCCTTCCGCAGCTTCCCAACGACGTCGGCGTAGGAGCGACCTTGCCCCGGTTTGATGATGAGGACGTGCCTCATCTTCGCCCCAGAGCCGGTCGCCCTCGGCTTATTTGCCCTTGCGGGAGCACCACGAGGGGGCGCCTCTTGGGTGGCAGCCCGCCTCTTCTTCTCCCTCCTCCGGGCGGACTTTGACTTCACCTGAGTGAAGCCATCATCCGCCGGTTTCGGGGGATCGGGCACTTTTTGTGGGACCGAAGCTTTGGTGCCCCCACCCGCAGCTGCAGGCGTCTGGGCACCCTTCGGTTTCCCACCGTTCCTCTTCTTCGGAGGAGAAGTCATAGAAGACTTTTCCTCCGTCTTCCTCGCCTCCCTCGGCGTCGGGGGGAGCATCTGGGGTGAGGTCATAGTAGACCTCTCCATCCCAGACTTCTGCACCACCTCCGGCGTCGAGAAGGAAGTCTTGTTCCGCTTTTTGGGCGGAGACTTCTTGAACACTCTCTCGACGACCCGGCGTTCAGCCTGGAGGGCTTTCAGCCGGACCGTCCGTGTCCCCTTCATGACGCTGACAGCTTCCTCGATCTTCGCGACGGCCGTCCGAACACCATTGCTGATGTTCTTCTGGATGGCCATCGCATCGCGGATCTGCCCCAGCGCCGCCACGATCTCAGAAATGGACTCGTCCTCCGCAAGGTCGCAGTCGTCGACCTCCCTTCGGACGATGTCCAATTCCGTGTCACTCGGCCCGAGAGGCGGTGATTCGTCCCACGGGCTTCTCGGATGCTGCCGCTTCCGATCTCCGTCATTCTTTGGAGTCACCGTCTCCATGGCCACCGTCTCCGCCGATGGCCCAACCGCCGTAGCTTCGGGCACCGACTTCGAGGCGTCGGCCCTGGAGTCCGGGGACTTGAACGGGACTGGGGGAGGCGCACCGACCACCAGTGCCTTCCCTCCCCCTGCATCCTCCGACCTTGGAGCCCCTCCGGAATTCGGAGGGGTCCTCTTCAACCTTGAGCTCCGTCCGAAGGGCGACGGGTCACCCCCCGATCCGGAGCCCAGAACTCGCTTCTCGGCCTGTTGGCTAAGATCAAAGTGTAGACTAATGTACATTAGATCTCATCTAGTTGAAGCCAAAAACCAAATTTTGTATTAGAATATGTTGAGAAATAAGGGAAATATAAAATTTACTTATTTCCTATAATGATAACGTAGGAACAAGATACTGTGTTCTCTGCTTTCAATATCTCGTTACCCATGGAAATAGAACAATGATTCTAAATACTAAATGTAATTTTACCTGAATTCAATGGTTCCAATAAAAATTGGATTATTTCAATCTTTCTTTGTGAAAATCTCAAAAAACATTTTCAAGGAGATAAACCCCTAAAAATGGTTTTAGAGTTTTTAAAAAGAAAAAGAAAATTAGACCAATTTTTTGGTACCATTGAGTTCATCTCGAAAAATCAATTTTGTACTTTGAATCATTACTCTAGTCCAGGAGCTGAACTTTCCTTCCCAAGTCAGTATTTCACTCACCTGAAAGTGTAATCCCGATGAAGGAATTTCGGGTGCATGTTGAATTCCAAGTGTTGATTACTGAATCTAAAGCTGCCAAAGCTGAGCACCATGGCTTGCATGACACCCAGCGATCCCATCGTCACCAGGTTTTCACAGCCCTATAACAAGTATCAGTGAATGACTGTAAGTGCCAGGTCCATTTCAATACCAACAAACATTTTAATGATCGAATATCCTCAGTATGAATACATATTAGTGAAAATAGTTTAATTCATCTTCCTTTCCGTCAAATATTCTTGTTGTTGCTATCACTACCACTGTTTCAAACCTTTTACAGGTTCATGTTCAAGTGTTGGCACTTGGTTCAGCAATTCAGAGTTGGAATTGAGAAATTTTAGATCAGGCTGATCTCTCTAAATATTTACATTTATTTATAATTAAGTATGGTAATGTACTTGCCGCTTTTGCAAACGTTTTAAAAACCTTAAATGAACAAGAGCCGTCCCGAAAGTAAGCACAGTTCATATATATCTTAGAAGTATTAGCACTATCCCCATCATACACACAACAGCATATGTCAAAGCATATGCTCAAAGGACTTCTAGATTTGTGATACCAAGTATCGTACTGACATGCATATGCTATGCATAACCTCAAAAAATGAGTGCTTCAACAGAAAATCCTGCCGAATTTGAGTTATGCACATTGTCGTATTTCATATATCATGTTTATTTAGCATGTGGTATATATTTTTGTCTTCATTTGACATATATATATATTTGGTTAAAAACAGCTTATAACCACTTATTTTAATTATTTACCAGTAGGGGTCTGCGGTACAGAAAATTCGAGGTCGGTTCGGTTTGGTTCGGTTGATTTTTTTTTTTACTTCGGTTCTCGGTTCGGTTCGGTATGTGCGGCAATAAAATCACTGAATCATAAATCTACTAGGCCTACTAAATATTTCTGGAGCCTAATTGAATTTAGTAGTTTAAATAGTAATCTATATTCCTCAAATGTAAATAAGGTAAAGGGTCGTAAAGAAATTAACATGCTGGTAAAAGAACACATTTTATTAAGATAAATAATTTTGTACTCTCACTAACAGCTAAGACCTTATGACATAAATGAAGACAATATCCATAGCATGGTAAAATCTAAGAAAACCTATTTTTCACCCTCTTCCAGAATATTAAACAAGATTGAACTGTTAGGTATTTGGGCCTAATAATATTGTTTACAATTAATTAAAAATACAATACAACTCATAAATCACAATAGATTAAATTTTAAAAACTTGTTATGTTTACTATGAAAAAACTAATTGTGGAAAACATAAGTAAGAGGGGATTTCTTTAGCCTAAACAATAAATTTACCCAAAGTGATGTTTTGCATTGCATCAACTTTATTGTTTAATTATAATTATTAGGGGTGTGCGAATAGTGATTTTTGAACTTGAGCCGAGCCGAGCTTTTTCAAAAGTTTTTGAGCTTGAGCTTTTTCGAGCTGAGCTTTTTAACAACCACCAAATTATGAAGTTTGATTTTAATTTTAAAAGATGACTAATGTTTACATACCCTAGCTCAAAACTAGAAAGCTTGTCACCAAAACAAGTTAATGATCTGATAGGTTCATAAATATATTGTGTATTATGTTGCATAAAGTTGATCAAACTGGCTCAAAAAATAATTTATTTTGAAAATTTATAATTTGACTCCCCAATTCCACAATAGTTTCACTTTAAAATAAATAGTTAAACTTACATAATCATTCCAGTTACATACTACAACATTTTCAAGAGTTGAAAGGAGTTAATTGGAAAGATTTTAAATTGGATGTATCTTAAAAAAAATAACATATTTACATTTCATTTAGTCAAACACAAGATTGATTTTCTGAATGTTCACAAAGTAAAGATGATTACAAATAGCAGTCCCAATTGTGGCTTAATATTGATGGTTAAACTAATTCAGAATATGAATGAAATAATATTTAATAACATAAATAATTTGGTTTAAAATAAGGAAGAAGAAAGATCAGAGATTAGGACGGAATAGAGAGAAAGAAAGAAAAAGCTACCTCTCTCACTCCAGGGCCGCCGACAGAAATTTTGAGGCCCGGGGCAAAGTTTGGAGTGAGGCCTCTCAATACAAAATATCGTAAATAAAAAATACCTTTGTGAAATAGCCAAATTTAATCTGCTGATTACAGAATTGTTGATCTAAAAAATGTTAAATATCTCAATTTGTTCAATACAAAACAACTAAATCACAGGTCTGTACTAAACTTACGAGTTATAAAAACAGTAAAGGAAGAAACAATCCTTTTTAATACGACTACTGAATAACACATAACTTTGGACTAAAAGCACTAGCCTAAAAAATGTATGTTCCTAATAACCTGTACTTGGGGGTAAAAAGGATTTAAGAAACAGTTTTAAGTTACTAAACAAATTACTATTCCTTAATGTTGTCCAACTCCCATAATGCCTGTGGAGCGTGTGACATCACCAGAACACAATTGTTCCGGTTGTATCCTAGCCATAGCCTATTTACTATTGTGTAAAAGTATAGCCTAAATCGAAGGTGTAGTAATAACTACCCATTAAATGGCCTGTGCCTCCTTGAGGCTACAGACAAGCACATTCTCTCAGTCTGCTGATGGCACCACGATCTGCTTACATTTTTGTATGAGTATACCTGTAATTCTTAGGACCTTGGTTCATACGTAGCTAAACTCAAACTCAGAGGAGAAACGAAGCTGAAGTTGTTAATCACTGGAAACAATTTTCATGTAACGTCTTGGGACGAAAATTATGTTATTTCTATTATTCTTTTGTAAAATATACACCATTTAGTTACAGCTGAGAATACTTTTCCTTGGTCCATCGTAGGCCTGTATGAAAAAAGTTTTGTGATGAATTTTAGGGTGCAGACGATTGGTATTGGACGATTGCTGAGCTTGGTACGGATTTAGTTAATGTGAGGTCTGGCGAAAGCCTAAAGCCACTACAAAACTTGTTTTATAAACTTTTGTTTTTAAAACTCGATGTTTTGTTTTAAACATGCTGTACATCAAAAGTTTATAAAACAAAAATTTCTTTTGATTTTTCCGAAACGGCTTGGGAAACCTGCAACCTGTTGTAAAACACGAGTTTTTGGTTTTAAAACACGCTTGTTGTATAGCTTGTAAGGTAATTTTAATTGCTTTCTTAAACATTTTCAAACAAATTAGTATAATTGGTCGTACAATACAACTTTATAAAACAAGTTGGGTAGTGTAAACGCGGCTTAACACGTTGAGTGCCACTGCTATGGTAATTAAATCTACCAAGGGGCCAAACCTAAAAAAGTGTAATAGCACATTCCTTTCATTGTATAATTTACAGCAGATAGTTTTAAAGTTGACCATAATTAGTTTTTATGACGTCACAATGCAGTGGTGCATTTGCACCGGTTGGCCACTATGCTAATCTGGTATAAGATAAAGGCCTATTCCTCCTATATATAAAATTGTTTATTGATAAAATCTAATGAAAACTAAATAAAATTGAAAATTCAGCACGCTAAAAATGTTAAAAACACACCACACTGCTTATAAACAATAGCCCAGCTCACAATCATAACAAATACAGCAGAGTGCTATGCACCCAATTTGGTAAACACCGTGTTCACGAATGGGATGCTGGAAAATGTCTAGCTCTCAGTCATAACAAATACAGCAGAGCGCCATGCACCCAATTTTGCAAATGCTGTGTTCACGAATGGGATGCCGGAAAAAGACCAGCTCCCAATCACAACAAACACAGCAGCGCACATTGCGGCCAATTTTGTAAACGCTGTGTTCACGAATGGGACGCTGGAAATGTAAACCAAGGTCACCCAAATAACTTTTAGAACCTTACCAAGTGGCCAATACCGAAAATATTGTTTTTATAAGAGGCCTTGTCGTCATGGAAGCTATGTTCAACAATGTGTATTAGTGGTGCGCCTGCACCGCTCGGCCCCCGGTTAGAGATTCGGTGCGGTGCAAACGCACCGCTTGGCAGTCAACGTGTTAACCTTGGGGGGCCCCAGACGAGATGTTAGAAAACCAAATTAAATTGTATCAAAATAAGACGAATAGTTAGGTAATTATAATTAATATAAGTTTCTTAAGTACTAAGTTTCTTAAGTACTAAGTTTCTTATACATCTTTTAATACATTTCATTTTGGTCTCCTTAATTTAAAAACTCTAATATCTAATAATCATCAAAAATATTCTCAGATTAAAATGTGGCCCCCTTGCTTTTGAGGCCTGGGGCAATCTGCCCCCTTTGCCCCCCCCTCTCGACGGCCCTGTCTCACTCTCCTTATCAGAGGCCAGGGAGGGAGGGAGGGTGGAGGTTGTTTACTCCAACTCTGTCCCGGTTTTTTTGTCATTGTCTGACAGTGCGAGCGTGCGTGAGTTAATTAAGAGATAATGAATCCTTACTACAAAATGCTAAAATACGAACTTCTTGTCATACAATTATAAATTACGGCTCATATTTTTTGTCTTACTTTTATAAATCAAATTAGACCAAAATGAAACTTGTGCGACGTACCGTTAAAGAGATAAGCCATGATAAAACGATAGACTTTCTTGCTGTATTTTGCGTTCTCCAAGGTCAATTAAATATAGCTCCGATTTCCGTCTAAATGGAGATAATATTTCTTGTTACCTGTCCATGTCCTTTCCTTATCACTAGGGAATTTTTTTTTTTTTGTGGGAGGAAAACACTCTTCCGGTTTATTGTGTCCAAAAATAGATCGCAATAAATATCTTTCCGATAAGAACTGTCTTATCAAAAGCTCGGCTCGAGTGTCGAGCTTTTTCCCAAATAAACGTCTGTTGTACCGAACCGACGTGTAACCGGTAAACAAGCTGAACCGAACCGAGTATCGGTAATGAGTTCAGGACCGAACCGAACCGACTTTTCCGGTGCACCGCCGACCCCTATTTAGCAGGCACGAGATGACGATTTGAATTAACACATTCGCTGCTAAAATTCCCATAATATATGTAGTATATAAAAAAAAACCGCTACCCAAACACTAATATTGTAAAAAGTGTGGGAAAAGTACGTTCTCACAAGCGGCATAAACGTACTGAGTGTTCCTGAGAAGCTGAGTTGTCCATGGCAACATGAAGAGAAAAATGAACGGAACCAGCTCTTGGTGCCGTGCCACCTTGATGTTCCATTACGTCCATGGCAGCGAACGTGTTAACTTCAGTATGAATAACTAATTTGTATATATGAATTATCAAAATGTGAGGGGTTTCAATTTCAAAACAGTTCCATTTTATTTGAGAGTATTAGCATGTAACTGGGACATTATTGCCATTACTAAAACATGACTTGTTGATTCTGTTTTAAATGGCGAACTTTCCCCGCATTATTATCACATTTTCCAGCGATATTGGAATGTTGTACGTACTGGTCACAGTAGGGGAGAAGGAGGTCATCCTCTCAGTCTCAATTATAGAATTCAAAAGGTTAAAAATTACTACTGCCAAAGGTAACTGTTGCTTTTTAAATTGGAGATTAGGGTTACCTCAAGGATCAAAACTGGGGCCATATTTGTTCTTAGTCTGTGTCAATGATCTATTCTCATATCTTAAATTGGTTGGTCTCTCGAGCATCAAAAGGCATAAGCCTATTGCTTAGGTGTATCAACATTTTCTTGGGGGAAAACCATTGTTTCTCTAATTATACCCAATGCAAGTTGGCCTATTGACCTATTGACGAACAACCCTTTTCACTCATGACTTTAGAAACAATACACTAAGAACATTATTGTGATTGTTGAGTGTTGATTGTCTCAGCAATATAATATTTTATTTTTAATTACCTATTTATTTAATCATTTCAAAATGTTATGTAACAAGCCAAATAACAATGCAACATCAAAATTTTAACAATAATTATAAATACATCGTTTAAGTAATGGTGATTTCCCTTAAAACCTTAAATATTCTGTTGTAATACCTCTTTTTAAGAAAGCTGATCAACGGTGTATTGTTAATAACCAACCTATATAAAAATTGCCTTTTCACCTAAGGTTTTTTAGAATATAGTGCTGAAGCAGATTACTCAATTTTTGTAAGGTTTATATTGCATTTAAATCAATTTGGTTTTAGGAAAAACTGTTGAACGACTAAAGTCATTTTGTAATCGATCAATGATGTTTCTGAGGCTTTGGATAGTCACGGAGCATTACTGGTGTTTTCTGTGACTTGTCCAAGGCCTTTGTTAGTTAGCTTTAGACATGACATTTTATTAAAGAAATTAGAAGTTTATGAAGTAAAAGAGTAAGTTGTAGGTTGGTTTGCAAGCCATCTTAATGACAGATTTCAAAAGGTTACAATAAACTCTCAGCAAACACAATTCATCCTGAACTGTTCCTAGTGTATGGTTCTAACATTATGAGTGAGGTGTTATTTGCCAATGGGTACGAATATCCTAATTGGAAGGACTAACATTCACAAAAACACAGGAGCAGTAGGCCTTCTCTTGTCAATGGTGACCTGGTAAACCAAATGAACGAAAAAATTTAGGAAAACTATAACTTCAAAATCACTGATCTTTCTGATCATTTCCCAAAAACTTTACTGAGTCTATGACTGGAGATAGTAAGATTACTTGTAATAATAAATAACACAAAAACCAATACAAATTTAAATGGCAGTGTTTTTAACGCCCCCCCCCTTTTAGACTTGCCTTGGGTATTATTATTAGAGAAATATAATGGTTTCCCTCCAGGAAAATGCTGAAAACACCTAAGTGATAGGCATATGCCTTTTGATGCTCCTGAAGCCAAAGAATTCAAGGTACCTAACTCCATACTAATGATTTTGGGATGGTTTTGGTTTAATTTATTTTTCCTATTCCCTTACATGTGTTTGTGTACTCAATAACAATTAAAGTATAAGTACTTATGCTTAGTACTGCTGAAGATGGACAAATCGTGATGGTATCTTGCCCCAACAGATGTTAAACTGTTAAGACTTTGGAGAAATGAAAGCCCCAGCATTGCCAGCTAGGCACGTCTCCCTAGGGATATTGTGCAGCTTACGGAAGGAAGGGACTGTCAGGATGGGATTAGTATTATTTGGTCAGTCAGTCTCGCCCATGAAGGAAGAGAGAAAGATTTCCAACCCATCCTCCAGGCTCTTCTGGGGACGACTCACCCTCTAACCCGAGACCTCCCAAGCATCCCCAGACAAGGACCTCCATCTGAGAGCTCTCCTTGTTGTGAAGAGTCTCACCCAGGTCAGTTTGCCCTCCAGACTAGCAGAGGCTTAGAAGTTTGTCGGATAAGGGTCCCTCATCCCCTCCCAGATGGACAAGCCAGGATGATCCGCAACTCCCTACAGGACTCAGACCTGACTGGGTATCCAAGCTCAGCTAGGAATCAAAGTTCCTAGAAAGACAAGGAGGAACCAAGGTGAACAGGAAGCTGGTCAACCCCAACAGGTGTAATAGCTGGGTATATTATGATTCAAATTAGATCATTTTATAAAAAATTAAACTTTAAGTAACAGTTGAAGAAGATAACGCCATGAGTTTTTTTTTAGTAAAGGATTTAAGTGAGCGCAACTTATATATGGTAACAATGTTAAAATACCTGTTTCCCCAGAGTGAGAAGCCACGAAGACGCAGCTTTCTGAACATCATGAAAACTTGAAAGGTCTTGCCAAAGGTTGGTGGCTTGGCTGAAAATGCAAAAATTAAAACTCATTTGGATACCAGATATAAAAAATTGTACAGTCAAACAAATAAATGAAACTGCTGAGCCATTAAGCCCAAAAATAGCAAACAACAAAGTCAGGATTTTAATTATGGGAATAGAAGGATAGACAGCTAGCTTACCTTTGAAAGAGTTCAGGCAGGCCATAGAAAACATGAAGAAAAACACAATAATCACAATATTTCGTCCCAATTAGGGACTTCTTCAGGCACAAGAGAAGAAAAGAAAGTTCTAGAACTTAGAACTTCTAGAACTTTCTTTTCTTCTCTTGTGCCTGAAGAAGTCCCTAATTGGGACGAAATATTGTGATTATTGTGTTTTTCTTCATGTTTTCTATGGCCTGCCTGAACTCTTTTGAACTCTTTCAAAGGTAAGCTAGCTGTCTATCCTTCTATTCCCATAATTAAAATCCTGGCCTAGAGCCTTTCCTAAAAAAACAAACAACAAAGTCAATGTATCAATACTAAATTAGAGATGGAAATGATAAGAGATAGGTAAGAACTACGATTTCTCGATTCCAACCGTGAAATTGAGGTTTCCAGACACAAAACCAGGTTCGATACCAATTGCAGGTTTGGGTTACAAACAAAGAAAAAAGCACCAAACATTCCAAATTTATTGTTCCTGTTTCAATCGAGAAATTTTCTCAAACATGACATCATTATAAATAACTCATTCACAATCATACATGATACAACTTATTATATTTGAGGCTTGTAAGAAAAAACTACTTATGTTCATATTTACAGTATACTTTAAAATATGAATTGAAATTGTATTACTGAGCTTTGAATAACCCGCTAGAGAGCAGGTTTTACATGATTGCTGTGGACAGCACCATGTGGCGCTCGGCGTGACTTCACCAGACTCAAAAGAATGCCTTATGGTACTGTGCCTGTCACAATTTCTATCATTTGCAGTGAAGCACCACACCTGAGTAGTCGGGAAATATTTCGTCCCTGAAATATTTTGTCCTGCTGTACCCTGTTCAGGTTAGTACTAAAACTTCCCGCGATTTACCCGCCAAAAGAGGCTTTCAAAATGCATAATGGTCAATCGTTTTCCCCCCAAATTGGCAAAACTGATGGCCTGAATCATCTGAGTAGTGCTGCTACCTACCGGGAACAACTGGAACTAAGTTGCAGTTTGTTCCAAAGCAGTACAATGTCTCTTTTATCCATGACGCCGAAATTTCAATTATTTGCCACGCGTTGCCGAGCTTTGCGTTGGCTGCCCTTGGAGGCTCAGCAGTGATGATGTTAAATGAACGTCAAGCCCTGATTATTTCGCAAGCACATTTATATTACCATTTTGATAAAAAGTGTGCTATATTCAAGTTGTCATTAAATTCCAAACAATTTCATTACCATGTTTAAAAATCAAAGCCATGTTTACAAATATTGGATTATTGATGTTTTAAATATACTAGAAATCCTTTCATGGGTGAAATTTAACAAGATAATATTTAGGTTTTGTTTTGTTTTCAATCCATGCTAAAATTAAAACATGTGACAGAAAATATAAAATTCTTTTTCCTCCCTCACCTGCTATGTTAAGACAATTCTTACTCCTTGTAATGAGAGAGTAAAATAATATTTCCTCTCCTAGCATGAATAAAGTGATTACTTTGTCTACCAGCGTGAGAAAAGGTAAATCCATAATAATAAAATTAAAATCAATAAATCAAAAATCGAGCGCTTTCAAATTTTCATACAGTCATACAAATGTTTTGAAGGTCACTGGATTACAGGCGCTAACAGCTCATTATATTGGCAGAAATGATCACATTAGAGTAACATTGGTGACAGCTAGCTGATTATCAAACATATAAGAATGCTTCTTCAATTAGTTGGACACTGGTACAAGAATTTTTGCATCTATCTAAATCTCAGGTGCTAACAGCAGAACAAAACAACATTAATTTTGGTTTGTTACAAATTATGGTAAAGAAATTGATGTTTATTGATTCAATTTAATCCAATTCAAAATAGATTTATTTCACACAACAATATTTAAAGTACAAAATACAAATAACAAATACAAATCAAAATGGCTGGTTGGTGTAGTGGTTATAGTGCCCGCCTACAAACTTGTAGGTAGCCGGATCGATCCCGAGAAAAGTTAGTAGCTTTTTGAAGGGTTGTTTCTGGAGCCAGCTGCCATTGGTTGTTGGGTTATTAATTAACAATCCTGTCTAAGGAATGTGCCAACTTTAGTCAGTAACAAGGCTACAAGATCGCGCCACTATCATCACGATCATCACACTCACCCTTCACTCATATTCAGGGTAACGTCCTCCATGAGGTACCTGTCTTATTAAGAATGATTAATTAAGAATGATTAAGAATGAATTTAAAGAAAAAGAATCCATACAAGCTTACAATTTAAATAATAAGTTTGCAAGTGTGAAATAAAAGAAAGCATCCTTTAGGCACAAGCCCGTGTTGAATGCCCTTCTCTTAAAGTTAACTTAGAAAATACAACTCAGAGAAGTGGGTGATTGGGGAATTATTTATTGTTGCAGGTGGGGAAAAATGTTGTGTGTTTTGAGAGTAAGCATTGTACAGTTGAAACTTCTGAAAAAAATATTTTTCTTCGTTATTTGTATTATGACCCTATTAAAATTGAACATTTCCTTAAAGGAAATTAAATTTTGAACCTTTTTTGTCTCTTGTTATTTTTGATAAGATTTTATAGTTCCTGATTTATTAAGCTTTTAAAAAAAACGGCCACCATTTTGAAATGGTAAAAAGTAGAAACTTGAAACTCCGCATTAAGATATGTCCTATTAGACAACATATGTGCACCAAGTTTGAAGTTGGTAACTCTATTGGTTTTAGAATTAGTTTTGATCAGTCATGTAAAACGGATCAGTCATTCAAATCGACAGACGGAAAGTGGAGCGAGATAGGCTATATACATATATGACATTTTTTGTTTGTTTTCACCTCAGAATCAATACAGTACCCCAAAGTTTTTCGGGGTATTTCGGATAAACTCTGTATAATGACTGGAAAAAATATCTATGTCCTCTAGGTCAGATTTCGTTTTCCTCGGTATTAGTAGCCTTGGTTTTAGTTATATTTTTCTCTCTTAATACACTAAAACATAATTATTACTTCAATACGTTCTCTTTAATTTTTAATCTGTGTTCTGATTGTACCAACTAATTTTCGTACGGTACAAGTTAACAAAAAAATAATCATTCTTTACCAAACAAAACGTTTTACATATTTTTAGTAAAGCGATATGGCAACTAATTACTGTATTAAACCCCTGACCACGCTTTTTAAAAGTAAAATTTGTAATAAAATTTTACAATACAACCTTTAGGTCATTTTAATGTTTATATGTTTGTCCTATGCAGATAAAAATATAATCTTATGTTTCCCTAATCAAAAGAAGTTTAAAATGAGAAAATGTACGTTTTTAGCAAAAGTATCAACAACAGTAAAAAGCCGCCAAAAAATTATTTCACAGGCTACATTGTTTTCAAGGAAAAAAATGGCTTTCATTATGGCCGAAAACTTGAAAGGACTTTATGTTTAGAGAAAAAGAAAAGTTTTTTCCGACTGAAAAAAGATAATACTCAATCCTGCCTTCCTCCAGAATTAAGTCGTGAAGTAAAATGCTTAAAATAATACCCGATTTATGCTTTATTTGCCCAGTTCTGGATTAAATGTAGGCTCCGAAACCCGAAAGAATGAAAACTTAATTCGAGGATTACGTTCCTCTTGACTCGGAAACCTGCGAGAATAAGTCCGGCATAATCCCTCTCGAGATAATACTCGAATTAAAGATAGTTTTGGAGTTAAGTATTTCTCGAGCTCGGAAACCCGATTTCTGTAGTTCTAAAGTAAAAACTGGTTTGAACTGATATTTAGTTCAAGAGTAGACTTAACACTGATCTCCGAAACCCACCCTTAATAATATTATTATACTGTCAGATTGTCTATCTCCCATATGACTTGTGGCGTGGGTAAAAATTCATTGTGTTGTGACGTCAATGATAGACCCAATATCCGGTTCCAAGCAATCTCTATTAGCCTTTGGGTAAAATATAGCTTCAAACGAGATATTAGTCATATGCTTCCTCTGATTGGTCAAGATTAATAATTTTTGTCCCAGCAGGAGATTAGGTTTCCGGACTACAAAAACGTCAGAATTTGTTTAAATTTTTTACTGACATAACCAGAGTATCCAGAGTATTCTTCTCTTCATTCCTCTCTACAAATCTTGGGATACAAACATAAAAACGGTCTCCTGGTGATGTCACACAGGCCTTAAAGGAGTATGGGACTTAGGTAAAAGAAGGAAAACAAGTAAAGGGGTTTAATTAGGTAGTCCCTGAATATTTTGTATGATAACTTAGAACTATTTCTGTAATCCTTTTTACCCCCAGGTATAGGCTTGTTAGGAACAGGCTCGTCGTTTAGTCTGGTGCTTTTGAACAAAAGATATGTGTTATTCATTAGGCATATTAAAAAGGAGTTTACTTAATTTTACTGTTTGTGTTCTGAATGTGTTTTAACTTATATATCTAAAGTTTACTACAGGCCTGTTACCTAATTGTTTAGTTTTGAAAAAATTAATATATTCAACACTTTAGAACAAAACTTTTTAAGTCAGTGGGTTCCACAACTTTAGCTAGTTAAGACGCAACAAAATTTACGATTTTTATCTATTGAGAGGCCTCACACTCAACTTTTCCCGCGCCTCCAAAAGTCTGTGGGCGGCCAGGGGCGGACTGGCACCATAAGGAGGGTGCCATGTTTGGCCTTTTGAGGGTGCCGACTGGGGGGGTCTGGGGGTCCTCCCCCGGGAAAATTTAGAAAATTTACCACCCTTAAATCATTGTTTAGGCTATTTATACACTCGCAAAGCATATAAAAATCTGTGCATTCTTTAACTGTTTTAATAAAATAATTTTGTGAATGAAGTTAATTTTCAATTATAGGCCTACTTAAATGTCCACATTTGTTTACGTCTACTGTCTAAGTTGTACAGTGTTATACTTTTTTAAGATTCTTTACTGCAATTTGCAGTAAATTACACGCTAGCAGCCCTCACTAAAAAACAGGGTCACGCTTCAGTGTCACTAAAAACTAAACAAAACAGTAGAGGCTAACCATTCAACAACTCAATTCACTGACACTGACTATTCCAGAGTCCAGTACCACCAGTACCGACTTTCGGGGATGGGGCGCGGGCCGCAGGGCGCGCACACCCAAATTCAGCGTTCAGCACACTCATACCAGCGGTGACGGAAATATGAACTTCAATCAAGGTTGCTACAACCCTTCGCTACTCAATTTGCTTCGTACAGTACAATAAATACGACCATGAAATGAGTAAGAATCAACGTAAAACGAACTTCACTAAACATAACCAAGTCTGCCAGACTCCGCGACTAGGCTTGCTTGAATTGCTCTACTGTGTTTATCAGTGGAAAAGCTCCGTTATTAGCAAGTAGTGCCGTGTTAAGGCATCTAGTCCATAGTACGTTACATATCACCATTGCACCATTACAGCGAAATAATGAATATCATTAAAGTGGGCCATTTTTATTGCGGACGTAACAAGGAAAATTGCACTAGGCGCCCCAAGGGCGCCTCGCCACATGCTATTTTTTTAATTTTTTTTATTCTGGAGGGCGCCAGGTACCATTTTTCTTGGGGGCGCATCTGCCATGTGGCCGGTAGACCGGTGGCCCAGTCCGCCCCTGTCGGCGGCCCTGGTTTTAAGTCAAAATTAACTTTAGAGAGTAAAAGTTGAGAGGTACTCACAATGTGTGGTGTATGTTGCCATAGCAGCCGACGGCACTGAGTGCTGCGAGGCTGTGAGTGTGAGGCTCGTCTCCCGTCTCCTCGTGGAAAGGCGAGCGGACGTTGCTCAGCACGTAATACATAGTAGCGTTGATTTTGTCTCCGTTCAGGGCATCCTTCGCTTTGGAGTAGCTGATAGATATGCCGGTGTTCCAGGATTGTTGCCAAGCGCTCATGTGATCCTCTCTTAGTTTGCTCGGCGGCCTTTTCAAAGCGGTTTTCAGGTGCTAAAATAAATTCATCCGTAAGTGTGTGTTCCAAGAGATTAATGCAGATATTTTAAATCGCTCCAGCAGTTAAGTGGTAAAAATAAAGAATAATGTTTAAAAATAACATGAGGTTCGAGAAGAAAGCAAAGTATAGCGTTCTGATGGGCTGGAATATCCCACTGATGAAGGATTGAGGTTGCAATAAATTGTAAAAAAAGTATTCGATATAATGTTTTAATACTACACACTAGAACTTACAAAATCGACACTCTGAATAACTCGATGCCTTAGTTTTTACCGTGAACTCACAATAATAGCATTAAGGACAATATAGTTTGTAACCCATTTCCTTTTTTGAGTCAATGACTATATTATTTAGTTATTCCATATTTAGTTACACCTTTATTCAGTCCATAAATGTGATTAAGTATAAGCCAGTATATAATTTAAAGCTTTTCAAGGATTTTCTTCAACCCCCACAGTGTATTAGAAAAATCAAAATTCCCAATCCCGACAGGCTCATCAGTTTGCATCAGTTTGTAAGACTCTACTGAATAAATAATATACTAATTACCTTCACACATCGATTTTGAAGATCAGTCTTAAATTCTGCTCTATCCACATTTAAGGGCAGCGAACGGTCTGATTCACAAACAGCAGTTAAAATCTGCCATGAATACTTGCTTCGTGGTTTTACCTAAACAAATTTCATAAAAGTGTGACACGTTGAATCAGTTATGAATAAGATTAAATCTGAATTAGTCAAGAAAAGGAAGTAAGATGGTGTAGAGGCCATCGTCCTCGTGCTTCTTTTGAGACGTGCGATGGAGGCTGTTGGGATCGAATCACTTCCAAACTCTCCTTAACAATTTTTCCAACCAAAAATACTCAAACTTAATGTTAACTCTGGATATTCCCCAAGACCAATCAAATCTGGAGCTAGGCAATTGATACTAACATTGTCTCTCCCCTTAATTTAGGGGATTCCTGGAATGAGGCACATGAGGTATGGAGCCAGACAAGACTGCTGACACCCATCATGCTTGTTTATTTTAATAAAAAAAAAACACATGAGGAGGAAAACTCCGCATGCGCCTCTCAAGGGTTAAAATTAATATATGTTCATAAGACCTAATTTACACATTAACATACTCAGTACTTCGGACTCCGAATGGAGTCATTATGTATAATATGTGAAAACAAATCCAATTCTCATTTTAAACATTTAGGCAGTTTCAATCTGTGAAGTTTGGTAATGGTAGAATATTGATATTTAGGCCTATAGGAGATTCAGGTATAATTTTGAATTACTCACATAAAAATGAGTGGGTGTTTTCATTGAAAGAACAGAGACATAGAACTCTCCATGATCATTTGTGACTGGAACGATCATGGTGTCATACTCTTCTGAATCATTTCTCGATCCCACGTCACTTTTTGTTAGCCTATTGGATGAAAAAAAAACAATTAAGTTTAGCTGCCCACTGTTGGAATTTTCTTCAAGATAATTAAAATACCCCCATTGCAGCAGACCTTCATACTCGGTGAATTTCAAATGCGTAAAAGCATATTTCAATCCAACATAGTGAAATAGGACATGTATTTGAATCTCTAAAAGAATAGAATGAGTATGTGGTTTGCTACAATAGGTATGTTAAAGTTTGGTGGTTTTAATTCAATATTTGGTAGATCTGAACTAAAAGAAGCCAAATACCAAGTTTTATCAAATTATGTTAAAAAACAAAAAATAAAGAATTTTTTCATATTAGGATAACACAGGAAATGAGTGTGCAGGTATTTTACCACAAATATGTAAATACAGTGGAGCCCCTCATATTCGTCCTTGATTTTACCGGTCCTCAGTTTATCCGGCCGCATAAACATGTTTCCCACGGTATACAGATGCATAATCTCTCTGATACTCTCTTGTGTATGTCTCTGTTTTTGTAAATCCAGCAGTGCTCATCACAGAGATAACCAGTGTACACATCTATACCAAATTGCATTAAGATCAAGCCATTTGTACGGCCACTATCAGTATTAACAGACATATACATATACATTCAAATGACTCGTGTTTTTTATTTCTTGGGGCCCCAAATTAAAAAATTATCATGGTTTCCGGCATAGGTCTTACCATGAGACCTATGGTAACAGCTTCTACCTTACTAAGACAATTCGCTAAAAACCTAAATCAGTGTTTTATTAAATCAAATCTTTTGATAGTTAAAAATGTTGAGAAAAAACCTACTTGTCACTAAGAATTTTCCCAACTTCTAAGTAGCTTAACTAAAATTTGAAAGAATATATCTAATTTACACGGTTCAATTAGACATAACCAGCACTACTTAGCACAAGGCCAACTAGAAGTCTTGCTTCATTTCGAAGCCAAAAGTATGCAGTTAACTACAATGAAAAATATTGTTAATCAATGATGAATGTATATAACAAGAGCTTGCTGCAGTGGTCTAGTTAAATAGTGACAAGCTAACTTTGTGTAACCTTAGAAACGATTTTGATTATGTTTTAAGAAGGTGTACTCGTCAGATATCAATAATCAAAGCTCAGACTTAAATAGAAAGGGTCCAGCGTATGAGTTAGCCTTGTATGATTTTAACATCAGCATCACATTATGTTAGGTTGATTTATGTGGAACAGCTCTGAGTTCAACGGTACCACTGTCGCCAAATTTAATGAATTTGGATAGTAATATGATATGCCTGGCAAATTATACATATTTAAAAAAATAAATAATTAAACTTATTTTAGAAGTAGGCTATCATAGATATATCATTCACTTTGGTATCAATAATAATAAACATACCGCAACTTAATTTGTATTTTTTTACACTAAATCTAAAGTAAATTGATTTCCCTTTTCCCAAAAACACTGATTTGTGAAAATAAAAAATTCAAAAAAATAGGCTGAAAGAATATTTTACACAAAACTTCCCTCATAAGCTTGGTCTCCAAAATGACAAATACAGAGGAAAATACAAAAAATATTTTTTATCTGTTTTCACACTTCACTGTCCACTGTACTGGTTGTCTTGAAAACCAAGCCATTCTTTAAAAAAGTTTAGGAGAAAGAATGAATACTCTGTTGAACATTGACAAAGATTTAAAATCATGGAAATATTTTTCATCCATTCTTAGATAATTTTCTTGTACAATAAATTGTTCTATGAATAAAGGAAACTTCTGTTTAATTTACATTTAACAGCCTATATTTGATTTGTTAATAATATAGGCGTATTTAATTTGATAATAAGTTTTGCTACGTATAACTATCTCTAACATGAACAAGTAGTGTCTTTATGCATGTTGTGTCTTCCATAACAACTATGGGCCTAACAATTTAGAAGTAACATTAATATCCCAATTAGAACAAATATTATATGAAAAATACCATTTCAACTTATGTGAGAGAGTTGATAAGAAAATTTATAATAAAAAATTCAGATTATCAAAAACATCAGTACCCTAATGTTTTCTACCATAAACCTGAGTTGCCCCAGTGGCCTGGACTGTCGTAAGGCCTTAATCATAGACAAAATTTCTTCCAAAAAAAACTGCACTAAATTTAAAATGAATTTGATATTGATATTTACTTTAGGGTTCCAGTTTGAGCCCACAGTTCTTGTTCAAACACTTCCTTTGACAGGTAAACTTTGGCATTGTAGCTAGCTGGATTAATCACTTCAATGTCTTGTACAAATATATTAGGAAGAGTTCTATGTGCATAATACTGTGTGGTAATACAAATATCATTCATGTAACATGTTATAGAATAAGCGAGTCCATTCACATAGTCCATTGCTTTGGCAGATTTTGACATTTGTTCAAATTCGACCCAAACGATCGGCCGGAAAGGAACGGGTAATGTTAAAACTCTGTCATTTCGAAGATGAATTACTGAGTCTTGCTTGATGACAACACCGAATAGGCCATTGCCGACAAAGGGCAAATAGGTGTTTTCACCAGGCTGTAAAGGTTCGTGTTGTATGTTGGCACTGAAGTCATCAGCACTTTGGCGCAGCATCATCAGTCTGTTTTCAAGGCTATACTCCAATAAATCTGAAAATAAAATATCTCCTTTTAATTATCTACCACATGATATTGACTCAAGTTTTTGAATACAAATTAGACTCTTTAACTGTATGTACTCAGAAACCTGAAAATCCTGGGATTAATGACCAGTAACACTAACATATAGACAACGTACTGTGTTGGGAGAGGAGTTGTAATGCATTTACGCACACTGAGACATCCGATACGGTTAATGAGCAGTTGCAAGTGGGAGGAGTTAAAATTGCTCACTCATTTTAAATGTGCGGAGGTGGGTTTTGTGAGGGGAAGACTGATGAAATCTTCATTGTCGAGGGTCCGAGTTCGCCTGCCCTTTTAATGCTATTGAGTCGCCACCGTTCGATCATGACTTTTTGTCAATGAAATACTGGCTTGGGCCTAATTCAAAGGGGGTTTAACGAGGGAAACGCAAATAAAATCAGTTTTGGGTTAGGTTTGATTTATAATTCACAAAATTCCTGATTTAGAATAACCCGTTTTCGGTGGTCGATTCTTGCCTCAGATGAAGGATTTAGACTACTTAGATTTTTGTAATTCACAATGGATCAAGACCTAAGGGGATTTCAATTTCCCCATGTGCTTCTAAAGGACCTTTATTGTTTGTATTTTCAATTTGGAAGCATAGTAGTTAGCTTCACTGATCAATACATTTACAGCTGTTTCTTTTCCATTGTTGTAGATTACTTTAATGTTTTTGTTTTTGCTTTTTTCTTTTAAAATAATATACAATACTTATATACGGAATTCAAATTAGGTTGGAATATCCCTTGTGTGAAGGACGGTCACTTAGCCAGATATTACAAATAAATATTGAAAACAAGGAAGCAAAAGAAAGGCCAGCTCCTTCCCATAGCTGGCCTAATTCCCTAGGCACATTCTTTTTCCTTCTTTGATCTTTATTAATTTCATATTTATTTTGGGTACACATTGATTACAGCTTTACAAAATAATTTTTACAACCTATTCCGAAGAATCTTTAGTACGAGGTACGTTCCGAAAGTTAGTTCCGTTTGGGAGTAAAAAAATTCTCAATGCATTTACAACATTTTTATTATATATATATATATATATATATATATATATATATATCTTAAAGAGCGTACCTTAAACTACTTTTCCACATAGTTCCCACAAATATTTAGGCACTTGTCATATCTAGGGAGAAGCTTTTCAAGTCGTACTGGAAAGAATTCTACCCGCTGACGCCATCTTTAAGTTCATCGTCATTCATAAACCGACAAAGGTTACATTGGTGTACAGAAGAGTTCGTGAAATTTGTGGGAAACACTCAGAGGGATCAGTAATTTTGAATTTCCTTTTTTTTAACTGTAAAGATGGTCGCACTAATGTCCACAATGAAGAGAGGAGTGGCCAATCATCTGTCGTTACTGACGATCTAGTTGCCAAAATCAACGATACAGATAGGGAAAAAAAGGAATTTCAAAATTACTGATCTCTCTGAGTGTTTCCTACAAATTCCACAAACTCTTCTGTACACCATTGTTACCTTTATCGGTTTGTGAATGACGATGAACTTCAAGATGACGCCAGCGCGTGGCTGCGTGCACAGGCGGCAGAATTCTTTTCAGTACGAATTCAAAAGCTTCTCCCTAGATATGACAAGTTCCTAAATATTTGTGGGAACTCTGTGGAAAAGTAGTTTAAAGTACACTCTTTAAGTTGTATATAGTAAAAATGTTGTAAATGCATTGAGAATTTTTTTACTCCCAAACGGAACTTACTTCCGAACGTACCTCGTATATATTCTTAAGATGTCATGACTAATGAATTAATTCCTGTTGTAGCAATAGACCAAATAAAATAGTTCTTTGAATAGTAAAAGGTACTTGATCAAACTAATTTGATTAAGCCTACTAGTTATTTTACGTAAAATTAATGCCAATTACAGTTGATTTCACACATTGGTGAAACAATGGTAACACACAAATAAAAAACATCTATCACTGATGTCAATCACCATCATCATTTTGCAGCATCATATCTTATTTTCCTGACCCAACATTAATTTCTCTGACTTTCCATGACCAAAATTTAGTTCCCTGACTATCACTGACTTTCCAGAACGTGGACACCCTATCTGTAAAAATTAGTTTGAAAAAAATTGTAGTTTGTGTATTTAGACACTACTTATCCAGTTCACTTGTCTCAAGCAAAGAAGGAGGTAATAGGTAACTTAACAGAACAAAACTTGAGAACCTTCAAAAGAAAACTTAAAGATTATCTTACTGACATGGCAATTTATTCTTTTGACAGTTGTTACAGTAGTTAATAATAAAATAGACCTACTGGTACTATTACAATCTCAGTTTTTCTTTTTAAGAAGTTGTTGTATTTCTTAGACTATTTTTTCCCTTCCAGATATAAGATTATTATGTACTTTAACTTTCTGTTCTTTGACAATGTGTCTATTCAATATTTGATTAGACCTTAATGAATAAAGATATTTGAATTAAATTGAAAGATCATTCACTTAAGTTAGTTTATTGTTAACTTACAAAAGGCTGGATGGTCATCCCAAAGTCCCTTCGCTGGTTTCAAGCTCAATGCCAATCTTGACCAACAATAATACAATATTGGAAATGCTATCACAAGTAAAAGTAAGACTTTTCGATTCCTGCATACTGAACTGTCAACAGAAAAAGTAAAAAATATATATATTAATCATATTGATTGTAGTACTATTATATTAAATCCTACATATTAATATATTCCTGG
Source organism: Flexamia atlantica (assembly GCA_035578135.1). Lineage (NCBI taxonomy): Eukaryota > Metazoa > Arthropoda > Insecta > Hemiptera > Cicadellidae > Flexamia > Flexamia atlantica. The sequence continues at coordinate 13,957,084 of JAQJVK010000010.1, forward strand.
AAATCTACCAATTCAAATTTTAATACTCACGACATGACTTTGTTGACTTGGTTGATGGTACATATATGTTTTGAATTAAAAAACTTGTTCTTAAGAGTGTGGTACCGACTTAAGTTAATACAGTACTGCAGATGTACCTATAATCAATCGAATCAGTCAAACTATTCTCTGCCTGCGCATACTATTTCACTTCCTGTAGGCTGTACAAATCGAATGTTGCTATTTTCAACTGCTCAGTCCCTGCTGACTGGTAATTTTGCAAGGTCCTCATATAATAAACGGCAAATGCTCTTGAGGGTTCCATTATTTTCCAGGTGAAAAGTTACAGGTATGCATAGAAGGGTGGGTTCATTCTTCAAGCTGTATACGTCTGCGTGACATTACAGTGAACCTTTACTGAGTGCCGATGAAAAAACCTTCAAGATCGAACTCTCCCTTCCCCCATATACCTGGAACTTTTCACTTCGGGTGTGCGGGTAGCAGGGCCGAAACGTTAAACTTGGGGGCCCCGGGGCAATACTGGCTGGTGGGCCCCCCCCTATCTTACTGAAGCATATGCGCGTGAAAACAAAAAAATTTTAATTTCATTTACCATTTTTATGACCATAACTATTTAGTCGGTTCTATAGCTATTGTTCTACAGCTTTGTTTGCCGTGATGCGACCAAAACATGTAACGGCCACGAAAAGATTAAGTTGTTTTCCAGCTGCAATGTGACCATTTGCCAGCCACAAGATTTTCTGGCTGCAATGTGGCCAAGAGATATGAAAACCTCGAAAAGAGCGTGAGACTTGTCGACCTCAATGCGACCAAGAGATCTGCCATGTTCCGGTCGCAGGATGAACAAGCAATTCTCCAGCTGCGAAACGAGCGAGCGATTTTCTTAGCTTTACAACTGAAAGATATGACAGACACAGAAAGAGAGACAGACTTCGACTTCGGCTGCGATGCTACTGAGTGATTTGTCGGCCACGATTTGAACATCTGGTGATTATCCGGCAGCGATATTACTGGTTGCGATTCGATCGAGATATTTGCTGGCCGCGACAACTATAACAACCACTAAGACGCCTATGTCATTTTGTTTCTTTATCACCAGTATCGAATCTCCTGACCAAAGGTTTAAATTCATTACTTTTTCCCGACTTCCCGAATTTCCGACTGGTAGACTCCTAGCAAAGGATTTACAGGAATTTTACAGCCACTATACAACCGAGAGACTCTCGGCTACGAAAAGGCCGAGATAAAAAAGACGATAAGGGTGCTTTGGCAGCCACGAAATGGCAGGGAAATGATCGTGACGAAACAATCAAGAAAACCCTAAACCCCAGCAATGAAGCCGAGAGATTTATCAGCCACAAATTAAATAAATCATCCCTATTTTATTATACCCAAATTCATCCCAAGTTCATCAGAGTACAAAAATAATGTCATGGCTATAATTCTATTTCCAGTAGCCTAACTTTCGATTATCGATAGCCCTGACCACTTAAATATTGTCGAATAACTCAGTAATCTGTATAAGCTAAGCTATGACTTTTGATTATTAATAATGAATTCAGTGTCATTACATCATCACACTTTGTTTTGTCTTATTGTTGTACTTCATGTAAACAAGCTACGTTCATTAGATTTAAGTATGTGAGTTTTCCCCACCCAATACTCCAGAATACCACAAGTTAGGGTAGGGAAATAATTATTTCTGGATGAGACTGGTGGGTTAGCAACATAGTCCCCAAGTTTGGTGAGGTTAGGTGTGGGGCGGAAACTAAAGTGCAACCGTGTTAATTACTGTAGATCATAACTTGCATGAGGTTACCCTACATAGGCCTTAGTCTGTAATCTAATCATCATAGTTGTTGGAACACACTTTTAAAGAGGATTGTCGATTTGAAACAATTTGTTTGAATGGTCACAATGAGAGCAGTGGTGCAGGCCAGTTTTATCCAAAATGCTTTGAGCTCTTGAGAATCTTAGAAGTAAAATTGATTAAAATTGTATTGAGTAGATCAACAAAATGTTAATGAAAATATTTCACGCCATTAGACTTGACAAGTACCTAATAATTTACTTAACAGTAAAATGGTAATTCCACTCCATCATTGGACCTAGGGGCAAGTTTGTATACCTGGAATACGCTTCGATCGCCCTTCTTCGGCATCGTCGGATGATTTCTACACATTCCATAATTGAGAAGCATTAAAAATAAAAAATTAAAGAAACACAAATATAATGCTCTAAAAATGTTAATAATCCTTAACGCCAAAGCTAGGCGTTGAGGTTACATTTGGTCATTTTTCTGTGTTGTTGTCGTCAGTTGACATCCAAGGAGGCTCTGATACTGATAAACAGTGCTGCCAATCTACTTTGGCCAAATTACTGAGAAAGATGTGTGTGTATTACGGGAGTGAAGTGAATCGTCTCCCTCAGGAAGTTTAGAAACCTGGCTATTATGAAATAATGAATATTTTATATATATTTAATAAGTTATTTCACAGATAAAATACCCTGCTAGGTATATTTTATCTATGGTTATATCCTGGACATTTTGGATCCTGGACTTTTAAAAATTATTTTATTAATATTTTAATACATAACAGCCTGGATGTACAAAATAGCTTAAGTTGACCTGCAAAAAAACGCTATAATAATATTTTTAAATGAACATTGTCGTTTTGAACCCTGAACGTCATGAAATGGCTATTTCTTAATAATAAAAATGACGAATCTGCGCGTGTACGTTTTGAAATATTTAAATTTTTCTGCAACTAAGCAAATAGTTAAGTTTTGCGTCCCCCACTGAAAATGTTAAAACCACACTACTGCATACTACTGCTCGGGTGACAATCGGAAACCAATTTTTTAATAACGTGATTCGTGAGGTAGGTACTTTACATACATGCATGGATATAAGCATGTATAAAATATACCCAGCAGGGTATAATAATTGATCTATGCTGGGTATAATTTATCTATGATATAAGTCACATATGGTTATTACATTTGTCTCACATATAAGGGAGGTTAGAGTCAAAGTGCACATTAGGAGCCGTCCATATATTACGTCATCGGTTTTGTGGCCATTTTTAACCCCCTCCCTACAATCATTCTACCGTCATAATCCTCTGACCCCCCCCCCCAATTGAAAAATGATGTCATAGGAAACAATCTCCTGAAATAATGACAAACTTTTGGAAATACCTACTCAAGGGTTCTTTCTTCTATTGGTTTGTTAAAACCATCAAATTGAGTTTTAAGCCCATTTTGGGCTAGTTCGATGTTCAACTATTCAAAACAGAACTTTTTGAACTTTGTAGTACTACAATATTTACTGTAGAGATTAATGCTGACGCTGCCTGCATATCTAAAAACTTAATTGACCATGGGCATAGATAAAATATACCCAGCATATTACCAAGAATTATTACAAGGACAAATTGTAATAATTCCTTGAAAAATTATGTTTTTTGTGAGCTCGCCTACACCTTTATTTTAGACAAATTTTATGATTGAGGTGTCACATTACTGGAAATTTTGTCAATATTTCCTGATTGCCGTTCATTTGACTTTAGGTGAAAAAAGCGTTGCTCCACTGGGCATGTATATTACTCACAAATTTACATGTATTTCTTATGCAAGGGATATTTGTTTAAATATTAATAAAACTAGTGCTTACCTTGTAAATCGTTAGACCAAAATAGACATATTATGTATTTTTCTTACAGGAAATTTAATTTTCTTTCATTTTCAAATGTAATAGGGAATACTAAAAATTGATAGTTTTCAAGATATTTGGGAAAACCCAAAAAATGGTACCTTAAGACCCTCCCTCCCACTGCTTGAGGGCTACGGTCGAGGACTTTTGATATGTTCACCTCCTAACTAGTAGTCCAAACAAAGCTGCAAAGTCAAAATTTGTGTCCCACACAATTCCCTCTACTTTTTTTTAGCATTCGTTGCCTGGTCTGTAGTTAAAACTTGATCTTTGCCCCCCTGATCTTCTGAAAATTAAACTAATTTTTTGGGAGAATTTTCATTTTCTCATATTAAACTAAAGTTTTAACCTTTATTAACCGTTTATAAAGTGTAATTTTAAATGAAAAATATTCAGTAGACTCTTCTTGTTTTTTTTCTGTAATCAATATTTTACTTTAAACGTTCTCTTGACTCTTAACTATTTAGGCTCTAATTGTCGGCATATGATTTCTTATGTTAACTCGTAAATAGGAGACTATTCTAATATATTAAGTACTGTGTTTTCAAATACATAAAGTAATTAATCATATAAAATGTTGTGTAAACTAAAATTTTAATGGATTTAAAGTTTGTTAATAAATGTGTGAAACCATAGTACTCAGTGCTTGATCTGCGGCAGAACAGCGTTCCAGGACCTCTTATTCTGCCGCAAGAGTCGATCATGTGTGTAATCGGCCGGAGTATTTTATGTGATCGGACGGATAATTTGCCACAAAATACTATCGCACATGATTGGCCGCAGAATTCGCCATAAGAGAGGATCATATGTAATTGGCCGGAGTATTTCTCTGAAAAGACGATCGCGTGTAATTGACCGGATTAATTTTACCAAAAATAATGATCCCTTAAAATATACGTTTATTACGTGCGAATTTTCGGCCTGAAATTAGCGCTCTTTTGTCTAGTCTTGATCTAAGCCGAATATTGAAAATGCTAAAAATACAGTAGACCCCCTCTTAACCGACCTCGCTTTAACCGACGACCAGATTATCGGCCCTTGCTGATCAAATACTAAAGTTCGTTTTAACCCACCCTGTCTTTAGAATAGTTCGGTTTAACCGCCCTTTTCCGTTTCCACACTCGGCGATGGGAACGTTATAGGCTCAACTCTACAGGTAGTTACGGGTTAAAATATTTTGAATTCAGCAATTGTTAACTTATGAAAAGAACAGTATTTGCATTGACAATCAATACCGCATAACAAGATTTGTTAAAAATATATGAACACATTATTAAAGGCTTTAACATAAGAACTTATTTTAAACACATCTACAATTTAGTTTATAAAAAGATTTCGTTTTAACTGTGTTTTGGGTTATTGTGACATTTCTACAGTAAATTATTTTGGAATATAGGTTGATAGTTATAGTTTATTTTCTAAATAATCAACAAACAGATTGATAATGATGTTTTCGTTATACTGCTTCAAAAACAGATGTTTTTAATGCATGTTTTCCGGACCTAAATACACTCTTTTGATTCCTAGGAATTAAAAGCTGATGTACTCGACACCAGCTGACTCTTTATAGTCCTATAAAAGTCAAAAAGTGCCGAGTACGTCGTAATAATCGAACAATATTCATTCGATTACAAATAATCGAAACATTCATCGTTATCATCGAAACGTTGATTGTTGTCAGTTTAATCAATTTGTGAAACTCGCTCATTTCACCAATCGATTATTACATGCGTTCGATACGTCGATAGTTGTTCATTGTTGTCAGCCTACCCTAACACAAATGAAACAGACAATCAGCTGATTGCTTCAAATAGCAAGAACAAGACGGTGGCATCTTATGAAGGCATCTTTAAAGGTAAACAAGCTGTAACATTTTGGTTTTCTTAAGTAGTTTACGTATTGTATTGAGCAATATAACGAAAAATATAGTTCATCACACGGACCTAAAGCTGCTTTTCGTTACTCGGTCATTTTTCAACCTCGGCTTACAGCCTCGGTTGTAAAACTTGACCTTGTACGAAAAGCGTCACTTTAGGTCCTTGTAATGAAATATACTATAATGTTATCATTGTTAATATTCTAATGATGTATAGTACTATAATATTATAATGATGTTAACATAACCCTAAATCAATAGAGCTTTCATTTTTAGATGTTTAGAGAATTACCCGTTTTAACCGACCTTTTAAGTTATCCGACCTAGGTCCGGTCCCGTGTAGGTCGGTTAAGAGGGGGTCTACTGTACCTGGATACTCGCACACGGCGTCATAAAAAATTCTCAAATTTCTTTAAACAATTTATTTTTTAGTAAAACAATGATTCATTAGTTTTTAATTTACTTAATAATAATTGATTTATGTAAAATGTGACTTTTTAAATTGACCTAATTATTCACTTAGACAAATAATATTTTTTTTGTTGAATGGAAGAATGATGAAGGGGATGGAATAAAAACTGGTAAATTACAGTTCCGGTGCCTCAATTTTTACAAATCAAGCACTGGCTGCAGCACATAACATAACATTACAATTGTAATATATTGTATTAATCTTATAGCTTGAAACACATTAGATACATTACTTGAAATGGCGACCACAGTCAACCTGTGGTGCGGCATGGAATTTATCTTGCGTGACATCCATATCTTATTGGGGAGTAGCGCTTTTCCTAGGCTTCCTGGGAATTCCAGAGGAGAAGAATTTTAGTCATCTTATAGGTATTTGTTTCAACCTTATAATGTGCTAGCCCCCCAGAAAACCCAGTCTGGAGCCAACTATGACCTTAATTCAATTTACTTTGCAAACTGGTGTTTGTAACAGCTTGGCTTATAAACGGTGTCAAAATAATTTGTACAAAAAGTATGATACACAAAGAATATTCAATGAGTTATCACAATAATACATGAATATTATGTATATTCATGTGTGCCTTATGTATATTTTATTAGATTGTAAATAAATGATAAAAGTTAGGTGGGTCGTTTTAAAATTATTTGTAATAGAAAATACTCTTACGTCACAAAATCGTCAAAATAATCGAGGTTGTCACAAAATATAATTCTCGTACCAGTCACATGATATGCTGCAACTGCCTACTTGGGTGTTCTTGATGTTTAACAAATACTGAAATCAAAAATAATTTAAAGAAAAAAAATTGGAAAATGAATGAAATTGAAAATAATTTAAAAATGGCCTGCAACCCAACAATGATCAACACACATTCCTGCTAGTAGTAGAATGTATCTCAAGACAAGACTGGTATGTAAATAACTAGAGATATAACGAGTAATAAAAATAATTTATTAGAAAATTATCCTACATGCAAAAAAACATCAAAATGAGCACAGATTAAAATCTTGCTTGAAAAAACACACATCAATGTAATGAATGAAATGCTTGGCACTTCATTATAAGACTACAATCAACACGATGGGCTGAACAAACTTGATTTTAAGAGTTTACAACATTATCCATACCTTGTAACTATTAAATCAAATCATCACGAGAAAAAATCAAACAAGCTATTCTATTGTCGAGCAGAGGAACATAAATTACATATTTACAAACTTTTTACAATTCTCAGTTTATTCTCAGTCATTGTCTAAAACCTGAAAAATTGCAGTTAACTCCAATTAAAAATTAATCTTAAGGAGTTACTTCTGACTTTCAATAATTTGAACAATTTAATATTTTCATGAAACATTTGGATCCTCATGTTTTAACTATAATGATTAAATTATTTTAAGGCTCAATTTATATTGACCTACTAAAATATTTTCTCTGTACAACATAACAACAATATAAAAAGACAGAGGTTGAAAAATCAAAAAACTTTGCCTAGGAAACTTCAATCAAAATTACAAATACATCACTTCTGTACATCAATTTCTAACCATTTGTTATTACTGCAAAAGTAATTGTAGCCTAAGGAACTTGTTCTGAGTTAGTTTATTGAGTCTTTGTTAATAGATATTTATGAAACTCCACCGGTTGCAGTTTTACAGCTGTTAATCTGTTGTCGAAGAGATTCAGCACATTCCACCATATCCTGAAAAAGATTATTCATAAATAAATGAGATGAAACAAAAATTACACAATGGGAGTTTCTTGGTAAAGCTGAAGTGAGAGGTCATCACCTGAGAGTATGAGATTTATTTTTCATGTTTCTTAATATAAAAAAGAAAAAGTTTGGTGAAAAAAAATTTAAATCGCATCATGTGTTCTCCACAAATTGCATGATTAAAAATGCCAAAGAAAGGAGGTGAGACATCTGGTTGACTACGCCATCGACTCCGGCCTGGATCTGGTGGTGAGTTGTGATTCTAATGCCCGCAACACTCTGTGTGGTTGCAGGCTAACCAACGCTAGGGGTAAGTCACTCCTAGAGTATATAGCATCTAAGGGGTTAATGATTGCCAACGAAGGCTCAGAGCCAACGTTCTTAGCAGAGTTGGTCTATCTGTTATTGACCTCACCATTTTACACAGAGAGCTCGCCCTGAACAATCCACACAGTGCTGTGAGAATGATGTCAATACCCTGCTGAAGGCACACTGGTCTAATGCCATCGGGCCCAGGTGCCTTGAAGGGACTGACAGCTCACCTGATTCTTCCAAACGTCACCATGCGACACGCATCCTGCCACCTGCTTGCACAGGCCCGCCCAGCGACGCCGGCGGCCTTCCCTCTCTGATCACAGATATATCATTTTCGAAATGAGACAATTCAACCCAGAGCTGGCACAGCTGCAGGTGGAGAACTGACTGGGCTAAATTCAGAGAGACCTTGACGGCCAAAGTTGGGGAGGTGAACTTTAAGGCCAAAGACACACTTGAGCTAGACCGGGCTGCCCTCAGGCTCGGTGGTGCAATCCTCTCCACTTTTGAGGAGTGCTGTCCGCTGAGTACGGCGGGTAGGGGCCGGAAGAGCTGCCAACTTGAGGAAAAGCGTTAGGTCACTTTTCAGACGAGCTAAAAAACAACAACAACTGGGAGGCCTATCACAGGCAACTCACCAGGTACAATCTAGCTGTCAGGAGGGCTAAAAGGTCGTCCTGGAGAAACTTCTGTAGAGGTTTGGAGAATGTGAGGGACACCTCCAGAATCTACAAAATTTTGGTAAAGGACAAGTCCTCTAGTCTGGGGTCTCTTAGGGGGCCTGGTAGGGACTTGGTTCACGATCCTCGGGAAGTACTGAGACTCATGGCCAGTACACACTTTCCTGAGTGTATCGTTCTGCAGCAACCTGTGCCGGACGATCCATGCGGCGTCGCTGGGCGGGCCTGTGCAAGCAGGTGGCAGGATGCGTGTCGCATGGTGACGTTTGGAAGAATCAGGTGGGCTGTCAGTCCCTTCAAGGCACCTGGGCCCGATGGCATTAGACCAGTGTGCCTTCAGCAGGGTATTGACATCATTCTCACAGAACTGTGTGGATTGTTCAGAGCAAGCTTGGCTCTTGGGCATATCCCGACTGCTTGGAGTTCGTCGAGGATAGTTTTCATCCCGAAGCCGGGGAGACCATGTATCACGATCCCAAGTCTTTCCGTCACATTTCACTGTCTTCTTTCTTGCTGAAGACTCTGGAAAAACTGGTGCTGAGGTATCTGGGGGATACTGCTCTCAAGGCTAATCCCCTACATAGGTGATGCATAGGTGCATAGGTGGTGCATAGGTGGTAGCATGCCTACATTCCTGGTAAGTCCTGTGAGTCTGCCCTACATCAACTTGTGGGTAGGATCGAGAAGGCCTTCAGTCAGAAAGAGGTTGCTCTGGGTGCCTTTCTTGACATTCAGGGGGCCTTTGACAACACTGCAACCGAGGCCTCGGTCCAGGGCTGCTAGATCACGTGGGTTCAGTGAGACAGTCTGCAGGTGGATTGATGATCTACTCTGCAGTAGAAAGGTAAGACTCTCGCTTCATGGAGAGGAACTTGTGGCACAAACCACAAGAGGGTGTCCACAGGGGGGGGGGGGTCCTCTCGCCCCTCCTGTGGAACATCGTTGCTGACGATCTCATCAGGTCATTGAACGACAGCGGCGTATTCGCTCAGGGGTACGCTGATGACGTGGCTATCCTGGTGGTCGGTAAGTTTCACGGAACAATCACCGACCTCATGAATCAAGCTCTGAGGTTGGTGGCTGGCTGGTGCTCGGAGGTCGGACTCTCAGTCAACCCCTCAAAGGTTGTGGCGGTTCCCTTCACCAGGAGAAGGAACCTGCTGGGACTTGGACCTCTGATGCTGCACAGAACACCAATTGACCTGGAGGATCAGGTGAAGTACCTGGGTGTCACTCTAGATCGGACACTTCAGTGGGGACCCCAACTACAGAAGGTCATTGACCGAGGTAAGTGGTCTGTCTTTGCCTGTAGGCGCATGGTGGGCTCTGTCTGGGGGCTGCAGCCCAGGCTCATGCATTGGCTGTATGTCTCGGTGGTCAGGCCTGCCATGACCTTCGGTGAAACTGTTTGGTGGACCAAAGTGGGTTCAGAAACGGCTGTGACGAGTCTGGCAAGTGTTCAAAGACTGGCCTGTCTCATCATCACAGGTGCAATGAGCAGCTGTCCTGGGGCCTCCCTGGACTGCCTCCTGGACCTCACACCGATTGACATTCACATCAGGGCAACCGCCAGGAGGTGTGCGTATCGTCTGCAGTGTGAGAATCTCTGGATGTCCCCTGCTGTACCGCTGGGTCATGCCAGAATCAAGGATGTGGTCAACCGGGACATTCTCGATATGCCAACGGACCACATGTCTACAGTCTTCACCTTTGGAAGGTCTTTTGAGGTGCTCATCCCACCAAGAGAGACTTGGACTACCGAAGGGAATCCTCTACCGCCTTGTGATCTCGAATGGTACACGGATGGTTCCAAGGTAAGGGGAGGCACCGGGGCTGGGGTGTGGGGGGAGCAGGAAGGGGTTGGTAGTTTCCTTCCCATGGGAGCTCATCCCACAGTGTTCCAAGCAGAAATCACTGCAATCATGGATGTGCGCTGGAGAACCTCAGTCGGGGCACTCGAGAGAAGCACATTTCCATCTTCACAGACAGCCAGGCTGCGCTCCAAGCACTCAATGCCTGCGAATTCAGATCCAAACCTGTGTGGGACTGTTTCAAAATCGTCTCTTGCCTGTGCAGGAGGAATCAGGTAACACTTTGCTGGGTTCCTGGCCACATGGGCTTTGAGGGCAATGAAAAGGCTGACAGACTGGCCAATGCTGGGTCATCTGGGGCATTCATGGGCCTGAACCCTTTTGTGGAATTTCACGCAGTAATGCAAACCAATCAATCACGAGCTGGGCCCGTGAGGAACATAAAAGGAGATGGGTGGGACTCCCGCGGCTGAGAGTAAGTAAGCTCATTCTCCAATCTCCATCTGGTCAGGTGGCATCAGACCTTCTGCGCCTGGGAAGGCAGGAGGTAAGACAAATCACAGGACTCGTTACTGGACACGGGCAGCTGAGAAAGCATTTGCACACAATCGGGGTGCACAATGGGAGCACCTCTTGCAGGAAGTGTGGGCAGTCAGATAAAACTGCTGACCATTTGCTGTTTGACTGCGACAAGCTTGCTGAGGTAAGGCTGGCAACTCTCGGAACCATGGAGAGGGGCAGACACCTCCCTCAAGAGGAGCTTGTTGGTAAGCTGCAGAAATTCATCAGGGATATGGAACTTAGCAGTCTCTGAAAACACCTCTTTCTAGGTAAAAGGGTGCGCAACAAGCCCTCGCGGCTGAAGCGCCATGGGACTATGGTCCGCCCTTCGAAATGAATGAATGATTGACGCCAAAGAAAATTTTTTTTCACCTTCGCGCATGCACAGAACACTCCGTCGGTCAGCGACTGTCGATGAGACACAATTTTTGACTACTTCGCTTATTGACAAAGGCGCCTTTAAGCCTCGCCTCGACTCTAACAGTGTGACCCATATTTTCTCTGTTGCTCAAGATGCCTTGTCTCGCCTCTACTGTTGCATTGTGTTGCCGGCCTGACTGACGGAGGGAAAATCACTTCCAGCGCGTGTCATACTATTACAGCAACGTTCAAATCAATAAAAGCTCCAAGGTCACTAATTTTATTCAAACATATGGTTTTAGATGATTTCTTCTTAATATAAACGAGTCATGACTTTCTAATGTTACCCCGATGCTTCTATAATAATTTGAACTTTACTATTGTCTAATAAAAGAAATAGAATCTTTGTTTCCCATACAGAACATAACAGAATTTGACATGCTAAAGCAGAAATTTGACTACAGCTGAAAATATACTAGTATCAACAAATAATTTTCTCTTAACATATAGCTAATTACATGAAACACACTGAAAAGTTATAATAAATAAAAAAGAAAACTGGACAATTGGAGCATCATGTAGTTCATATTTAATGAGCTAGGACTTATTTAATAAGCTAGGACTAGCTCATATTTAATATTCTGACTTTTAAGCCCAGTTTGTGCCCTGCCTGAAAGAGAAATCAAATCAGGAATGACACTAGTGAGTTAAGTCAGAAGTTCTCTTATTAACTTAATAGATATCATTTGATACATTCCCCTAATTCAGGAACAATTAAGTTAAATAACTTAAATATATTATATTGCATTTGGTTAGTAAGTATTATTTTTGACATGGTCATTAATGTTAAGGTTACAAGCTTTTGTATCCATGGTGCATTGGATAGGGTGTTTAAGGACATTGGGTTGAATTTACACTGTGTATTCGTGGAAATTTTTAGTGCCCTTGGATATAATTATGGTTGGATTCCTCTTAACACGTTCGCTACCTCAATTATATGAAATTTTTATTCACATAGGCCAGCGACACATATGTGCGGCAAATCGTTTCTCGGGGTACACCACCATCAGCTGCATCAGCTGGTCACTTTGAAATAGACTCCATTGTTCCATTGTTATTAAACTGCTTATTTCTTAGCAAAGGTCTATTTTGAAGCCCTGATCTTTTCGTATCGGTCCAAAGGAATATCTGCCGCAACCATGAAACATAATAGGCCTACTGGGCTTACAACTCAGCAAATTTACAATGACGCATACGTGCTTCGCTTGGTCTGATGAAACGAAAATTCTATTTTTTACCGATCTTCATTGAATAGACCAACCGACACATATATGCGGCGTTTTAAAAATTACTCAAAAACAATAAATAAAACAAGCATTTTACGATAAGTCTAAGTGAAATAGTCCATTTACGAAAATACTCTTTTGGTCTTTCGGCAATGTTATTCCTATATCACTTGGTCTGTAAGCAATGTTCTGATGATTCCTTTTGGTCTATGGGAGTGACCGGACCGACTCACATGTGTGTCGCTCGGTAGCGAACGTGTTAAACTTCCTATTTTCTAACTAAACAGGAAGTCGATTAGAATTTGTACCCATATGTTAAGTGAGTTACACATCCGGCTGTGTAGTTATGTTTAAGATAATCATGTCTTGGATAATAAGATCCCCAAAAGCAGAAGTTACTATCAAAAAAATCAAACACATCTGTCATGATAATGATTTTAGTGAGATTGAGAAAGTGAAGGCTTATAAACTTACCTCATATTCAGGCTCAGTGTTCATCTTGAGGGTATTGAGATAGGCCTCAAGATCATTATCACAACAGGTCTTTTGAGCCGTGAGATTGTCTTTAGTGACTGACAGTAGAGCTCGCAGTATGTACTCTTTCACCAAGTAGTCGCTGAGCCGAAGTAGGGTGATAAGAGTTATGATTACTCCAGAATCAGTTAGGTTTTCTGGAAGCAACCATCATTATTACATATTTTTTCACTTGTTGAGTTTAACTTACTATGATTAGAAATTCCATTTTTTTAAGATTTTCAAGAAAACATTTTTAATACCTCAGCACAAGCATTGATTTTGTCATGTGTCCACTTGCCACCAGCAAACTGCTCACATCCTATACACATTTTCAATACTATTAGCTGTACAGGATTTTTTGGGAGGCCTGTAAATAGGTAACTTTTACAGTATGTAACAGTTACCGTGTGTACTCCAACCCATGAATTTAACCCCATCAACCCATGAATTGAATGAATTGTAGCGGCAGGTTACATTGACGGTAGATACCCCGAAATGACATCTGCAGTCACACTATTGGTCGATAATATTGTGAATCAGGGTGTCTACCAAATTTCTTATATGAAATTCCCGACTTTTCCCAACAATATGAAAAAATTCCCGACCATAAGAAACATGACTATCGCCTCCTATAACGAATACTTGAGAACAATATTTTTCAATAACTATAATTTGACGGCTGCAATGCAAGCAAAAGATCGCCAAAAGATGAGCAAGATAACCGCGATAAGTCCAAAAGATTTGCCAACCGCAATGCCACCGACATTTCCGGCTGCGGAGAGAACGAACGATTTTCCGGCCCGTTGTGACCAAGAGATTCTCCGGCCCCCGGCCGTGGTATAAACGAACGAGATTTGACGATGCGACAAAGAGATTTGCCGGCCGCAATACGACCGAATCATGTTACGGCTGTGAAACGAGTAAGCGACACAATACTATCAAGAAACAATCGGCCACCTGATAACCGAAAAACAAGCGAAACATTTCCGGCCACAATAAGACCAAAAGATTTGCCAGCTGTGTTATAAATTACAATATATCTGGCCTCGAAAAATGTAGCGATTTTCTTGTCGCAATACGACCGAGAGATGTGACGGCCGCTTAAAGAGCAAGGAACTCGTCTGCCGCGAATCGGCCGAAAAATGTTTCATTCCTAAAACGAGTGAGCGATTTTCCGGCCGCAATATGAGTAAGGAACTCATCGGCCGCAATGAGACCAAGAGATTTGCCGGCCGCAAAACAAGCGAAAGATTTCCGATCGCAAAACGACCGACAATCTTTCCGGCCACGGTATAAATGATAGATATTCCGTCCGCAAAAAGATCGAGCGATTTTCTTATCGCAATACGACCGAGAGAAGTGACGGCCGCGAAAAGAGCAAACAATTTGTCTACCACGAGACGACCGAAAAATGTTTTGATCCCAAAAAGAGTGAGCGATTTTCTGGCCGCAATACGACCGAGAGGTCTAACGCTCACGAAAAGAGGAATGAGATCATCGGCCGAGATGCGACCAAGAGATTTGCCAGCCGCAAAACAAGCGAAAGATTTCCGATCGCAACAAGTCCGAAAATCTTGCCGGTCACGGTATAAATGACAGATATTCCGTCCGCGAAAAGATCGACCTATTTTTTATCGCAATACGACCGAGAGATGTGACAGCCGCGAAAGGAGAAAAAAAATTTGTCTACCACGATTATTATGTCCTCGCTGGATACGACCGAAAAATGTTTTGGTCCCAATACAAGTGAGTGATTTTCTGGCCCAATACGAGGTCTAACGCTCGCGAAAAGAGGGATGAAATCATCGGCCGAGATGCGACCAAGAGATTTGCCGGCCGCAAAATAAGCGAAAGATTTCCGGCCGCAATAAAAGTGAAATACCCCCGTTGCAGCAGACCTGCATACTCAGCGAATTTCAAATGCAAAACAACGTATTTCAAGCAAACATAGCAAGATTTGACATGTTTTGTTAAGCTCCATAAGAATAACATGGGAAATGAGTATGCAGGTTTGCTGCTACAGGTATATTAAAACTGGATGGTTTTAATTCAATATTTAGTAGATCTGAACTAGAAGAAGCCATTTACCAAGTTTTATCAAGATATGTTGAGAAATAAGCGAGATATAGAATTTTACTTATTTCCCATAAGGTTAACATTGGGACAACGTACTGTGTTTACCACTTTCAATATCTCGGTAACCAATGGGCATAGAGCAGTGATTCAAAATACTAAATTATTTGTTTTTTTGAGCTGAATTCAATGGTGCCCACAAAAATTTGATAAATTTTATTTTTCTATGTAAAAAACTCAAAAAACCCATTTTTAGGGGGGTTTATCCCCCTTTACCCCCCCTTCCGGTGGTCCGATCGGGCTGGTTCACGAACTCGTCCAATTGATTACCACTTTACATGTCCGTACCAAATTTCATAAAGATCGGACCATTTTTGCGGCCGCTATCGTGCTAACAGACACATAGATATATATATATATAGATATATATATATATATAGATATATATATATATAGATATATATATATATATATAAAAATTCGAACGAATAGTGTTTTTTGCTTCTGGGGGCCCCAAAACGAAAAGTTATAGTGGTCCCGAGCTTAGGTCTTACCATGAGACCTACGGTAATAGCTTCTTCCCTATAGGGGAAATTCGCTAAAATGTGATGGCCGCAAAAAGAGCGACAGATTTGACTGCCCCAATGTGACCGAGAGGTTTGCTGACCCCGAAAGACCACGGGATTTGCCGACCGGGTTATAGATTTTCTGGCCTTCAAGTGGCCAATAGATGTGATAGCCTCGAAAAGAGCGCACGATTTTAAAGTAGCAATACTAACGAGAGATGTGTCGGACGCGTAAAGAGCGAGACTTGTCGGCCGCGTAAAGAGCGAGAGACTTGTCGGCCGCATAAAGAGCGAGACTTGTCGGTCGCAAAACGAGCGAGCGATTTTACAGCTGTATTAGGACCGAGAAACTTGCGGCAGCGGTAAAAACAATAGATTTTCTGGTCCTGATATAGCTAAAAATTTGTCTGCCGCGATTCGTTCGAGAGATTTTCCGGCCGAGACAATGACAATAACGAAGAGAACGACTTTTTCCTTTTGTTTTATAGCCAAATTCGAATTTCCCGACCAAATGTTGAAATTCATTACTTTTTCCTGACTATTCCCGACCTTACAAAATCCCCGACATTTTCCCGAATTTTCCCGAATTCCCGACTGGTAGACACCCTGTAAATACATTTAATACATGTAGGGCGGGACGAATGTGGGACTATGTTGGAGCAGAAGAGGTGGTTTGAAAACCTAATTGAATACAGTAGACGCCCTCTAGTTCGGCCACCTCAGGACCAGACCACCGGCCGGACTACAAAATGGCCGGACTATCCGGATGTACTTTCAAATGTAAAATAACCCTATTAAACTCATTACCTATTCTTAAAAATCAACAAAACACGTTATTTAAAACATGTTTACAGTGCTTAATTGCCAAAGAAAATATTTTGACGTCTCTACAGTATGTTCAACTGTCATATTGCGTCACTCGTAGATAGGTATGTTTTTACCTACCGTACTGAGGATCTAGAGCGAACAAAAAAACTATGTACTGTAAAAACACACTAGAAATATATTTGATAAAATTAATTTACACGTATTACTGTACTTGAATCATAACATATACAATACAAATTAAAAATCTGTTATTTTCTCTTTTTATGCAAACTAAATCCCATATCAAATCTTACTGAACAGTCCTTATATTGAAAGGATAACAAACATCGTTTGTTAGTAGAGGTCAAGTGTGTCCATCAATTACAAGCTTGCCCAAAACCCAAACTGATGTAATACTTTACTTCTACGGCCGGAAATTAAGCATTCAGGATAAATCCTGTCGAAGGTAATTCATCCATGGTGCGGCGTGGCGATATGACAGATATGAGTCACCCTCCTAGGACCGGCCGGACCATCCGGCGGCCGAACCAACCGAAGCCGAACTAGAGGGCGTCTACTGTAGTAAAAATAAAATCCCATTGGGGGGAAATCTGAGTAATATGATAAATTTTCATTTCAATATGTGGTTTAATTCGTGGATTAAAACGCATGAACAATTTTCAATGTTATAATTATCCAACACTTAGTTACTCCTGCTTTCTTATTAATTAGTTATATGTAATTAACTCTAAAATTACATTATTTCAGTGCTAATTATCTTACGGTTCCTGGGTTTGCACGAGTGAACAGTATCAAATAGAAAAACACTAATTCAAACCAAGATAATTTGAAAATCTCTACAATTAGTAGATTTTGTCTGTTCCCTTAAAAAACCTCTAATTTTTGAAAAATAATACACCGATAAATCATTACATTTTTATGGGTAATGTTGCTTCTGAAATTCAAATATTGTCAAATATTTGTAACAAAGATTTTCATTGAGGACTCACACATTTAAAGGTGACAGGATTTTCGGACCCCTGTGCAATCTACAACTCTGGGCCCTAAAATCTGGGGACCTTTTTTTTACTTTTTTCGCGTGTTTTTGAACCCCTTTTCTGCCGTTTCGAGCCCTTTTTTGGTGTTTCCGGGCCCCCTATGCATTTGCCCCCCCTGCCCCCCCTGTCACCGGCCCTGCACATTTATCAGAGGTCATTAACCATTTTTATCCCGTTTCACCCCCTCAAAGAGAGGGGGAGGGGGCTTTAATTTTTTTAAAGTTAGGCTTTCAAAAAATTGGCAGTGTTTTTGTGGTTCTTATTTTTTCAATTATATTAGACTTAAATATTCAGTTTTCTACCTGGAAATTGCCCATATAGCCATTTACAAAGACAGAATTAGTTTACAGAATTCAACTCCTTTCAATACCTAAATTTAAAAAAGTAGATGTCATTAATATTTTCTTGTTGTTACATTTTCTTTTATACTTCCAAACCTCTAGTTTGGATTAACAAGGATTGCACTGTATATCAAATTATAATAGAAAATAACCATGTACCTACTTTTTATTGTTTCATCCGTATCACACAGGGCCATGACCAAGAAAATTGTTTTGTTCACAATTTTCTCATTTCCACTATTTAAAGCTTTTTCAACCATTTGAATTCCATTGTACTTGTTGAATTGGCTGATTCCAGCAGGATTGTCTCTAGTAATGGCTGGAAAGTAATAAAACAGTTCATGTAAAATGCTCTAACATTTACTAAGTTTTTACAGTCACATTTATGAAAACTTGATTAACAAACCATAATAAATGCAGCACTAAGTTTGTGTTTAATGTTTGTTTTTCGTAAATATAGATTTAAAGCTTATATCTCCTCCAACAGCCCCCTTCAACAACTTGATGAGAGCTTAACCAAAAAATGTTTAGTGTTTACTGTTTTTCATCACAATAAAAGCTATAGAAGTTTGTTATAATGCAAAGTTGGAAGTAATTTGAAAGACCATACTAAGGCAATATGAATTAGCATTTTTCAAAAACGGGGGAAAATATAACATAAAGAAACATATTGATGATGGTCTAAATGACCTTATCAACAAGCTTCTTTTCATACAGTGGCATTATCTCGGTCTAGAGAACAACTCTCTTGAGTAAACAAACTAAGGCGATATGAATTAGATAAGTAGGTATGCAATAGGGAGTCAACCTCATAAAAAGTAGGGGTAGGCGAGCATGAAAATTTCGAGTAATCACTTGACTTTGTACAACTGCTCCAACTCGACACGAGTGGTAACAACTACTCGATAAAACGAGTCAAGTAGTTACTCCACCATTAACCCAACATTGGTGTGACGATTGAATTTCATGGCCGTTTTTTCATAAAAATAATCTCAACAATACTTCATCAAATGATAACAGAAAGTATGTTGACAGTATCAAGAAATACTATCTCACAGATTTCGGAAATTGGAAACTTGGTTATACTTAGCTCTGACCTTGCACTTATATCATTTCAATCCAACTTTCAGTATTGGTTTAACTCTTAATTTGAATTTTGCACAAACTTTGTTTCAGTCTCACTCGATTTGTAAAAATGAGAAGAAATTATGAGACGTCATAGGTTTTTATGAGACAATAACTCTAGGTTTTGGCACTTTTGTACTACAGGGGGATATCTCTCTCATATCTGATTGCATATTTTGATTAGGATTTTTGCGGGCATTTGCCACCACTGATTAGTAAAAAACGAGTTTCACGACGTTTCGTACAACCGCACGTTCCGACGTTCGTTTGATGTCCGCAAAAATCCTAATCAAAATATAAAATCACCATCACCAACAACGAATTTCAAACAAAGAATCTGATTGCAGCTGTGTCATTCGGTGCTCGACCCGACCGAATGTCAACAAATAATAGACCAGTGGTCGGGACAGGAGACAGGCAGGGTTTAGAGGTAAACAAATAGGCACAGCTCTCTCACTGGTCTCTTTTATATTTTTCCCTACAATTTCTTATCGAAGGTTTTAAAACAATTTCTTTTATGAGAAAAATAAAACTATTGTCGATTATAAAAATAAAAACTATTCAGCCTTGTGACTGTTGACATTTTACAACTATGTACATTATACACAACATTACTTTGTGATCTCAAAGTTAAAAAATCTTAATCATTAATTTTGTTGTTATTTAATCTGATATAAAAAGAATTTCTTAAAATTTGACTAAGTGACATATAAAAATATTGTTACTGTTAATATTGATAGTTGAAATAAAACATATTTTTAAGGCAAAAGGTTTTAAAAATTGGCTTATTTAGGTATGACAATGTTTTGAAAAATTCTAATACTAACAAATAACACACTTTGTTTACTAATCAATTAGTGTATATAAAAAATATTGGGCTGTGTGTAAAATTTAGAAAACTTTGTAGCAATAAGTGATTTTTTATTTTAGGAGATTTAATATGTTTGCCACCCTAAAAGTAGGCTTCAAAATATACAAAGAATTTCAGGGTTTTGTTTTTTTAAATAAGAAAAAGCAAAGATTACTCAAAATAAAGTAGACCAATTTGATAAGTAAAATTGATGAAAGATTTTAATTAATTGAAATTCAACGTCTTAATTACAGTAGACTCTCTCATCCGGACACGGTTTAACCGGACCACACTCCACGGAAGTGACATCTTGATAACCGGACGATTTTTATCAACACATTGGTTTAACCAGATGTGATCGGCAGGAAACCGACAGTACTGTATCGACGATTCTCTTCAGAAAGATTTGAGACCATTAATGGGTCAAAATCTGAAAAGGGTACAATCACTGTCCCTTCATAAAAAAATAATGTAGCCTACTGTAATTATTGCTAAAAATGTTTTATTTTGGAAGTTTAGGTCTTAATCTTATTGTGTATACTGTTTAAAATCATGAATTAAGAAGAGGTTGGGGCAAAATACTGAGAAAATACTGGCGAAAGTAGCGACGGTCACGTGTCCCCCATCCCAGTTTTACCGCTAAAGAGACGTTTTAAACAAGTTCACCAATCAAATCAGTGAAAATAAAACCCACGTTTATATTGTCGGATACAGGGAGATAATCAAATAGCGCTTATTACGGATGAATCTATATTATTAAGATGCCGAGCTCGGTTAAAAGTCATGTCCCCACCTTCAGCCGTAGCGTCGGTAGCGTAGTCTGTTTCTCATCGGACAGCGACACTACCTCTAGTAGCAGCCGACAACGAGTTTAATTCTGGAGTGTCATGGAGGCGAGCAACGATGAATGTTCGAGTCCGTCCTGTAAAATTAATTTGGACGTGGAGAGAAGTAGTTTTGTTAACTGAAATTGCCATGTATAATTTATGAGTGTAACAACGGTACATGATTTATTCTTCAACGAAAGTAAATCGCGATCCATCGTAATAGTTTAAATCGTGCGTAATACGGCCCAGTTTCAAATGCTGGTTCGTCACTTGCGATAGCGTTCGCCATTTTGAGATTAGCAGACGCAACAAGTGAAATTGTAACGCCGGTCTGGGAAGCGCCGTTCGCGAATTATGGGCAATTTAGCGTGAGATCCGCTACATTTTGCGACCGGTGTTTCAATTTGACTGATATTATCTTATATTCTTATTGGCGATGTAATTTTTTTTGTTTTATTATGCCGATTTTGACACGGAATGAAAACAATGTGTTTATTATGAAAATAATAATAGTGCAGGGTTGCCACCAACAGGGAAAAATCAAATTATGGGAGAATTTTTAATTCAACAAAAGAATGTTTACTACTGTTTTACATTCTTTTAATCAATCTGAAAATGGAGTTAGCCAATTTAAATTATTTTAATGAATTGCTCTTCTTAGGCCTATTTTCCCTTGTTGCTTTTATTGACTAGTAAATGTTTAAATTAATGATTTACAAAAGGTATTTTAATTTGTAAAATCAAATTTGGTCGAAGGGTTTTGATTGATTGTTTTTAGTTTTGTGTTAGGCCTGATTAATTTACTAAGGCCTTAGCCTTTTTTAATTTTGTAACCTAACCTTCGTTTAAAAAATGTTTGATACACATAAAATATTTAACTTTTCTATGAATTAGATTTGAAACAAAACTCGTTTAAATGATTTTAAATATGTTTTAATCATGTTACTTAATGAATTATACAGAATGCCTGAATAAGATTTTTGGAAATATTTCTTGTAAGTGGCATTATTGAGATGATTATGGTTGGCCCATTTGTTCTTGCTGTAGTTTAAAAATAAAGTTTATACATTTTTTTTTAAATAATGATTTTAATGGTTTTATGAGTTATTCTAAGAATGGCTAAAGAGTTTTAAGTACTTTCTTTTTTGTTTATATTTTTTATGCTTGAGGCCTTTTTTATTAACTTATTCAGGCCTGTCTATTTAAAAAAAATTGTAGTGAAGCCTTTATATAATAGTTGTAACATTTTGATACATAACCAAATTAAATATTGGCCTAATCATAGTTGTAATTTGAAAAAAATCAAAATAATTGTACATGACTAAGTGATAACAGTTTAAGATTTTGGAAATAAAACATCCAATAGATGATAAAAATAATATAGGCTAATAATTATAGGATATTAGAAGTTAAATTGTTATTATCGACAGTAGCCTTTGATTTTGAAGTTATATTAAAAAGATTTATATTTGTATCTGTCTAATTTGGTCCTGATTTCATACCTCTGGATGTAGTGAGGTCAGACAAGTTGTTTTTGAGAGATAAGTATTCATCTCTTTAACAGAAGTCACACACGTGTAACAGAGGTCATATCCATGTAACTGAGGTCATGCGTTGTAACAGAATGTCACATTTTAATTTTTTTATTTAAAAATATGTATGGTCAAAATGTGTATAAATGGTTATATTTTTTCAATTAAGTGCAATTTCAAAATGGTACTCAATAGTTTTCATGACAATGAAATGGAGTAAACACATTGAGGTTAAAAAACCTGAGCAAAACTTGTATTTGTAGGTGAATTACATCTTTTCTAAGCTATTATTAAGATATAGATCAATCAAAAGTAACAGGTCTGTAATATATTTAAAAACAGAATATCTGAGCAACAAAAAATATGAAATAAAATGGGTTTTCCCTTTTATTTGATTATGTAATATTGATTTAGCTGAGTGTGACCTCTGTTACGAAAAATGGGAGTTTCCTATATAAAACTGCCTCTCCCATCGACATACTTGGGTAATGGTGCTTTCTTTCTATTTTCTCATATTCTTTAGGGTTCAAAGTATTAAAAAATGTAACTGTCATTTAGATACCAGTAATAACTTTTTGGTTTTTTCCTACTTTGTAATTGGACCCTTTTCAGATTTTGACCCTAATCATGTGTCTAAATCAAAGGTTTTTAGCATATACCGTTTGCATTAGATTTATAATAATATCCGGTTTCAGGGTTCGTTTAACCGGAAAACTTGTTATCCGGACAGGTCTCGGTCCCGAGGTGTCCGAATAAGAGGGAGTCTACTGTACTAAAAAACAATATGAAAATTTAATTTTTACATTTCACTTAAACTACCCACCTGACTCAATTCTCTATAGTTGGTTTAATACTCGACTCATACTCGCCCAACCCTGGTAATAAGGGAAAAGATACTGCACTGATTAATTTTAACAGTCATACTGTTTACAAAACAATTAAAAAAAATTGAGGCTCTTTTGACTAGGGACATAAAAAAAACTGACTGAGAAATAAAAGCCCATTGAGGATAAGGGACCTTCTTAAGCCATTTAATAACTTGAAGAATTCTCCAAAAGATTTTAGAAATCAAATTGCTAGATCACATGAATGCCTGAAACAGGAGAACCTTACTATATTGGCAAGCTGTGAGGTAGATCAAAACAGAAACCTCTAATTCCTTGGGTGCTAGATGCTTTAAACATTCTCTTATGGAATGATTCAATGTTTTTATTCTACTATCTCCAACCATTCTTTCCTTGCTGTTACTTAGATAAAAAATAAACTTAAGATTAGCAGATGGATGCACAACTGACAAATGCTGACGAAACAGTTAAAACAGTGATTAGTAAGAATAAAGTGTTACCTTAGTACTAGACCAAATATCTATAAAAAAGATGAAATTACCTTCGTAACTACAGAAATTACAAATTTACATTCTAATAGTGGTGTCATACATGGCAGGTGCGTGAATAGTATAAGTCGAAACATGACAGTATAAAAATATCATTAAGTTATGAACATTATTAAATACCTGAGACAGCTGCAATGGCGTTGAACATGGCTTCTTTGTTGGGATCTGAAGAAGCCATTTCCATCAAGGAACCAAATATTTCATCAGTCAGAGAGAGTTTTTGACAGTAGGGGTTATTTTTACAACATTCGACGATGATAGCTGCCGAATACTTGCGAAAGGAAGCATGCTTACTCTTCAGTAAAGGAGTGATAACAGATATTCCATTAATTTGATAGAAAGCTGAAAAATTACATATTATTTAGATTTTTTAAATCATAAGATGGTTAAAAATATAGTTTTTAATTTAAACACAAAATTAGTAATTAAATTCATGTGTGTGCATTTGCTTTCACCAACCAGTTTCAACTGTTTTTTTTTTCTTTAACAAATCATATGTTCAATGTCTCTTGCCATCAAAAGATGGGACCAAATTTCAAATAACAAAAACCTGATATTTCATTTAACTATTAAGTTTCAGTGAGAGCGGTGCTTAAGCTTTTAGGGTTGTCCCAATCAAAACACTGGTGGGTCAATTCTGGGCCTTTTTACACACTCTTATAACAGAGGAAAACAATGTAGGAAAACATACAATCAGTGCTTGGTTTGCAGCGGAACGGCGCTCCAGGCCTTTTTTGGCCATTAAAGACGATCACGTAGTATTGGCAGTGGCAACTTTGCCGCAGATGATGATGGCTTTTAATCGGCCAGAGTAATTTTGCCGTGAGTGACGATCGCGCGTTATGAGTGCGCAAATTACTGTGATACTGTTATCTTTAACACCGATTATGAGATAAAGACCACAGCACATAATTGGTGGAAATGTAAGTTTTCTCTAAATGACAATCGCACGTAATGTACAGGAATTACGTGTGAATTTTTGGCCTGAAAGTCCCTAATTTTTGTCTAGTCTCGAGCTAAGTTGAACGCTGAAAACGCTCAAAAGACCCAAAGACCTTAACAAGAGTACAACGCTAGCAGTAAAAAATAAAAATTCTTTTAAAACATTTTTAAAAATTACATATTTTTTCTATTTTCATTTTGTTTATTAAAAAATTGTATTTCAATAAAATGTGACTATTTAATCTTAACTAACTATTCACACAAACAAATACAGTAGAATCTCGCTAATCCGTCACCTACGGGACCGGGGGCATGGTCGGAACAGCAAAAAGGCCGGATTATCGGATGAACTCATTTTATTGATATGGAAACGTAAAAAACTGTATTTCGATTAGAAAAAATTGCATTAAGAGTGTTTAACAAGCTACTGTACTGTAAAAAACAACATTAGGGCCAAAAAAACTAACCGTACCAAATGTTATTGCTCTACTGAACGATATACTCACTCCCAATGAGTAATGCGTCATCGACAGGAGCCAACCTGAACGGAGGAATGCACCCGAAATGTAAACAAACATCAATTTCCAATTGCGTGGTCGGACTAACCGATGAGAAAACCCCGCTGAGGGCGAACTAGCGGAGGCGTATTTCCGCGGCAGCATGGTCGGATTAACAGAGGAGTCGGACTATCGGAGGTCGGACTAGCGAGGTTCTACTGTAATTAATATTTTGATGAAGGGATTAATGGAAGGGTACATGTACCTCGTGGTAAATTATAGTTCTGGTGCCTCATTTTCTACAAATCAAGCACTGCATATAGTTAATTTGTTTTGAAAAACTCTCTGAAGGAACTATACTTCCTTAAAACAAATTATGTTCTTCCTATTAAACACTATATTAGTAGTTTATGCAACGATTGTATAATGAATGCCTTTAAGCCACGAGTGAGATGAAGTTAGAACACAAGCGAAGCGAGTGTTCTAAATATCTCACGAGAGGCTTAAAGGCATAATACAATTGTTGCATACACTATTTTATCTACGACCAACAATATATGAAAAAAATTTCCCCGAAGTTAAACAAAACTCATGACTTTTACTAATGATGGAATAGGTCAGCTCAAATTTGAGGTTAGGCAAATAAGCAGACTGAACCATGAATCATTGTGGAACAATCAGCTGATGGGATAAGTAAACTCAAACATGAATCGTAATGCAACAATCAGCTGATGTGCGAATTGCATAATTGTTATTATGACACTACTACTTCCGTCAAATGCCGAGCTCTCATTGGTCTAGAAACAGTACTCTAAAGTGACTCCAGTACTCTAAAGTCGTCATTATGCAACTGCTTGGTTTTTGGTGTTTTAATGTATATAATGTTTATTGTAATACCATAATTGGTGCTTATTGCAATGGTCGTGGATAAAATTGTTTTTCATATTATATTTATTTAAAGTAAATTACTTTCTTGCCTACAATCGGTTTGTTAGTTGCTTAACCATTGTGACAGCTTTAAAAATTGTAGAAGGGTTAATATTGGGAGGTCGTAAAACACAGTGAGGGGCCAGGATGGGGGAGGGCTCACCGTATATGGAGACTGAGGGTTAGCATGTTATGGTTTCATTAAGGAAAATATTTTTTTTAAAGTTGAGGACCACTTGTCATTTTTCACAGGTCGGATTTTAGATCCTTTAAAAGTTATAAGGCTAATTCCATGCTCGTTTGGGGGAGTGTTTGTGTGATGGCTCAGCGCCTGTTATGATTCTGTTGTGACCCGGGAATAGTTTTTTTCTC
The DNA here is from genome assembly GCA_035578135.1 of Flexamia atlantica. Lineage (NCBI taxonomy): Eukaryota > Metazoa > Arthropoda > Insecta > Hemiptera > Cicadellidae > Flexamia > Flexamia atlantica. Next base: position 13,983,697 of record JAQJVK010000010.1, read on the forward strand.
TTGTGTTGTTTTTCCCTTTTTTTACCTTCAGACAGAGAAAGGAGTTGATAGTGACATGGAATGTCAGTTTGGCTTTAACCAAGGAGTACTCAGAAGTGCTGTTTTCCTAATCTACAGCACATGTTCTTTTTTAATTTTGCATTTTTTCTACTTAAGTGCATCCTTGGCTGAATACTTTGCACGGTTCCCCTGCACACTAGACTACAACCAATGCCAGATCCAAGTGTGGGTGAATGCAAGCATGTGGTTGGGGGCAGGCGAGTGTGTATTCTCAATCAGGGTTGGTACATAAAACAGAAAGAACGTCAGGTATTTGACATCTGTAATGGTGAAATTTTATGCCTTTGGCTATGCACCTAGCTGTGCGATGGTGCCATACCCATCCCCGGGTGAGTGTGCCACTACTCGGGCCAGTTCTGTGGTAGGCCTAGCATTTTTAAAAAGACTTACGTATTAAAAAATAAGAACATTTAAATTATTTTTTAATGTTTTAAAAAATGTCTATTTTTTATTTTCATGTCGGTTGTGTTAGTGAATATAATGTGTCAATCCAAATTGGCAAATTATTCTGAAATGAACTGGCAATTACAGGAATTAGGCTTAGAAATGTTTTTAGATTTAGACTAGAACTATAAAACCTGACATCTAAAAGTGCAAGAGACCAACGCAGCGACATTGTTATAAATACTTAAAAAAAAATTCTCAATAACAGAAGCACGATGATGCACTAACGATGATTACAAAATTTTTATAAATAACAATAAAATATCTGCAATACTCTTTTTGGCAATTGGAGACCACTATGTATATTGAGAGATATGAAAGGGTTTTAAACTAAACTGAAAATTGTAAATTAGTGAAGGGAATCTTAAATCAAAATCCTTATTTTATTGATTTTTTCAGACTTTCTGATGGAATTTGAACTCCCCCCAACTCCTTCTGGGTATGGCTTTGAAAGCAGCTTGAAACAGAAGCTGTTCTTGCTTCTGCCCTATAAGACTTAGGCAATTAAACTTTTCAACACCAAGTTTTTTTATAAAAAAAGAAAATCATTCCCAAAATTGGTGTGGTATTTCAAAAATTGTTAAAACTAGGCCTAAGTGTTTTTAAATTTGCCAGTTTTTCAGTCTGATGTATTCAACCATTTAAAAAGGCCCTAAACATTTTCTCTTAAACTTTGCACTCAAGTTCAATCAAAGGTGCAATCAGTTCAGGGTGTAATCATATTGAGCAACCACTCAACATTAACCTCGTTAAATAAACACAAAATAGGCTGGACTAAATCAAAAATATCAGAGTACAATCATTAGTTTGGATGTAAGGTTAATATTACTTACCTTGAGCAAAATCAATTTCGTACATAAAATCGATTAACTGTTCGAATGTTTGCTCATATTTACTCAAGTTGGCATCCACCACATTTTCAGGTTCAGTATGAATTTCTTTTAAGATATCAACTCTCTTCTGAATTTCCGGAACAAAATCCACTACCAGAGCATCCAATGCTTTCTCCAAGAATTCTTTTCTCTATAATAAAAAAAAAACAAGACAATTAACCTACATTAATTATTATTTAATCATACATTAATCTGAGGTCAACACTTTAAAAATGTACTTTTATAGAGACCAAATAATTTTGAGGCTGTTACTAAGAAATCTTTTATGCATTACACATTAATAAGTACTTTATAGATCTAAAGAAGAAGATGTGATGTGGAAAGTGAAAGGTGAAGTCGGAATTTTCCGGTTTTGTGTTATCCTGAAATTAAGCATTAAAAATTGTGAACAATTTGATATATAATTTATAGTGTTACTAGTTTTTTCGTCTTTGAGCTATTGCCTTTTGCTCATCATTGAGGCATTCAAGGAGCAATTATGTACAATTAATTGCTCATTTATTACAATAAAACTAACTATTATTACCCTACGTATAAATGGTCTCTTGAAAAGACAAAATTTAGTAGCCAAAATATCCTTCATAAAAAGGGACCTCTTGTCGGGACCGTATGAGATTGGTGAGAAATTTTGTTCTCTTTACACCAAACTTTGTTATAGTTCTCTAAAATTCCGCTATAATTCAGGGAGTTCATTTTTTGGACCAAAGTCTTCTTACGAAGTGCATGTTGGAAATACGACCTCTTGTCGTTATCGCGAAATAACATAGAGCGACAAGAGGTCCCTTTTCTCAAGCCATGCAGAGGCTAACAAAATGATTTATTTCGACATTTAATTACTTCGATTCGATATTTTAACTGATACAGGCCTGATCTATGATAAATGAGATCTCTATCACAATCGATAGAGACCCGAATTTCGATATTTTTGACCCTAATCGGTTATATCGGCTGTACTGAAAATTTTTCTTTGCCGACAAGAGGTCCCTTTTCCCTTTCCACCTCACATTTAAAGAACTCATTATAGGCCTAACGTGAGTTTTCCACCACCAATATCCTGATGTCGCACCTTATCCCCGAGATAGTATGAAAGTGTCACAGGATGAGCCAGGTAAAACCTACAAAGGTGCAAGTGCACACCTAATACTTCTTACTCCTCTGTCCTTACTCTAATAAGAGGTTAGAAGTAGGACAGAAAGAACCTGTATAACCGTAGATTCAGCACTGTCAAAAGGATCTAGGCCTACTATCTAAATCGTTTATAGACGTTTATAAATCGCTGACAGACCAACCGGGGTTTTTTCCCAGAATGAAAATCAGTGACACCAAGTACCTATATAGGCCTAGAACTATAAAATTTGATAAATGTATCAACATGTATGGTAATTTGATTGGGTTTCCTACTTCGTGACATCTGGTAGCACTGTTTATCTAACGAGTTCTTACGAAATTTGTTTAAGAACTTTCTATGGGTGCTTAGTTTAAGAATATCAGGAATAAATAAATAGGCTATACAGTAGGTAAAACAAGCACACAGACAAATGTTAAGACTTGTATCAAACCTCATAGGCCTAGCTGTATCTACTCGGAGGCACCGATTTTGGTACAAGTTTCGCAGAAGGAGCACACCCACTCTATCTTGGGGACACGGTGGGAACCAGGGTTGTCGGGTGGGGGACGAACTATCAAAAGCCCGCAACCGAATACGATCGATGTATCGATAGCTTATCGAAGGGATATATCGAGATATGGAATTTTATAGTAATCGGTGTTAAATCGGTGGTACCCATTCTGGTGACGCCCTGAGTGGTGCCTCCCAGTGGCTGACTGCTACAGCCCGAAGTGACGCCTTCGGCATCACGGCGCTTTCAGTCACAGCGCCTTCGGTTAGGACTGTTTCAAGCTCTTAAAGATACGAAATTTGTAGACGGGCATAAGTCCCAAAGGGGGAAAATTGCAGCCGAGCAAGAACACGTTGTCGGCTATTGTAAAACGGCGCAAACCACTAAGAAACGATTGTGAACAAAACAACCTATCTTATTGCAGGCTGGGATAAACGTGTTTAATCGCCTGTGACACCCGCCGCATAAAGATAAGGAAATAGTTAGGACATCACTGTAACTAAATAAGATTAACAAAGAAGACGTTCATTCGGGTGTTTTGTTTCGACGGAGTGAGTAACACAAATAAGATAGACACTAAACATTTCATAGCGTGAAAGTCAAATGTGACAGCCAATCGCAGGAAAGGAATGCGGCCGCTTATGATTGGCTGATCCACTTTTGTCTATTGATATATCGTTCGTTTACACACGTTGGCACTTGATTGTTCCCCGCCCAACAACCCCGGTTCCCACCAACTCCCCTAGATAGTTATGCGAAATAAATCGGTAAAATATCGATTGCTCGGTGATAAGTTGCATGTGAATATCGATATATCGTTTGGATGGATGCTTGACTATCGATTGTTCCCTACCAGTTCCCACCGTGTCCCCCAGATAGTGAGGCGAAGCGTGCCCCTTCAGCAGAACTATAACCCCGATCGGTCGATTTTCTCTCTTTATGGGGAAATAACATTGTCAGCTGGTCGGTCAGTCAGTCAGCGTTTTATATAGACCTATGACAGAATGTACTAAAAGTAGGGTATAAAAGTAAACCTGTGTCTTATCTACCTCTGGACTGATTGGTCTGGGGTGTGATTCAAGAGGGGTGTTATCAGATGTAATGCTAGTAGTCATGTCCAACACATCCAGCAATATTTGTGGCTGTCTGGCCCTAGATTGGTGAGCTACTGTTCGGCCTACACTCATATTAGAGGGGGCACTGCTATTTGATGAAGGCTGATTCCCAGAATTGGGAGAACTATCACTGGTCTGATTTGGTTGTACAGGAACAAGGCTCATCACATTAGGCCTAGGTGACTGTTCTTGATTACTCGTAGGAGGCACTTCACTCATTTTGACAGTGAATATTAGTCCTGACTTATATAGCCTATTATAAAACCGATGAAGAAATGTTTAACTGAAATTAAAGAACAATAACCACAATCCTTGCCTCTACACGATTCACTCAAACGAACTCTAGTTACGTGAAGCAAGAAATGAAACAATAAAATTGAAATTGAAATTGAAATTCCAGAATATTCCTACATGTGTACTACTCTTGTTATTATTCTTCTAAGTTTGTTTTCGTGACTTTGTGGCAGGCTAAATTTTAACATCCATGCAACTCCGTAACTCCCTTTGTAATGGCAAATTTTCTTAAGAAAGCTAATTAAGAAAATTTTATTCAGTTTTCCTAAGAGTTTCTGATCCGGACATGGACGTTTTGAAACATCCCCTCATTAAATGCAAATTGATGACCAAATATTTATTATATTCATAGGGATAAGGGGCCGTCCATAGATTACGTCATCGCTTTTTCCCATTTTGTACCCCCTCCCTACAATCATTCTACCTTCTTAATCTGCCTGACCCCACCCCCCTATTGGAAAATGACGTCATAAACAACAAACTCCCACAATAATGCTAGTCTTAGGGAAAGCCCTGTTCAAGGTTTCTTCTATTCTTCTATTGGGGTTTTTAAAACCTCAAATTAAGTTATATACCCATATTGAGCTAATTTGTTATTAGTCAACGATTCTAACCAGCAATATTTATCCTTGTATCTTGTAGCTAGTACTAGTAGTGATGTCTGCTGACGTTGCCTGTGAGTGCCTGCAAATCCTAAAACATTGGTCATTAAAATCTGCATTTACCATGACTTTCTTCTGACCTGAAGCTAAAATGACCATTTTACGGGCGATTGTAAAAATCTATTATATTGTTTATAATGATTTTTTTAAACTGTTTAACTTTAATTTAATGAATTCAAATCTAATGTTTACATCTTCATATCTAAATTAGTTTTAAAACAAAATTTGAAACTGACGTCATCCCAGAGTTTTTTTAGTTGGTTAGGTTAGATTAGTTTAAGTGGTCTAAGTTAGTTTAATGATAGTTAGACGGTTTTTATAACATAGTTGGAAGTTCTGCACCTGGACGTTTTGAAACTTTTTCTTGGGTCCCCTTAGCGATTAATCCTGTACCTTTGTCAAAATCGTACTGCCTTAAGACTGAACGGATTGAATCAATTTAACCTGGGTTACAGCCTGGTTTACACAACGACCAGTACATTGGTTAGTAACACTTTTAAACAAAAGAGAACGGAAGAATGTTTTCTACTGTCCTACTGTCTGATCGTCGTGTAAACCAGACTTTACGGTTTAACCAAGGAGGTTAGATCTGGAGGTAACGCGCAATAGTCATAGAGTAACATTAACAGACTATATATTTTAAAGGTCGTTGATATGCATTTTGAAATCAAACTTTTTTTAGTTTCCGTTTCCCTCTCTAACTACATTGTCACATCCAGTGGCATTTTAGAAGTTTTCAATTTATGGAGCTTAATTATTATCTTAACAATTAATTGAGCTATAATTAATTATTCATTCAGGGAATTGTCAAGGTAATCTGAGAATTTTAAGAAGTAATAGTAAAATTTAATTGGAATATTTTTTAAATTGCCTCAAGATCATCAAAATTTGTAAGTCGATCTTGTTTCACAAGTTTACAAAAATTGTTCAGCTTGTACGAGTAATATAAATATTAGATCATCAAACATGGATGAAAATAAAGTAGATGACACCACCCAACATGTGGATGAAGCAACAGCTGGAAGTTCCCATCACCAAGACTCCTCGGACATTACTTCAAATACTTCATCGGAGATGGATAAAGAAAACGAGGACATAGCACATGGAAAGCGTAAACCTTTACAAGTGATATGGGAAAATTCGGATACTCCCAAAACATCTCAACAATATGATCAGTCTATGGAGCCTCGAAAGCTTAATTACTGCTCATGCTCAGACGAAGAGGGTGAGGAAGGTAAAATTCGACATAAAGAAACTGAAGGTGATCAGTTAAAGAAACCAGAGGTTTTTAAAGTATGGCGTGATTCTTTGTAGATAGATCTCCATGACAAGCAAAATAATCTAATTTATTCTTTCTGTTATTTAAGCTTATTAGATCCAACTTGATAAGTAACTGACTTATATTTCAAGAATTGGCTTTCAAAGTTTGAGTATTATCAATGATGTTAATGTAAAGCACATTATGTAGAATTTATATAGGTCATAAGTCAATATAAAGATTTTTAGCTTGCATGAATTGTTTGTGATAGCGACCAAATATAAAATTAAATAATCATCGTTATTTTTGGATATTGGATTTTTTTTCTCCTACTTTAATTAAATTTAAATTCCGATGATCCTCAATGGTTCGGACAAATGATAGTGTGAATGCCCTTGTAATGTGAATGACCTTCAGCCACAGTCAATCAGTTTTAGTGAATTTTCTCTACAGGGAAGAAGCTATTACCTTAGGTCTCATAGTAAGACCTAAGACAATGATTACTTTTCCTATTGAGTTCCCCAGAGGCCAAAAATACTATTCTTTCATTTTCATAAATATATATCTGTGGCTTGGTGCTATGTCCAAAATTTACGTATTTGAGATAAAGTTATCATGACACTCTACATTATTTATTTTATTAAGTACAAAAAAGGCCAGAGTCAAGGTAAATTTTTATTTGTAAAAAGGTGAAGAAGGGCTGATTGCCATATAATTGCCAAGGGGCATATAGGCCCTTTGTATTGTCTTTTTTATTACGAAAAAGGCCAAAGTAATAGACATTGGCAGTTTTTTAAACAAATTTCCTTGAAGGTATAAGCTATAACTGTAGGTCTCATGATAAGACCTAAGCCCGGGACCATGACAAATATTTGTTTTTGGGCCCCCAGAAGCAAAAATCACCATTCTTTCGGATTGTCTGTCTTTTAACATGATAGCGACCGTAAGGGGGATAAACCCCAACAATAATTGGTTTTCTGAGGTTTAAATTTTTGTTAGAACCATTGAATTCAGCTCAAAAAAAACAAACAATTAGTACTTTGAATCATTGCTCCATGTCCATCGTTTACCAAGATAATGAAAGTGGTAAACACAGTATGTTATCCCAATGTTAACCTTATGGGAAATAGGGAAGTTTTATATCTCGCTTATTTATCAACACATCTTAATAAAATTTGGTTTTTGGCTTTATCTAGTCTAGATAAGATATAATGTACATTGGCAAAGAATCCCTGATACTTCCATTTTCATGGCAGCAAACCTGCATACTCATTCCCTATGATATCCTCATGGGAAATTAAAAAAAATCTTTCTCTGCCTTACTATATCTTAAGACATCTTGATAAAACTTGGTATACAGGTATGGCTTCTTCTAGGTCTGATCTACTAAATATTGAATTATAATCACCCAATTTCAACATGCGTGTAGCAGCAAACTTGCATTGTGATTCCCCATGTTATTCTTACGGAGCATACAAAAACAAGTCATATCACACTGAATTAAAATACTCGTATGTCCTTTTGCATTTGAAATTTGCTGAGTTTGCAGATCTGTTGCAAAGGGGGTATTTACGAATTTAGTAATCTTTTCTATAACAAGAAAGGCCAAAGTAACAAATATTGGCCCTTTTTTACAAGATGTTGTGCACCAACCTAAAACATTTGCTCTTATTTCATTCATAATTTGTTAAGTTATCATATAGTTATTTACAGTAGAACCTCGATCAACCGTCACTCTTTTAAGCATATCACTGTCGTTATCCGTTACTGCTACCATACTTATAATGTGTCGTAAGAAAAGCCGTGAAACACTGAACATGTACAACGTACACTTGTTGTATGTTTGTACTTTAATAAGAAATATGTATTATCCACTTATACAAGATATAATTTCTTCCAAAATCTTTTAAATCTACACTTACTGTTGAGGTTTATAGTGAAATTTCTGTTATCGGTCTGTTCTTTAATTGCCACACTCTGGGTCCCAAGGGTGACAGATAACAGAGGTTCAACTGTATTTCAACTGTATATCTGTATTTTTCTCTTATAAAAATAAAATAGGCCTAGGGGCCTACATATAAATTTTAGAATTCTGATTTATTTACAAATTCCTTGTTATATCTTGTAATAATGCACTCACTTTCTGTTTTCAATGCTTTGCCAAAGTCTGGAAACAATAAATTACCTTTAATTTTGATATACGACAAATGATTGTGGTATCTCACTAATAGTAGATCAAAAATAAAGTAAAATAGAAAAATTAATGGAATAAGGGTCAATGTTTTGTGTGGACACACGACATTTTGTAAAAAAGGACCAATGACCGTTTAAAATTTTAAATTAAAATTTTTTGGAAGAAAATTAATTTTAGGCTATTAGGGTATTCCATTAAAGAACAAAAACAAAAAACATCACATAAATAGATCAATTTATTGCCCTTCAATTTGACTGTAAAAAATCAGACGGAATCTTTGAACAGGGGTAGCAGAAAATCAGCAAAATGGACATTGGCCCTTTTAGCCATCCATAAATTACATAACGCTAAATTTGGCCTTTTCAGACGCCCCTTCTCCTGTAACAGGTTTGTAACACTGGCACTAATCACCCTCAACAAGTTTGGAACACTGTACTATCAACCAGTGCCGGCCTTAGGGTAGAGCAACAGGGACGGCCGCCAAGGTCTTGCGCTTCTTGGGTCTGATTACTTTGATAAAATATATAACAACAAATAATAACTTTACAATAAAACAGCACAGAGATATTTATAAAACCATGAGAATGATTACATGTAATGTAATATTAAAACTACAATTGAAAAAGGTGGAAAAACGGTAAGCCAAATACGATCTTCACCTTCTAGGGTATTTGATAAAGGTGTACGGTTTGCACAAAAAAAATAAGGCCTACAGAAAATAATAAGGTGTGAACTTACTGGAGTGGTCGTGTGGTCAGACTCTGTCATGATCGGCACCGTGGATGACTCCGTTCTTGGTTGTTTTGTTAATTGGGCATGAATGTTAAGTACTGTTCAAACCCAGCATCCAACCCGGTCCCAACCAAGTTCATTTAAAAGTCATTCTTTTTTCCAATTTTTTTATAACTAGACGTTGTTCAAACTTAGTTCCATTTGCATTATCGTGAGACAATATAATACTAACATTAAATAATATTTATAAACTGTGAATCTTAACTAGAGAAAACTATTTTAGAATAAAAAAAGACTTAGATTCTTTAGGTTGAGAATTTAGGTAGCGGTGTGTCTAACCTCCCCACCCTCTCCCATAATGGTTCAAAAACGCTGCCGAAACCCCCACTCCCCCCTAGGGTTGTTATGTAATTTATGGATGGCCCCTTACCCTGGTCTATATGACATGCAAAATGTAAATGATTTTGCAAAATTAAAAAAATCTAGTTTTATTAAAATAGGGGAACATGAAGCTTAGAAAGACAGAAGCAACTACAAAATCTGATATTGGAATTGTTGGATGAATGTTTTTTCCACCGATATTCACAGGTTTTCTTAACCATTGACACATTCATTTAACCCAAATGCTGACAGGCCAGGGCCCGGGATTCTAGATTGCACAGGGGCCCGAAAATCCTTTTACCGGCCCTGGCTATGTTTAGATTTTACTCCTTGTAATAAGAGTAAAAAGGTAATTAATTGTCTCGTAATTGTCTTCGGAAGTGGGGTGACCAGATTGTTTCCAAATAAAAACGGGACACTTAAACAAAACTCACCCCCCCGCCCCCCCAATCATCAATACAACACATCTCACACCAAGGTGTTTAATTATATAGGGGTCTCTGTAATTTACAAATGTTTTAATTGAAGAAATTAAGTATCAACCTGTTTTTGAAGCTCTTAGATCATGAATTGTATTTTAAATTTATTGAACTTATTACAGCACATGATTGTTACAGTTTTTCTTTAAGAATTCAATAAATGGTATGCAGCCATGAAAGGTAATTATTATTTGAATCGCCGCATACTGAGGATTAAAAATAATCAAGTCACATTTTGAAGACCTGTACATTTTATTATAAAAGAAAAAAGATTTTCTGTCAATAAATTATGTAGGTGGTAATATATATATTAGTAGGATCAAAAAAGTATCATGATTATCTTAAAGTTCTTATCGTTAATTGTTAAGATGGGCCAACAGCCATACAAAAATTAAACAATAAGTTCATTAAACGTTTCAAGTTTTGTTATACTTGTCACTTTCTCCAGTCCTCTTTCTCTTTTTTATAGTTGCAAAACTAGCAACAATCCATTTTGAAATTATATGATACTTGAAGAAGAACTTCAAGTAGATGGCGTAAAACTAAACTCTTGTTTTTAGCATTTGGTAAAAGTTAGTAATATTTTTTTATAACCGTAAGTAATGTGAGATACCTCAAAATTTTTAAGATAACTTTAGGTATGTTTTTTATATAGGGTGTCCCTAAACAACCTGGTCCCCTTTTTCTGTTTTTGTTCCTTGCATAGGGACAAACAGATTTTGTAATATAACCATGGGTCTCCCATGCCCAGTTTTCCGTCTGTCTGTCTGTATGTGTTTTTTATAAACAAATTCATAACTCCTAAACGGTTTGAGGTACCGCGTTGAAATTCTGCACAAATGTTTATCTTATTAGGTCCTATCTATGTTTGGAAGTATACAAAAATATTGTTAACTGTTTCAAAATGGCGGCCATTTAAATTTTTTGATGCCAAATTTCACAAAAACCGTTAATTTAAACAGAAAATTGCAAGATACACAAAAGTAAGTTTATTTTATGTAGTTTTCAATGATACCTTGATTGTTGAGATTGGATGAAGATTCACTGAGAAATTAGTTTTTTTGTAATGGATGACCACTTTTCCCCATATAAACAATGTTAAAATACGGGGTGTTAAAAATCAAACTTTAACGGCTTAAATCCACTTAACTATTGAGTTTAGGAAAAAATGTCAAAAAATAATAAGTTCTTAAAATTAAGCGTAGAATCCAAATACGTCATAAAATACAAGGTGTTCCATAAGAAAAATCAAAGTTGTCCGCCATATTGGAAAATGGTGGCCATTCACAAGAAAATGGAATTCATATTTTTAAATGTCTTAAAAAAGTAGGTGAAGTCCCCCGTTTAAAGTTATCTCTAAATCCAATAGTTTCTGAGATATCAATGGTGGCACAGTTAAGCTGGACACGCCTTAATTTTAACATTGTTTAAAGGGAGAAAAGTGGTCATCCAATGTGAAAAAAATTAATTTCTCAGTGAATCTTCATCCAATCTCAACAAACAAGGTATCATTGAAAACTACATAAGATGGACTTACGTTTGTGTAACTTGCAATTTTCTGTTTAAATTAATGGTTTTTGTGAAATTTGGCATCAAAAAATTTAAATGGCCGCCATTTTGAAGCGGTTAACGATATTTTGGTATACTTTCAACCGTAGATAGGACCTAATAAGATAAATATTTGTGCAAAATTTCAACGCTGTACCTCAAACCGTTTAGGAGTTATGAATTTGTTTGTAAAAAATACAAACAGACAGACAGACGGAAAACTAGGCATGGGAGACCCATGGTTATATTGCAAAATCTGTCTCTATGCAAGAAACAAAAACACGAAAGGGGACCAGGTTGTTTAGGGACACCCTGTATATAGCCTAATTTTTAAAAAATGGGACATTTTACGTCCCGACAAAGTTTTTCAGGACAATGAAACACAACTTAACAAAAGGACTTTTACGTTTTTTACGGGATGTCTGGTCACCCTATTCGGAGGGGATAAAAGGATTTATTTTGTCCTCTTGAGGAAGGAAAGTAAACCTGTAAGAATAAGATTGCAATCAATAATTCAACAACTGAACTCTTTCAATCTTCCATATACAGACATGAAAATATTTTGCAACTCAACAAATTGCAGGCACTCACTTTACTTACTTTACAGTAAAACGCCGATTATCCGAACTCCAATCATCCGAATCGCCAATTATCCGAATTGGTTTTAAGCATAATAACAGGAATTGTGGACGTTCGGGAAAGCAAAAATGCGCTCAAGATTAGGTAAATTTTTGTTTTGTACCGGTATTCATTTTAATGAATTGGTTAATCGTGTTTTAAGTACTGCAGGTGCCTAAAACCGATATTTTTAATGTCCTGTTCTCGTTTTTGCTATTTATATCCAATGTATAGGTGTTTTATCCAATTATCCGAATTTTTGGTTATCCGAATCGACCTTGGTCCCAATTAATTTGGATAATTGGTGTTCTACTATACTTTTACCATCACTTGGCATCCCATTTCCTCGGTCAAAGATGAGGGATCAGTCAATGGTGCCCTCTTGATGAAGAACACTGAGCCTACAGGTGTGGGGGGGGGTGTTGGTAGGTTATGTTGGATCCCAAACAAGCCTCTCAAAACTCTTCTAAAGAATAAAAGCTTTTTTTAGTCTAAAAAGCTTTTGAGTTATACTTTAAATTTTGTTGTATCTGCAATTGACTCGAATGAGCTACTACATATGAGTAGTATGTGTGAGTGCAAGTGGTTGTGTGTGTGTGTCGTGCCGCTGCCAGCTTGGAGGCATTGCCGTCAGTGAGGTATATGTTTTTGTTTTAATTTTCTATTTGTATATCCTGTATTATGTTTAATGTGTTTTGTGTGAATTTTTGTGTGAGTGAGATTTCTGTGCTGTTGAATGTTGGATGAATGTCAATTGTTTGTAAAAAAAACAAACAAATATAGGCCTAGGTTAAACAGAAATAAGTATAATGTAACTTTAAGTAGAGTCACTTTAATATAGGCCTAGGTTAAATAGAAATAAGTAAGTTTATGTAACTTTAACTAGGGTCACTTGAAAATGAGAGGATTTTCAATACCTCTCAAAATGTAAGTTAGTGTAGTTTTAACACTAGAAGCTAAAGGAAAAGTCCAAAATACTAAATAATAATTTTGATTTTTCTTGAAATTATTTTTTTACCATTTCTATGTTTTTTTACTTACTGCAACAACTTTCATAAGATTTTATACTAAATCCTTTTCAATAGGCGTAGACTTAAAGTGTCTTTAAGGTAGAGTAAAGAGATATGGTACACCTAAGATCAATCTTGTCTGTCCTAAGATTAATGATCATGCCAAATTAGAAGTTTAAAATAATTTGAAGTTTAAATCGTCCATATTGAGTAAAAATAATTTACTAACATATGACAATTTAGTAAAAAAAAACACATTCAGGCAGTCAGGCAAATAACTAGGCTAGGCATCATGGGATCCATGATTATATTAAAAAAAGTTAATATAATCAAGTTAAAAATCTCCAGAGAGTTTTAACCCCGTTAACTACCAGTTCACATTATTGACTTTTTTATTGCTGAATCAAATATAAAATTTAAATAAATTTCGAAGTCCTTTCAAATTTAAGTCTAGCCTATATGAGACAAAGTTCATAAGTCCTACTGGCGTATTAATTCCATTTATCATTAAAATGAACTACTAGCCTAATTTCAAGCCCCTAGCAAAGTCTTACATCACTGTCTGGTCTTTCTCTTATCCATTTTTTTGGGAATTAATAAAGCTGTGAAATTATTAACTGTCATTTTCACAAATGTTTTTGAATGATTGAATGAAAAATACATTTTTTACGGTTAGCCTACATACAAAACCAGGGAAAGATACACCTAAAAATATTTATATGAATGGACAATACATTCACACATTAATTACATATTACAGTATTAAGATACTATTTAATTTTTTTTAAAGGATATAATTTCCCAATCTTGTCCATTATACTTTTGTTAGTAAAAAACTTACTGTCAATTCAAGACTTAAGGTAAAATTTTTTCCATAGGCCTACAGACATATTTCGTGCTCTTTAAATATACAAGAATAGATTAAAGCAATTAAAAGTAACACTTTACCTCCCTCCTTTTGCCTTTTTACTGACTTTGTTTTAAGCATATGAATAAAGCTAAATATTATCATGATGTTTAGTAGGGCCTATAATAATATCCATTACAATAGTATTATAATTTATTCTTTTATTGATTACAAAACGCAGCATCACAAAAGCTTTGAAACCACAAGTCTTTAGTAATTAGTTTATCTAATCGGTTTCAGATTTGTAATACCTACAAGTGAGTAAACATTTTCAAAGGGTTAGGACAATTCAGTGCATATCCCAATTGGTTTATTTTTTTAACCTAATAAAAAATAAAATCTTTTGTTTACTTATTGATAAATTACATAATTGTTAAGAATTTTATCAATTGAAATGCAGACAATTTTTATACTCTACATCAGTACTTCATAGTGGTCCTGTTCAGGCCCGGTGACAGGATTTTCGGGCCCCTGTGCAATTGAGAAGTCCGGGCCCCTAACGACCTTTTTTTACTAATGTTGTGTCATTCGGGACCTCCTTTTTTGGTGGTCTTGTGTGATCCCGGGACCCCTATGCATTTCCCCCCTGCCCCCCCGCCCCCCCCCCCCCTGTCGTCGGCCCTGGTCCCGTTTTCATATCCCTGGCCTCATACTCCATAGATAATATTTTTACTTTCTCCACCCTATACATAGTATATGGAGAAAGTATTGTTTTTGTCATAATTTTCTAATTTGATCTGATTTAGTTTTCAGAGAATCCAAAAAAAAATTGTTTTTGGAGTGTTGATTGCCTGTTCATGTGGATGTAAACATAGAGCTACAGATGACAGCAGTGGTCCGTTTTTAATGTAATTGGGCATGTAGGTTTAAAACTGTGATGATATCCAGGTGTTTTTCATTTTTATGCATTTTTTGTTTTTTAAGGGTAGGCTTAACTTATTTACCCTTAAAAACTACAAAAATACTAGCCTAATTTCTCAAAAACCGCTCTTACAATTTTGATAAAAAGCCCATGGTTTGTAGTGCTTAAGATGCCAAACAAAATGACACCTCCCGCATGACTGCAAAAATGCTGATTCAAAAGTTATCCCCCATCTCAGTGTCACCAGAACATAGCCAAATATCTCATGATTTCCTGACCGTATTTTTTCACAACCTTAAGATTTCATCACAACCGTATAAGAACATTTACCATTTACCATTTACCATCGATGTCTTCTCCGCAGTCCTTGAAGACCGCGGAATTGTCAATTCCTTACATTTTACGTTGATGGTCAACCATTGCCAAGTTATGAGATAATTTGTGTTGGAAATTTATTTATGAAATTAAGGTCTACTAAAAACATATTTTATTATTTTTATTTATTATGTTGTAGTTATCTTAACAGCATTTTAATTTTTTATTCTATTTATTTTTGTTTTGTAAAATTTTGTGTTTTTCTTTTGTAAAGTCTAGACCATGGTGTCTTCAACACGGCCTTCATTATTTTGGTCATAAAAAATTAAAAAATGGATGTGTTGGAGTTAAAAAATTGTGTTCGCATACTGTAAGAATGTATTAATGGAGAAATGAAGATTTATTACAAGTTTACAATAGGAAAAATTGCTCGGAATTAAACAAACTAACAAATATATTTTTGAGTTTTTTAATTTCTGGTTTTTGTATTTTTTTACATACAAAGACTTGGGCATACTGAGCTGTTTAACACAATAAGTTATTGCTACAAAAATAAACCTATTTATAGCAAAAAGTATTAATAAAAACTCATTCCTTAATTTAAACTAATATTTTGTTCCTTAAGGTGGTTTTATGTTCCTTACAATTCGGGACCAAAATTTGTGATATTGTAAAAAACGCTGTGTAATTAAAAAATAGGCCTACCAAAGATTAAGCGTTATCTTGCATGAATTATGAATCTTCACATACCAGTTTATTTAAAAAAAACTTAAAATTAGTTGGAAAAAATTAGAAATAGAATCTCCTTTTAGGGTTTTTTGTTTTTAACCAACACTTAGAAAATTTCACTTGTTTTTATGTAACAGCAACTTCTTTCCTTTGTTTGAAATTCATCCAGATCAAAATAGCAACTTCTTTCATAAAATAGGAAACAAAAATCATGTTAGTACAGATCAAGTTTTGGCTGCTAAACATTGTTAAGGAATGGTAAATTTTGGATTTGAGTAACACGCTATCAGAATTTGTAACTTGTAATTCTTCCAGTTTCAAATTCAAAGTTTTTCAAGCTATTATGCTACATATAAAAATGCAAAAATTGTACCAAATATTTAAGACTAATCTATTTTGTGAAATTTTTAATTTTGTCTGTTATTTGTGCAATAGCTTTGATAAAACTAACAACTGAAGGAAATAAAATTATATTATAATCTTACTTATTTTTAGTAAAGGGCATTTTACTAAAATCCTTGGATAATGCTAATTTATCGAAATCTAACCACAGATCGACCTCAATTAATTATTTAAAATTCATGTGGAGTTTTGCAATAATGCCTGCAAATTGCACAAAAATGTGAGTTTATAGCCATTACTTTTCCAAAATACACCCCGGGGGAGCCCCGAGACCCCTGTTCAATTAGGAAATGACCCCTCTTTCTTTAGATTTAGTGACCCCTGGCTTTGATTTTTTTTATCCTGCCAGGGGTCAGAATCGACCATAAAGTAAATAAAGTACAAAAGTACCATAAAGTAAAAATAATTTGCTAACAATAATATATAATTTATAGGATGTTTTTAGAAAAATTTTGTTTTCTTATAAAATTTTGCTTGTGCATTACTAAAATGATTGCAATGCCTTGTACAACAACACAATCACAATAAGGTTAGCCTACAAAGGCATAGAAGCTTTATGTTTCGATATGCATAATCAGCTATATGTTTGACTGACAACTGCTGCCTTTACTGCTCCTAAACATTTATTTATTGTTATAAAACATTTTTACAAAAGCATTAACAATCGTCAATATACATGTGCATTACATGGTGAAGCATCATAACACATGGTGAAGTTACAATAAACATATACAAATAACACATACATGAAATACAGAAATCACAGATAGGCTGCCCGACTAATAGAAAAAAAATCGTCAATTTTAAATAAACATTCATTTATTAATATATTTTTGAGCTTACTTTTGAAAATTTTGTGAGGCATTAATTTTAGATCTAAAGAAACTGAATTGTAAAGTTTAATTGAAGCATGATATCAGTTTTTTTTAGAACTACTGTAATGATATTCTCGAATTCTTAAGCTATTTTTATACCTGGTGTCATAAGAATGATAATCTGCATTGATCTGATATTCTTCAATATTACTATGAACATAAGAGAGAACATTAAACACGTAAAGAGAATAAAAAGTTAATACACCTAATTTAACAAATAATAATTAATAATAATAACAATTAATAATTAACAAATAATAATAATTAATATGACTAAGCAGACTTAAAACTATATCAGTAGGGAAGGGCGACGTGAGCTCACGAGTGTGGGACTGAAACGATGCAACCCGCACAGCACTCCGTAACGATAGCGTGGGCTGCTGGCTAGCGCCTTCAAATCTCAGTCCCACACTCGAGAGCTCACTAGGCTACTGTATTTCCCCTAGGCCCCCCGGTGGTGTCGCTAAATCCCCCTTTCGACAAAGGTCTATCCACCCTACTGAAACATTTATATTGATGACAGCAATTGCAACAGTTACGATACACAATATAACATTGACAAATGTTTATACGTTAATTGCCTGCAACATATACAATGGTAATAATTACCTATGGCATAAAAGTTTGCAGTAACATCACTGGCGACCTATTGTGACGGCCTCCTTTGTGAGGAACAGGGCCGGATCTAAGGAGAGGCGCCAAAGGCGCGCCACACAAAAAATGTAAAAGTTATTTTTGTGTACCCAGGAATTAACGTCGTTTGGTCCCTAATAAACTTCGACCAAGAATAAAAGATAATCAATAATTGTTATCCCTCTTGAACATGAAACATATAAACAACGTCATTTCAGCACTTAAACGGCAGACAGGTCAAAAGATAAAATATCAAGTCGACTGAACAGCTGTTGCGCACGGCGCCGCTTTGTCGGCCGCAAAGATCTCGAAGTAGTAGTGGGGGGCAAGGTCTGTAGAAGAGAAAAGGAGGGAAAATAATAATATTCAGGTTATCTCAGTCGAAAATGTAATCTGACGTCTTTTGAGGACCGGAAACATAACCTGCAGCTAGGACGAATATTAATTAATCTTGACCGATCAGAGGGAGCACGCTAAAATCGAAAGAGTGAAAAAGTCATTGTTTGTCGGAGTGAATAGGTTTTCACTCCGAAAGAGTTAATATTCACTCTAAATTAGTGAAAAATATCCAATCTTTTGGTTGAGTGATGATTTCTCTCATAGAAAAGTGAAATTTTCACTCATTGATTATATGGTTTTGAAACAATATAAGGAAAGAGTGAGAATTCACTCTCAATTGAGTGAGTTTTTGAAAGTGGTGGGAGAAAGAGCGAAAAGAGGGATCGCTTCCGGCGACGCGACGACGCTACTGAGTCGCCATTTTGGTCATTGATTTAAATGCACATGGATATTACCGGTTTACATACAGGTAAGCAGAAAACATTGCTTTAACCACTTACTTGGTTAGTGTTAAGGTAGCTAACGTAATTTAAAGATTAACAATAGTCTGTAGAATCAAGGTTAGGGTGGAGGGGAAATTCAATTTAGTCTCAGGAAAGGTTCTGTATCACTCGTTTAATATGCCTGCGCCATTACATTTTAGGGGTTTTAGTTTCAATCATCAAGTTTAGGTACCAGTTGTCCACAACAAGTGTCGGCAAAGAGTCAGACTGGCCGTCAGACAGTTACTGGCCATCCATTCCATTTGGTGCATGGCAAAAGCGCTTTCCTTAGCCAGCCGGTACCAAGCGTGAGTCATACCCGGCCCCAGCCAAGTTACCTTGGCTGAAGGGAAGGATAAAGACCAACAAACTCGTCAACGGCAAAGCCAAGCCCATCGAGGAAGGGGTTCCCCCCGAGCCTCTTACAGGGCAAACTGACTACTTATAACCACCAACCAAGATGCAGAAGGAGAGCAAAGGCCCCGGGGGGCAAATGCCTCCCGCTACACTGTCAGGGTGGAGGTCTGTGAGCTTCGCACGGGACCTATCATTACCCCTAGCAGCAGAGCTGCCTTTTAGAGCCGGAACAGGATATAGCGGACTCATGGTGGTGACACCAGAGACCGGGGGGACAACCCTGCCCATTTCAAACCACAGCCCATAATGTCCCCAATTCGAATATACTGTCTGCGAGAGCAAGGGCGTAGCCAATGGGGGGGTTAGGGGGTCAGAACCCCCCCCCGAAATAGTAGAAATAGCATTGAAAACGCAGTAAATGGGGGTGAAAACCCCCCCCCCCCCCGAAATAGTTGGACCCCCCCCCCCCAAAAGGGCGCGGGTAAATAGATAGGAGCCTGAAAACAGATAAAAAGGGTCGAAACTACGATAAAGGGCCAGAAAATGACACTCGTGAGTAAAAAAAAAACAAACAAAAAAGGTCACCACTTTTGCCGAGCCGGGAATTTACCCGCCGGCCCTGACCAAACCCCCCCCCCCCGAAAAAATTTTCTGGCTACGGCTTTGTGCGAGAGTAAAGAAGTCCTCTGAGGTCTGGCCTATTCGAACAATTGCAGGCGCTTGTTACTCGGCGCCTGCATTTTTTCATTTTTACGTTACCGAAACACCGCGCGGCAACATGCGGACATTGCTGTATATCGCTCTGGCTCGGGGGACTTCTTTACTCTCGCGGGCAGCAGTGAGCTCACGAGAGTGGGACTGAAACGATGCAACCCGCACGCACCTCCGTAACGATATCATGGGCTGCTGGCTGGTCCTAAAGTGGCCATACTGTCCGCGAGAGATAAGCCAGGTCCCCTGGGCCAGGGCGAAATGCAGTAACGTCCGCATGTTGCCGCGCGGTGTTCCGGCAACTTAAAAACGAAAAAATGCAGGCGCCGAGTAACAAGCGCCTGCATTTTTCGAATAGGCCATCATGACTCAGGAGACTTCTTTACTCTCGCGGACAGTATTTAATGGGCGGACAGTATTTAATGGGCACCGAAACACTGGACGATTTTTCAGCCACAATATGACCGAGATATTTGTCAGCCGCCGGGATTATGACCGAGAGTTTTGCCGACCGCGGTACAAACGACAGCGACTTTGACAGCCGCGATGCGACTGCAAGATTTACCAGCTGCGATATAAACGACCGATTTCCGGCGCAATGTGGTCAGTAGATATGACAAAAGAGCCAGAGAAAATTTGTCGGTCGCGAAACGACTGAGAAATATGCCTGTCAGCTGCTGCATTAACGACAGATTTTCTGGCCACGATATCATATATGGCCAATACATATGACGGCCACGAAAAGAACAAGAGGAGGGAAGGACAGGGGACAGTGATTTTAGGACATGCCCTCCGTAAAACGAACGTTTGGTCACTCTGGCCCTGTTTTAAAAAAGCAGCATTTCAAGAAATACAGTATTGTTATTTCAGTTGTTAGTAGTATATAATTTAGTAAAAACACAACAGCAGGGTCATTTTATGAGTCAGCTAGATGTTATAGGCGAAAATGGCTCTTGGTTCTTTTTTGCTAATAAAGTGATGCCCGATTTTTTATAGACCGTCACTTGCTGCACTGTGGTCCTTCTATGTGTAATAAAGTAAAATACTTTTTAGACAACCTCTATTACAACTATTTTGAATTACAATAGGGACTTTAAAATAATACGTATTTGGGATTACTAATGCAACTTGAAATATCCAAAAAAATATTTTAATGATTAGTAAACAACAATAGAACAACTTGGAACGTTTTGGTATTTGGTCCTGTCTTGCATAATAAAAATGACTAACATTATATATGGAGAAAATAAAATAATTTATTATAAAAAAAGTATTCCAAAGACTAATATGGGAAATATTGGAAAAATAGAGGAAAAAACTTCTTTCAGATGGTATTGATAAATGAATTTCTGAAAAAGTGGCACTTGGTTCACTATTGCTTAAAACCGTCCAGTTTGGATTACTATTCCTATAAAAATTGGTTAAAAAACTAATATTTTTTAACTCTGTAATTTTAGGGGTAACCCCTCCCGTGGTCTTAGTAAAATCCTACTGTAATTATTATTTTGCACCCCCGCCCTATATTTGGCCCCCACACCAAAAGCCACAATTTTTTATAGTTGTGTTAACGTTGTGTACACAATTTATTTCTCAGTGATTAAAATGATCGTTTTTACCCGATAAAAACGCCTCTATTTCCTTTCTATAGAGGTAAATTAAAAGTTGTATTTTTTCAAAACAGACTTGTTTTCAAAACAAACTTGCCTAATTGTTATAGTAAAATTAGTCTAATGTTTAATTTCTTTCTTCAAAATAGTTTGCCGCACTACAAGAATTTTTTGGAACGTAATTCTTCATAAATCCTGATGTTACAATCTACCAAAAAGATGCAGGACACTTTACTTGGCTTGATTTTTTACTACAGTTGCACTTTCAAAGTGAATCTAATGGAAGAGCCTTTTATCCTTCGATTCTTATTTTCTCCTTGTCAATTATTTATATAGTTTACATCAATAATTTCGGCCATCAGTACCGGTATCCATAATTCTGAACAAAGTAAATTCTAAGATTATAAGACGACTTGTGAACAATAAGTTTTAGAGGCTCGGAAAAGATTACACAAAAACAATACGATTTTGGAATATACGATTAAATAAACATTGTATTAACAACAGCAATAGCAAATTTTTACCAACGATGTAAATGAGCACATTAATAAATTATTATAAATTAACTGTATATAACATATGTAATGATAATAATTATTACCCGATGGAATAAACATTTTAGCTCGTAGTGGCAACACTGGCGCCTGCTGTGATGGCGCCTTCCGCGACTCCTTCAACGACGCTAACTCGTTGCCGAGGTGAACGTGAGTTGCATCAAGGATTTGCAGGAGCCGATTTGAAAGTGGAAAATGGCTTCCGTTGAGTTTGATCCGTAAGTAATAATTCTTTTATAACGGTTTATTTAGCATTCGATGTAATTATTTTCAAAGTTTGGATTACTATGTATATAAAAGTTAGTAAAAAACAACATTTTAAATGACATGTTAGAGAAAGCCTACATAAATTCAACTAAATGAAAATAGGCCCGGTTAGGAAGTCTACTTACTTGGTACTTTGTGGTCGTCCAGTTAGGCGACTTTGGATCTATCAAGAATTTGCAGGCAACGTTTTCTGTATTAACTGAAAAGCTAAAACTTTTGGGGTAAAAAGTGCCAGCGTCAATACTGAGTTACTAATGGCCCATGGGTTTACTAATGTGATATAAGGATGTTGATCTTGGGTTGATTCTTCCAAGCCATTGTGGTGTTAAGGTAACCAGTAGATGACACTGGGCCAGAAGGGCAGAAGTTGAAACTTTTCAGAACAAACTATAATAATAACTATAATAATAAGAGATTGGGCTAACTTGTTCTATCAAACTTCGGTCTTTTCTCTTCATTTTTCGGTAGGCCTAATATCCCCTTGGTTGGCTCTTTCTTTGAAAATGTTATGGAGCTGCAAACATCACTATCTGATGAAGCTTCTCATCTTAACTTAAGATCCCTAAAGATTTCGATAAGGAGGCAAATTTATTTAACGTATATTTAAAACTTTACACCACATTTCAGTCTGTTAAGTTTACATTTATTCTACAGCTATGAATACAGAAGTTATTTCAAGGAGGTTTATCACTTTTAAGTGATGGTTTATGATTGTCTGGCTCGTAGAACATCAATTCTTATCGTTTGCCGCACTAAAAGAATTTGCTCTTCTATGGGTCTACCTAAAATGTTGGCCAGCATGAAGCATGTTAAACGGGTAGGCCTACTTTAAAAAGTCGGATTTCCATCAAATTTGGTATGAACGTCTTAATAAGTGTTCTGCACAACCTGTGTAAATTTAATATAAATATCTTGTGTTTGTAAACGAAAAAACCTTGTTGACTAGCATAAAACATGTTGATCTGGCGAGTACTTTAAAAAGTTGGATTTCAAACAAATTTGGTATATGAATGCTCTTAAAGGTAATAAACACTATAACCTTTATCAGAACTTTCATTCCAAATTGGTGGAAATCCAACTTTTTCAAATACACGGTCAACATGTTTTTATGCTGGTCAACGAGGTGTTTTTGTATTACAAATCCCCTTTAAGATATAATTTCAAATGGAATTTAGGCCTTTACAGTTTGTGTAGAACACTTATTAGAACGTTCATACCAAAGTTCATAGAAATTTGACTTTTTAAAGTATTCGTTCAACACGTTTTTATGCTGGTCAACAAGATGTTTTTTGTAGGCTATATACAAACCCCCTTAATGATATAATATTTTTTGGAATTCATACAGGCTGTGTAGAACTTTAATAAAACATTCATATTCATTTCGTGGAAATCCGGCTTTTTAAAGTGTCCAGTCAAGATTTAAGATTTTCCCGTCTCCTGTTGTACAACTAACACAAGCTTGTTCCAGAAGAAGAGGGTGGGGTGGCATGTTTTGGTGCAGTCAGTGCTCAAAGTTGTTTTCTAATAAAACTAACACCTCTAGGGATGTTTGTAATATTTTATCACATGGTTGTATTGTGTTTGACCCCAAGAAGCTTCTGACCAGTAATTTTTATTTGACAGAGGTGCCATCTACTGGAACATACTCCTGTTAACTATTGGTACATAGGCCTAAATTCTTCTTTCTTTCTTAATTAAGTTTGTTTTGTAATTATAATTTCACACACTTACCTACTTCGTTATTAAATTAAACATATGAGGCCCATGGCCTAACTTAAGGCCTGATATATATTTTTTAACTATTTTGATTCAACCTTACTTTTGAGCCACATACCCCAAAAAATGAAGTAGCCTATGTAGTTTTATACTGCTAAAACCAATTGGAGAAAGTTATTAGATGTTCAGGTCCATAAGGGTTCAGTGGCCAGAGCTGTCAAACAAAAAATAATGTCCTACAAATCACCTTTATAAATAAATTTAATTTAAAATTTTTGAATTAATCACCTAATTTTATATTTTAGCTATTCGATTTTTTAGATCTTGAGTTACCGTAAAATTGACTTCTGAGATTAGGCCTACCTTAATCTTATGTAGTTACTAAACTTATATTTGAATTATTTTTAAGACAACTTCCTTACCTATATTCTTTATTTCATTTTTGTTCAGTAACATATTAAAATTTAATTTTAGTGTAGGCTAGTGTTTTAGTATTTTTTATACACCTTATTAACTTATGAACTAATGTATATGTTATAGTACTGTAATTAAATTACAGATTTAGGGATCTTTGGCTATAGTTTGAAACTTACATGAATAAACATAAATCTAGAAATTTAATTAAACTGTATAGGGAGGAAATAAGTTTGTTTTGTCTCGTATTTAAAAAATATATATAAAAATATATTTAGGCCTAACACATAAGTTATCAGCCATCCCGTCAACTTCTTTTCAACTTCTATAACTATGAATATGGAATAAGTGTTAATAAGTGTTCAATATTAACTCCTGGGACGATTTAAAATAAATCAACAAATAAATCAACAATCGCTACATTTCAACAATGAGTGTCAATGATTGGAAAATTTCTAAAGTTCGTGTGTCTTAATTTTTAATTCTCAATTCTCAATTCTTTATTGCACAAAACATCTGTAAAGTTATTACAAATGAAAATACAGGTTGGTACATTGTCAAGGTTTACAAATTAAAGTTCCCAGTAAAAAATCAAACATTTTCAGTGTATTTTACCATTGAATTTGGATAAATAAGTCTTGTTATCCAAAGTCAATGATTTTACCCAACTTGCTGATTTGTATTTTAGGGTATGAACAAAAAATTAACTCATGCTTACGAACCTATGCTACCAAGAATCATTGAAATATTCCTCATATTATGCTTTTTCCATTAAAATTGTTTTCATATCGCATTTAAATTATGATATTGAGAAATTATGATTCAGTCGTTTGAGAGAATTTTGAATCCTATTGTAAGTTATAACTTTAGTCTCAAGTAGAAAGGTGACTCATTTGATTTTTTTACTATGAGCACAATATTGAAATCTTTTCAATTTTGGGTGTTATTAAACTAAAAAGTATTATAGTAAAGTTAAAAATAAGAAAAAAAGTTCATGTTAACATAGGTCCTTAAATGCTTCGTTTTCCGTCTGTCTGTTTGTGATTTTTACATATTTAATCATATCTCACAAACCTCTTAACATATGCACTTCAAACTTGGTATGTGAATGACCACCATTAAGAAATATTTTTGTAAGAAGTATCAAATTTATACTATACACCATTTCAAAATGGCGACTGTTTTTTGTTTTCAAAGCTAAGTATCTTAAAAATCGTAAATTTAAGAAAAATTTTTCAAGAGACAAAAAAGTGTGAAATTTAATCGAGTTTACGCTGGTATTAAGAACATAATGATCGGACAATGGAGAAATTTCTAATTTTCCGAATAAAAACATGCAAATTTCAGACCGTATGTTCTAAAGAACCTGTTTTTATTCAGTAAAATTAAAATTTCTCCGTTATTAGTAGTCTGATCATCATAATCTTAATATTAGCGTTAATTAGCTTAAATTTTGCAACTTTTTTATCTCTTGTAAAATTTATCTAAAATTTACGGTTTTTAAGATATTTAGCTTTGAAAACAAAAAACAGTCGCCATTTTGAAATGATACAAAGTAGAAATTTGATAGGGCCTACTTCTTACAAACATAGTTCTTAATAGTGGTCATCTACGTACGAAGTTTGAAGTTTGTACGCTAAGAGATTCGTGAGATATGATTAAATATGTAAAAATTACAAACAGACACACAGACGGAAAACGAAGCACTTTAGGACCTATGTTTATGAACTTTTTTTCTTAATTTCACCTTTACTATCATATACTAAAACATTTTACCATAATTTCCGGACACCCAGGCCTAAACACTTTTATCACCAGTGTCATCTACTGGTTAATGTGCATACTCTTTTATATTTATGAAAATTGTATTAATTTTTTCAATAACTTCATTAAAAATTGGAGGATAGGCTACATTTAATTTTCAAAGTCTAATGCTTGTTTATCAATGATCATTTTTATAATTGCATCCATAATATGGATTAGACATTTTTTGTTTGTATTTCCCTTCTTAGAGTGCCTTCTACTGGTGCATTTACCTTAGAGATAGCCTACCTAAATTCAACTGAATGAAAATAAGCCTAGTTAAATTTTAGTTGAATTAACTGCTAAGATAAAATCTATTATTCTTTGGGTAAGAAATCCCAATGCCGAAGATTAAGTTATTAAGGGCCCATGTATTTACTGATGTGTGTGTGTCTATTAGCACGATAGGGGCTGTAAAAATGGTCAGATCTTAATGAAATTTTGGTTTAGTCATGTAAAGTGGTAGTAACTAGAACGATCTTATAAACCAGCCTGATCGGACCACCGGAAGGGGGGTAAAGGCATAACATGTTGGCTGTGGAAAACCCAATGCATTGCACTTCAAAAATGGGGATGTAATATTTTACTCAATTTTCTTCAAACTGTCACAAAAACACTTAAAATAGCAAAAAAATCCACAAGGTACCTTATTTCCAATGTAGCAATAACGTCATTTCTGTGATTAGCACCCGAGTCAATAGCTCCTTGAAGTAGGTCAATAACCCCTCAGACATTATGCTCTAGTATAACAATATAAAATGTTAGTTTTACTCAATAATAACATACAAAATATGATTATAAGTTTTTATGATGAAAAA
Source organism: Flexamia atlantica (assembly GCA_035578135.1). NCBI lineage: Eukaryota > Metazoa > Arthropoda > Insecta > Hemiptera > Cicadellidae > Flexamia > Flexamia atlantica. The sequence goes on from JAQJVK010000010.1 coordinate 14,010,795, forward strand.
TGAATAAACTTATGCATTAAAACAATAGAAAAGATTACATAAGTATCAGAACTGTCAGAACTTTCATCCGTTGAACCGTTGTCGCCATAAAACCGTTCTTCAATGTTTCCACATTCTTTTTTAACCATAATTAATGATTCAGAAAGATTTACAGAAGTTCAGAACATGAACGGTCTAATAAACACACATCAGTAGATAAAACACATGTTAAAAATTACAAAAACGTACCTACAGCATGGAAAACTGACGCTACCAAAGCATCATATCATATGTTATATATGAGGGACGAGCAAATACTGTATAGTCCGTCCCCGCTAAGAGCTGAGCTCACACTGAAGCATTACAGTGGCAGGTGCACCGTGACTCGTGTGCGAGTCAGCCACTCGCAACGCTAGGGTCCTGTGACTCGCATCCGAGTCATCCGCAGTAAACGTGTAAACATATCTTGATAACACTTGGTATATGGTTTCTTCTAGTTCAGATCTACTAAATATTTCATTAAAACTATCCAGTTTTAACATACCTTTTGCAGCAAACCAGTATACTCATTCCCCATGTTATTCTTACAGATCTTACGAAACATGTTATATCTCGATGTGTTGGATTGTAATATGATATTTTGCACTTTAAATTTGCTGAGCATGAAGGTCTGCTGCGACAGGGTATATTATCAGCTCAACATCATCAACATATCCAAAAATCGCCATTAACCGAACTTTTGTACACCACAATGTATAATTTACTGGACTACTTGTGATGGGTTGAAATTTAGTTTTGTTTCTCAAAAAACTGTGTTGTGTTTCAGATTAAAAATGATGGCCTCCAGTAGTGTTCGCACTTTTAAGATATTTATAGGAAACTTATCGGAAAAAACTGTAAAAGCTGATTTAAAACCACTCTTTGAGAAGTTTGGTAAAGTTGTGGAATGTGGCATTATGAAGAACTATGGATTTGTGGTAAGATATTTCTTCGGAATTAACTTGATCTACATTTAAACTTCTCTTTTATAGTGCTGTTACTAGAAGCATAGAGCTAGTCAATGTAGAAAAATACTTATTCTAGGTTACCAAAGCGAGCTGAAAAACCTAAATTTTCTTCCTATTCCATGTTAGTTTATAAATAAAGTTATCAGAATAGTAATAATTAGCCCATTAAACTTTTAAAATTATTTTCTCCTTTTCCCTTTCTCTCAAACAAGCGTGGGCGGATTTTTGAGGGTGCCAGGGGGTGCCTGGCACCCCCTGATATTAGGTGGATTTGTTGGCAGTGAAGGGGGAAAATGTGTTTGACATAACTTTTATTGAGTTACTTGAATAAATTACAAATGGTGGTTATTAAATAAAATAAGTACCTACTGTACTTAGAATAGGCCTTAAAACGGATATTTAAATAGGAGTTTGAAGTTTGAATTTGAGCATACAACACTTCAAACCTTAAATGAGCTGGCACCCCCAAATATTAAGACCTAAATCCGCCCATACAAACAAGTTTTGATGAAAATTTTCATTCTTTTTACAAATGTATCAAATTCAGTGTCAATCAAAATAATAACAGATATTAAGTATGTTTTACTCACCTATTAGTGGTTAGAATAATTAATTAATTCTGAGACTAAGCAATCAAGTTATTTCAGCACATGGAAAATAAGGAGAGTGGGCTAAACGCTATCCAAAAACTGAATGGATACGTTGTCCATGGGAAGGCTATGAAAGTAGAGGCAGCCACGAGCAGAAAGGGACCGAAAATTCCAACAATCAAAATATTTGTCGGAAATCTGTCCATCAACACCAGAGCTCCTCAGGTCCAGCAGCTGTTTTCTAAGTATGGAAGCGTCGTGGAGTGTGATGTTGTCCGCACTTACGGCTTCGTGGTGAGTGAATTCTTTTTTAAGGTTTGTAATTTATGATCGACCTATTAAAGAGTAAAGTTTATCATTCTATAGAAAAACGATCTTTGCAAGAATAGTTTGCATTTTTTCTAGGCTGCTATTAAATCAAAGTACAGTACACTCCCAAGTATCTGAGATTGTCGGGACCGAGGCTGCCTTGGATACCGAAAATCTAGGATAATAGAGAGGCTGCTTATATTTTGAGGTTTGAGAGTTACACAACCACAATAGAAAGTTTATTGCTGGTAAAATACTTGTTTTAGAGTATCTAGGCCGGAAAAACAGAATTTAAAGTCAAACTATTAATTGAATACAATACCAATATTTAAAAATAACAATGAGTAAGAAAATTAAATTCATCAAGGAAAATCGTCATTCGTCATATTAACGTCTTTTTTTTACGGTGGGAGTTCACTACTAGAAAGCTTAGTATCGGAGGGTGAATCTAGGCCAATACGAATGTGGTAATTGAACTGGTACGACGTACTCGTTTCTTGTCATTGTCATAAGGCCTCATGCGGCAAATAGTTCGCCCAATATTTGGGCAAGTCAGACTCACCATTCTTAGACGATAGTAAACTTCCGCCTTGCATCCAGCAGAAGACGACTCGGTCAGTTCCTCCACTAATGATTTTCATTCAAAACACAAAATTCTGGTTATTCGTAGTATTCGTATCATAAAATAATAAACCCTACTTCGAATGTTTATTTAAATTATAAACTTGAATAAACGAATAAACTAACAAATTATAGATAATTTACATTTAACCAAAAACCAATGACAATCACGTTATCATTATATTTTGACCGAACGTAGAAATAATATATTCTTTAGCTTAGAATGACCTCGGATAATCTGGAGTCTCGGATAATCGGGAGTGTACTGTAATTTGATTTTTTAAACAAATTTTTTACCAACAACTGAAGGTTGATTCCCACTTTCTTCCCCCTTTCCCCCAATTTCCCCCTTTCAACCCCCTGTTGAATGAAATAACATGTCACCTAAAACTGTGGTTTATTTTGTGTAGCATATTAACTGCATAGATATCAACAAGTTGATAACAGAAATGAATGGAAAAATGGTCGATGGGCAAGCATTGAGAGTCCAGGTGTCTACTAGTAAGGTCCGCCAAAGACCGGGTATGGGTAGTCCGGGACACTGCTACAGGTAAGCCAGTTTTCTATTTCTTATATTATAATAAGTTTTTAAACAGGTCGAAGATTAGGTTATAAAAATTGATTAATATATAGGCCTCAAAGAAATAATAATACAACAACAGAAGACCTGTACAGTAGACTCTCTCTTATCCGGACACCTTTTAACTGGACATCGGTTTAACCGGACTACTCTCGACGGAAGTAACATCTTTTTAACCGGACAATTTTTATGAAAACATCGGTTTAATCAGATGGGATTGGCAGGAAACGGACGGTATTGTATAGACGATTCTTGTGGAAAAAATATTTGAGACCAGTAATAACTCGTCTAAATGCTATGCTCTCTTAAATTTAAGTAAAATGAATTAGTTTTTGAGTGATTGAGTAACGATATTGACAATTCCCTTGGGAAATATACGACAAATTGTTGTAAAGCATCTAATTTTAAATATTTGAATATAGTAGTTAATTTTAGGAAACGTCGGTTTAACCGGAAAATCGCTGTCAGGACTGGCCTCGGTCCCAAGGAGTCCGAATAAGAGGGAGTCTACTGTATTTGCTCTTTTGGAGAATATCATCTCGAAAGCAGTTGAAATAGGTACAGCCTGAATTTACATGTTATTGTGCTGGTACCTTGCAGGAGGACTGCTTCATCATTCAAGTACCTCAAGGGCTATGAGTTTTCCTTATTTTCTTTCATCTTTCCTTTCATTGTTTTTATGATTGATGAATATGATATCAAATTAAAACTTTTACTAGGATATTTGTCTATCCAAGTAGATGATCACACTTAATTCTGAGTGGGTCATAATAAGATCTATTGATACCCATAGAGTTTTTCAAAATAAATCAAAAACCATTGTTTGTTACGTGAACAGATGTGGGCGAGGAGGTCACTGGACCCGAGAGTGCCCGCGGGCGGGGTGAGTAGCGCAGTCTTACCGATCAAATTCAAATATTAGTGTAAGAAAATAATGCAAAAAATGGTGTGATAGCGGAATTTTAATTCAACAGGCTTAAAGTTGCTGGAGAGGTCATACATACAGCTGGGATCATCATACTAAAATCCCCAAAAAATCCCACTTTGGCAACATACCGCCATCTTGAAAAAACCATTTCCGGTCGGTGTTTCTCTAAACATTTTTTCAATTACCACGAAAGCCATAAGAGATGCGAAAAAGTGAAAAAGGCTTATCTGTAGAAAATAAAATCTCCAATAAAATGAGTATAAATATGTACGAGAAATATTGATAATAACTGTTGATATTATTGATTTATTAAAATGTTGTAATTCAAATACCCCTGCCATAAGGAATACATGTAAAATTTGATGTAAAATTCATTCCCAAGAAGGGAACCCCTTTGACCTTAATGAATAATAAATTATACCCATGTATAGAATCCTGATAAAAATCCCAGTTATTTGCCACCTCAATCATCAAAATTGGTTCACTATGAAGATCTGTGTAAGCTCACCAAAAAGATATTCGTCAAAGAATTTTTACAAAAATCTTACCATAAAGAATCATTTTTAGTCATCTTATCCACGCTTTTATTGTGAACCAGTTTTGATAACCAGGTGACCAGGCAAATAACTGGGATTTTCATCAGGATTCTATGTGTATAATTTATCATTCATTAAGGTCAAAGGGATTCACCCTTTAGGGAATGTATTTACACCAAATTTTACATGTATTCCTTAAGGCAGGGGTATTAGAATTATAACATTTTAGTAAATTAATAATATCAACAGTTATTATCAATATTTCTTGTACATATATATACTCATTTTATTGGAGATTTTACTCTCTACAAAAAACATCATATGCACTTTTTTTGTATCTCTTATGGTTTTCGTGGTAAATAAAAAAAATGTTTAGAGAAACACAAACAGAAAATAGTTTTTTCAAGATGGCGGCTTGTTGCCCAAGCGGGAGTTTTTGAAAATTTTTGTATGATAATCCCAGCAGTATGCTTGACCTCTCTACCAATTTTCATCCTTTTCAAATCAAAATTCTATAATCCAAAACTATTTTCCTGCACTCTATATTTATTTGCATGGTTCACAATGTACATAAAATAGTGTCAATATTTACAATCAATAGATCAAAATCCTTAGTTACTAACATGCAATTTCACTTTGAAAAATGGAAATTCCTTTATTGTTTCATAGTGTACAAACTCTTCTTATGAGTAATGTGGATTATTTATCAAAAAAGATTTTAATTTTACTTTAAATTTAATTTGATTTTGTATATCTCTTTTTTCTAACGGTAAAAGATTCCAAAATTAGGTACCCATGTAGCTGTTTTTTTTTAGTAAAAAAGTCTGTGATTTTGAATATTAATTTTGTTTTTGTGTCTTGTGTTACATGAATGACATTCAGAATAGAAATCAAAATTGTGAATATTCTTTTTTATGTATAAAACACAATCAAGAATATATTGATCATATACTGTAAAAATTTATAAATTTTCGAAATGGTCCCTTACATGATAATCCCACTTAACCTTCAAGATTGTCCTTATGTTATAGCCCGTTTTTGGAGAAGTAAAATTTAATCTAGGTTGTAATTACTAGTTCCCCCATAAACACAAAACCCATAAGCTATAAGGCTATGTTCATGAGCGTGGTAGATAGTTTTTAAAACAGAAACACGACATAGCTGAGACATTCTTTTCAACATACATAATCCCGAGTGAATTTTTTAAATAATGTATTTAATATGTAAGTCCCATCTTAAGTTACTATCAACTTCTAGTCCTTAAAATTTTGTTTTGTGAATTTGATGAATATTATTGCTTTCACTAACAATATTTGGTACAACTGTGCTTCTTTTTTGCTATGTTTTAAAACTAATAAAATTTTTTTTATCCAAGTTTAAGAACAGTTGTTAATTTTTAAATATTTTTGAATTGTTGTGATTTGAGTTTGGCTAATTTTTTCTAAATCATCTATTTTGTTGGATGAAATAATCATATTAGAGTCATCTGCATAAAAAATTAATTCGCTGTTAATAGCTGGGACATTATCTAAAATTTTAGGAAACGCTTGAATTTAACACAGAAATAACACCGGACCAAGTATTGAACCTTGAGGTAATCCCTGCAGCACCTTTACTGATTTTAATTTTACCTTTGTAATTTGGTTGTTTAAAAAGAATTCTACGAATTGAGACATGTTACTGAGATAAGAATTAAACCTTTTTAAATTCTATCGTTGGGAATTTCAATTTGGAAAGGCTAACTTCAAACTGATGCCAATTTAGGCCTTTATTGCTAGCTTGTTGTTTTTCTATCTATATATTGCCTTGCACGGCTGGTTTAAGAACTCATGAAAATGAGTAGTTAGTTTAACCAAATTTGTTGTTTAATCAAGCAGTGAAACCTGTGTTCATTAGGTTTAATCGTCACCACAAATTGGATTTTATTTTGTAAAAATTTTAACTTAGATTGAAATGGATTCAGTTCAACTTCGATTAGAAGAGTGAATATTCAAAGTAAATCCCAGGAAAAGTAGTGGAATGTTTAGAGTCTGATTTTGTGGAAACTGTGAATTATGTAGATTACATTAGAGTAGATTTTTATCATTTTAATCTTTTGAATCAAGAACTATCCATCCAAATTTTAATTTGATCCATCAAATTACAGAATGGGACCAGACGGATTCAGGGACAGAATGTATGGCTTTGACCCATACCCATCCCCACCACCACCACCATTCCTGCGTGACCAAATGCCTGGAGGAGGATTTGGGAAGGTTTGACCACTTTGTTATTAACATTTTGAAAGTGGTTTTGAATTTGATAATACTTCAAACCATGAGTATTTAATTTAATTCAATTCAAACCATGAGTATTTTACTGTGGTCTGTAAAAGTGAGAGTAACTTGAAGAAAAACAGTCTTGTAATTTGATTGTACATATTTATTCACTTCCCCATTGGGGAAGTGAGTAATTATTTTGGTCAAACTTACCAGTATTTTGTAAAACACTATTCAAATAACTCAATTTATAATTTATCATTGAGATAATTAACTAGGGGAGAGTGGGGCAGTTTCATACAGGGGCACTTTCATACAGTCTAAATTTCCCGCCTTACAGAAGAGCAAGAAACAAATCATTCATACCACCATTTGCCTCATCATATACTACTTCCTATAAAAGTTTCAATTCTGCAGTGTATTTCAATTGAGAGATATTTAACATTCACTCGAATCCTAGAAAAAAGTTTTTTTATGACTATCTGGGAAAAGGGAGGTAAAAGTAATTTCTTAAAATATTTTTTCTGTTATTTATGCATTATTAGACAGCTCAATGTTTTGGACTACATATACACTAACTGTAGATCTCCAATTCCAACTTATAATAAGTTACATGGTGATTTATAACATAACCACACTTTGAAACGGGGCAGTTTCATACATTATTTGTCTTTACTATTTATCAATATTAAATGATTTTTCTTTGTAAAAATATCATAAAAATAGTTAAAGTATTAGCCTACAATTAAACTTAAAACATTAATTATTTTTAATTTTCTATTTGGTGACAAATGGCGAGATATTACAGGAAATTAACTATTAGAGCTTACGCAGATAAAAATGTTTTCACTGTTAATTTTAGGTCTAACTTTCAATAATAGTAAGTTTTAAGGCTGTTGATTTGCAAGAAATTGTACCAAAACTTACATTTTGGAGCAAGACTTCATACAGCCACAGAGAAGAATCTAACAGAGGTCGCTTTTAAATGGGTCTTCTGTTGCGCTCAAGTGCTTGCTAGTTACAGTTAAATCCAGCTACAGTTAAGTTACTAGTTACTAGTTACATCCAGTTACTAGCTACAGTTAATTGAAATTAGGAGAGGGCAGCCACTATGCTGCTCTCTCGTGGCGTTAATGGTGAACTATTTTTTTATAAGTCCTCGACACCAGCTGAGTACAACATTAGAAGATACCTCTGTTTGATTCTCCTCTGTGATACAGCTCTATTTTTCTGTTAATATTTTAACAAGTAACATTGTGTAACCCTAATTTTAGGCCTAATTATCGTTAGTATTAAGTTTTTAAACAGCTTAAAACAACAAACATAAGTTTAATGCTATTTGTTTCATTATTTTCCCTTTGTATGAATCTACCTCAGTGAAGTATGAAACTGCCCCAATTTAGGGTAGTTTATTCATACAAAGTGCAGTGTTTTGGTAAAAAAATATTTTGTCCATTTATATGAGAGATAAATTAGTTTTAAAACTTTCATGACAATGTTTAGATGTCATGCAATACTAAAATAAAATTTCAGAACATTTCATTTGCAAATAAGGGAGCTAAAAATACTTAAAGTTGATAAATGTGATTTTGTATGAACCTGCCCCACTCTCCCCTACTAAAATCAAGAGGTTAGATAAAGACAATAGTTTGGATCACTTTGAAAATTAATGAAAATTTGTGACCAACTTGCAATTTCTAATGATTTGGGAACCTAAATGTTATCTGTTGACATTTCCTATTTGAAGTTACTAAGAAAAATCTACTTTGTATTTTTTTTTCGGTTCATCAAAATGCATCAACGATGAGTAAGATGACCTTACTACTTCCAAAGTTTCATCATGTTATTTAGTCAAACAATTTATTATATTTTACTTGATTACAGGACAGCTACTACAGCTATTACTACAATCCTGGCGGCCGCTACGACGACAGGGAGTTTGACAACAGCTTCCACTCAGTGACCCCCAGGGAGCAGGGGCCTCGACAGGGCTTGCTGCCTCCTCCGCCCCCCAGAGGTCCGCCTGCCTCGTACGACTGGGGCGGCGGCTACATGTCCCCCCCAGCGCCTTCCTCCAGCGACAGATATGGGTGAGTTTATCGAGCAAACCGCAAAGTTACGACAGGCTGGTGGTGATATAAGTTCTGGGTGCTATGTTTTATTGAACTGTAGCAAATCTCTCCATTGTGTTGTGTCAAAGCGGATGTGAGGAAACCAGTGAGTGAAGGATGCCAACTGAGTGTTGCACATGCCCGTAAAACATACCCCCAAGTTCGTTCATTGGAGGACCAAGGTATCGTTGAATTTTAGATCTTCTCTGTGGTTTTTATTTTCGGTAGATTTATGTTTTGCCTGAGATGCTTGGTCATTGTCAGTTTGACCATTCAGGATTATCAGGGGTTGTTATTAACCAATTTTACTCCGTTTCAACCCCTAAAAAACTTACTTGATACTTCTTCTCTTACCCATAGACTCGTTGTTGAGTTCTGGGAGTGTAATGACAGGCGCTCCCATCTAAAATCCATCTAAACTTGAACTTTCAATTTTATTCTTGGTTTTATTTTATTTTTTCTAATTTATAACTTGACTGAGAGTCCCAATTTTTTATGGGATTGGCCCAGTGTCACCTCCGACGTTTATCCAAAGTCATTTGCCATCTCTATTCCCTTTCAACCAATAAATGTAGCAGATTAAGCATTTTAAAAATGTTTTGCAATTTTTAAACAAGTATTTCTGCCTCATCCCCTGGCTTGGCAATATCAGAGGTCATTTGCCAACTTTACCCCATTTCAACTTATAAAAAAGTCTACAAAATACAGTACACCTCGGATTACCCGGACCCCACATTATCCGGATCCCAGATTATCCGGACCGGTCTACTCAAGAAATTAAAAAATTAGAATCACGGCAAAAAAATGATTTTAGCGAGTTTACGGTGAAATGCGCCTTCTAAAAGTAAAATGCAAATGTAATTACTGTATTAATTTGGAATCACAATAATTGAAGGAATATTGTACTCAACAGAATATCACAGTATTTTTGTGAACGTAGTTTTCTAGATTGAAACTTTGGGCGCTAGTAGTTAGCAACAAATTGCCTATGGCAATTTTGCGAGTTTGTTTATTGCTGAAATTTGATGTGTTACGTTATTTTTTAAGAAGAGTTGCAGTAATAAGTTTTGATTTACTTTCGAGATACTTGTAATAAGTTTCGTCATGATTATTTAAAGTTTGAGTTGTTTTGAGTCATGATTATTTAATCTTACAAATTAAATATTTCAATCCAACATTTTATTCCAAACCCAAACCGTAAGTACGGTAAAAGTTAATATTTAATTTGAATGATTAATAATAAAGTTTAGTTTTTAAATTTGTTTCAGAATTAAACCCGCGTAAAATTACAGACTTGACACGCCGCCGTTTGCAGCATCAAAGCAGGGGCTAAGGTACGCGATTGCTGTTTAGGCGATATTGTAATGACCTCGTATTATCCGGATTTTTTGCTATCCGGATCGGTGTTCCGCTACATTAATCCGGATAATCCGAGGTGTACTGTATTAACTTTCATCGATTTTTCAATTTTACTCGTTCATTTTTTCTGATTGAGAGATCCAATTTTTTATTTTTCCTCACCACCTGGCCCCACCTCCTGTTTAAATGATTAACCCTTTTACACAACCAACCACCCTTTCCTCACCATCAAATATCCCCCTGAACACTACCAAAGATACCTTGTTCTGAGGGTTTGTAAACAGTTTAATTATATTTGTCCTGTGACTTTTCAGTATCCAACCCCCCCTCATTGTATGGCCTCTCTAGATCTTTGATCTTTACCATCCTGTCTGGGGCCATTTCCAAGGAGTCCATCTGCAGGTGTTCGCAATCCTCGTATGTTCACTGGAGGTGTTATACTTCCAGTTGCCACTACAACTCGTCCTTGCCTCTCCCTTCACAAAAATGTCGAAAGTTGGGAGGTATAGCACTACTTTCAATGTTGCAGTTGGAGTGCCTCTCATAGCACCTGTGATACCAAGACATGCCACACGCTGGATCCTCTGTAGTCTCTTAACAGCGGTCGATTGTATAATCTCAGTGCACCAAATAATTTAACCAATATACCAACATCGGTTTGGTGACCCTTGTGTATAGCCAGTTCATCATTTGTGGGGTCATGCCCCATGTCTTACCAACTGCTCTTCTTATCATCATAAGCGTGGTCTGAGAATTTTGTGTCACATGTGTCAAATGATTATTCCAAGTGAGCTTTCATCCAAACTTACACTTAGGTACTTGTTCTCCCTCTCTACCCGGATCTGATTGCCGAAGAGAGTTTGTACTCAGCCAATATCAACCTTTCTCTTCCTCGTTAATGGCTCCATTACAGTCTTCTCTCAGATCCTCCAGGTTACACCATTTCTCAACAATGAACAATGCCCTCTGCATGAGTTCTAAGCAAGTGTCCATAAATTTCCCACTGATTCAGGGCCGTATTTTCCTAACGGCGTTTGCGGTGGCCGCCGGGGGCCTCGGGCGTAAAAGGGGCCTCCGGGGACGTAAAAGCCCCCCTCAGGACGAAAACAGTGGTAAAATACTATACGGCGTAGGCCCGTAAATCAGGTATTTGGGGTGGATCTTCTAAACAAAAAAGGTGACCACTTTTGCCGAAGCCTTAGGGGCCTCATTTGGAGCTCCACCCGGGGCCTTCAGGGCCCTAAATACGGCTCTGCTCTGATTAGCACCATACCACCAGCATACCTTTGGGCATACATACCGGTACCCTGTACGTTGAGTTCTGGAACAACATAGGCGGATATCTGGGGGTGCCGGGCACCCTCTGTTGTTGGCTGGTTTGTTAAGCAGAAAAGGGGAATCAATTTTAAACATAACTTTGAATAATCTATTACATAATTTACAGCAGGGTTGTTATCAAGTAAAATAAACAGATATTTTTTGGAGTATGACTGCAAATGGACTATTTGAATAAATTCAGCAATAAATTGTGAACAATTTGACATATAATTTATAGTGCTATGATTTTTTGTTTTTGAGTTATTGTCATTTAAATGTTAACTAATCAAAACGGGTATTTTTGGAAATGAAGCCCAAAACTGCAAACGTTCACAGAATATTTATTATTAATATTTAAGAAATGAAACATGTATCAAAATAAAGCTGAAAATTATATCTTTAAATCTAAACTGAAGCAGACTTGATACACTTACAATTTCAAAGTTTGAAAAATTAGAAATTGAGAAGTTGGAAAAGGGACCTCAAGTTGAAAGGCATAATTCCGAGGAATTAAATAGAAGTACACTGTTGAGATGGTGATTTTTGGACTTTGACAATATTAATCTACAACAAAAAACTTGAAGAAGTTCACTCATCCGCCAAGAGATGTCAGGAGAAACTAGTTTGGTGGTGCCACTGACGACTCTGTCAGAAGTCGCCGGCCATTTTATCTCCCATTTAAGTGACTTGAAGTCTCTTTTCATATGAAAAACTTAGGGTGCTAAATCGATTATTTTTTAATATTTCTCAGATTCTTATCGCTAAAATAATAAAATCAATTTGTACAGGAAGATTAAAGAGTTGTATCCAATCGAAACCTAAAAATTAATATTTTTGACCAAAATGCATATACTGTAAAATTCACTCCAGCGATTTGAGGTCTCTTTCCTCTTTCCACATCAGAAATATGAATTTTTAAAGCAACGGGCTCCTTCTTAAAAAAGGAAGTAGTTTATTGTTCACCCAATAAATGCCTTCCTAATAAACAATGAACTACCTCCTTTTTGAAGATAGAGCAGTGGCTTTGAAAATTCATATTTTGTTTTGTGTGCTCTTCAGCAAACCACCACCAGGTGAGCTTGCTGATTTTCCTAGCAAACCCTGACATCTTTCAACTCAGGCGTATAGTCCAATCTTCACCAATATTATATAATGTTATATCTTGAATGTTTGAAAACCAATACATTATTTTGTGATAGATTACCAGATAATGGTTGAGTATGTGGAAGCGCTAATGTTATAGCCCTTGAGTTGTATTCAGGGACCGAAACCATCGGCGCTATAAGGTTTAAGGTAGTCCATCTAACTCTCTTTATAATTTTTAGTTTAAGTGTTGATGTGGTCTAATTCTGTGTGAGCTAATCTATGGCTTTGTGTTGCACTAGAATGAGCCTGCAGGGAGGTTCGCCGCGTGGGGACTTGCCATATTACAAAATGAGCGTGCAGGGAGGTTCGCCATGTGGGAACTTGCCATATTACAAAATGAGCGTGCAGGGAGGTTCGCCACGTGGGAACTTGCCATATTACAAATCTTTTGAACCTTGATGTAATTTCATGAAAGAAAGCAATTCAACCTTTGTGCTGTATTTTAGTAGTAGTGATAAATTAAATTGTGTTGCATTGGTTTTGTATCATAAGTTTATGGACCATTACAATGCAGTATGGACCATTAGATGCAGTGAAATATAAAAATAATAAATACTGCATTTTTGTTTTTTGTAAGCATTTCAATTTTCGAATACAATAAGAAGTAAGTGCCTTCCTTTTCTCCACAATAAGTTGTCAATTTAATTGTAGTTTTGTAGAACTTGTCATTAATAAAAAAATAGAATTTTAACGAAGTTATCCTTTTTTCTCTACAATATCTTGAAGCAGGAAAATTCTCACGAATGAATCTATGTTTGTTATTTTAAAATGGATAGAGTGAATGAAATAATTTTTATTCTTTTCAATCGAGTATGCAGATATTGATATCCAAATTGCTCCATAAAAATTATCTGTGATTTTTTAGCGTTATGAGGAGTACTATGTTTTGTCAAAAATTTTCTAAATATTACTTATAATAAAAATACTGTCATTGTCTTATCCATGAGAACTGTTATTTATTGTGTACAATCCTTAATTCATCCCTCACAAGCACTTTGCTGTACCAATTTAGGGTTGTGTATATCGAAATGAAATGTAAAAAATATATTCATCCTAATAGTATATTTCATTACAAGGACCTAAAGTGACGCTTTTCGTACAAGGTCAAGTTTTACAACCGAGGCTGTAAGCCGAGGTTGAAAAATGACCGAGTAACGAAAAGCAGCTTTAGGTTCGTGTGATAAACTATATTTTTCGTTATATTGCTCAATACAATACGTAAACTACTAAAGAAAACCAAAATGTTACAGCTTGTTTACCTTTAAAGATGCCTTCAAAAGATGCCGCCATCTTGTTCTTGCTATTTGAAGCAATCAGCTGACTGTCTGTTTCATTTGTGTTAGGGTAGACTGACAACAATGAACAACTATTGACGTATCGAACGCATGTAATAATCGATTGGTGAAATGAGCGAGTTTCACAAATTGATTAAACTGACAAAATGAATGTTTCGATAATAACGATGAATGTTTCGATTATTTGTAATCGAATGAATATTGTTCGATTATTACGACGTACTCGGCACTTTTTGAATTTTTTAGTCCTAGACTAAAAAGAGTCAGCTGGTATCGAGTACATCAGCTTTTAATTCCTAGGAATAAAAAGGGTGTATTTAGGTCTGGAAAACATGCATTAAAAACATCTGTTTTTGAAGCAGTATAACGAAAAAGAATCTTTGAAAACAATATTCAAACCAGAAAGAAAATAATCATATGAACCTGTATTCAAAGAGAAAAATTACTAATATTCTACCCACAATAATGTAAGAAACTTTGGTATTTTTAATTAAATTTTGATCTAAATATTTTAAGAAGAATCTCCGTCAGCCGTCACGATAACTTTTGGGACCCCAGGGCAAAACTTGTAAGAGGGTCCCCTACATTAAAATACACACGTTTTTTTAACTTATGTAATTGCTATGTAAAATTAGTAAAATATTTAATATCTTTCTTTTAAGCCACTTGTCTCACATTAAGAATTTTTTTGGGACATAATTCTTCATATATCCTGATGTGACAACCTACAAAAAATTGCTGGATAATTTACTCGACTTCAATTCCAAATTCTTATACTACTGTTGTGCTTTTCAAGTTAATTCAATAGAAGAGCCTTTTAATCTATTAATAGTTATTTTTTCCTTTTTTCCATTTTCAAATGGACATGTCATATTATGTAGAGTAGTCCATACTATACTGTGTCCTTCAACTTTCAGTAATCAGTACCGGTATCTATAATTCACGATAAAGTAAATTCTAACATTGAAATATGATTCGTGAACAATAAGTTTCAGAGGCTCAGGAAAGATTACAGAAATAAAAAATAAAAACAATACAATTGTAGAATATACTAATAAATGAACATTGTATTTACAACAGCAAAAGCAAATTATGAATTACGATTTAAATGATAACATTGATAAATGATTATAAGTTACCTGTTTGCAACACATGTAATAAAAATAATTAATCACCGATGGAATAAACATTAACTCGTAGTGGCAACACTGGCGCCTGCTGGGACGGCGCCTTCCTTGACTCCTGAACAACGCCAACTTGTTGCTGGAGTGAGCGAGAGTTGCATCGCGGTCTGCAGGAGCTTGAAATTGATAAAAAGTGTCCTCAAATGACTTAGTTGTAATTTTGTTAAGGTTTGTTTTGAATTAAAAGTATTTTATTAAAAATTTTGTATGATTGATTCTAAAAAATTTGTAAAAAATAAAGATTTTTAAATTACATGATGTTAGAGGTAGCCTACCAAAACTAAATGAAATAGGCATGATTAAAATTTTGAGCCTTAACTAACCTGTTACCTGTTACCTAATGTGTCCGCCTTGATGACCAAAAATGCCATGTGGCCTGTCATCTTAAATCTCTAGAATTTTTTATGATCATGATTGCTGTATCAGTCTTAAAAGACGTTGTCAATCACTAAATCAGGTAAAATGGTAAAAGGGTAGGTTGTGGCAGATCATACTGTCCGCGAGAGTAAAGAAGTCCCCCGAGCCAGAGCGATATGCAGCAATGTCCGCATGTTGTCAATTGGTGTTTTGGTAACGTAAAAACGAAAAATTGCAGGCGCTGAGTACAGCTGGTGACTTCTAAGCTGGCACTTGACCGATCGATATTCAGTCGATACTAGCCTAGTTCAAAAACATTATGTTCCGTCAAGCGGGTTGCGGCAACGTCCTCGCGACCCGCGTGAAGGCGTCCGTCAGCAGAAATGTTTGCAGTCCGGCCTTTTTCTTATACCTCCAACACTCCCCACTCACCCCCGCGCCTATACTGCCCGCGTGAGGCCCAAGTGCCAGCTTACAAGTCACCAGCTGTAACAAGCGCCTGCAATTGTTCGAATAGGCCAGGACTCAGGCGACTTCAAAACCCTTGCAGACAGTAGTAGCATTTGTCTGTCAGATATTCTTTTAACTTTTTCTTAAAGCTATTTAAATTGATTACTATTTCTTTAATGTTTGAAGGAAGTTGTGAAAAAATTGTCCACCAGCATAAAGGGTTTGGTTTCAATTAGTGTTAGTCTAAACTATGATGAGCAGATGGATTTATGCTACAATCTAAAAATGCTTTCAATCCAACATTTTTATTCTTAGGGTAAGAAATTCCATTGCCGAAGATTAATTTGTTAAGGACCCAAGGATTTACAAATGTAATATAAGGACGTTGATCTTGTACCATACTGAAACTTCCAAATAATTGTGGTGTTTTGGTTTTCACATGATGGGATTATGAAATCTGGAATCTATTATTTTTCGTCACTTCATCCTTGACATAAGTTAGAAGTTCATTAAATAATATGAATCTCTCATCCGAAAAAACTTTTCAATGTCTTCATACGTCAACATCATTATGGTGTGAAATTGGCCTTGTTTGAATCATACATTAAAACGATTTATTAAGTATGTCACTTTGTTAATTTTGTACTTATTATTGGAGAACTAATTTAGGGGTGGGTTCCAATCCTTAATGTTCCAATCCTTATGATGTTTTTCTCCTGACGTGTCAAATTCATCTTGACAAACGGGACACATCATTGTACTTCTGTTGCCGAAATGCGGCACCGAATTGTGTTCTATGAAAAAATAATCTTCAAGAAGCTTCAGCCGGCTAATCATCTTTGTTCGAAGTTTAATAAAAAATTAGAATAAGTGTTGCATTAACATTTATAGGACCAAAGTTCCAGAAGTCACCAAAGATGTTGGCAAAGAATGCTTAGGCCTACCTTTTGTGGGTATTCTAAAAGCACAATAAACCCAAACCGAACCATCATAATTTTAATGAAACTATTGTTCTGTAATGTTTGGCACTAACATCAGCATAGGCCAGGACTCAGGGGACTTCAAAACTCTCGCAGACAGTAGTAGCATTTGTCTGTAAGATATTCTTTTAACTTAGAGCACTAAGAAGAGAATTCTTTTTGGGGTGTGCTTTTTTTATTCTAAAAAGCACACCCCAATGACATCCTCTCAACAGGATTTGGCTCTATTCCTTTATAATAGTCAGTTTTCCAGAATGGACACTATAACATCCAGGTATGGGCTTAGATTAAATATGATCTCAGGATCCAAATTCTTGGAAGTTGGGCCCAGATTGATGTTGATTTTTGTAATATTGGTAAATAAATAAATTAATTGATTAATTCACAAGTATAAATTCAGTGGTAGGAGAGGTCAAATAAAAAAAAGAGATCGCCACCATGTAGACATTTTTATGTCGCAGTACCTGTTTTAGAGGATGATCCAACTGGTATCAGTATAATGTTGTTAGTACATAGCTTATGATTTCCCTTTTAAGTATTAAAAACTTAAAAACAATATTAATTGGATATTCAACAATACAATAATGTTTGTTTTTGGGTTAAAAATATTAATTAAAGATTAATTAACTGTTCAACTGATATATCCATAAAAATTTAAAGATATTGGAATGGTATTTATTTGTTACTGGCTCAATGATGTTTAAACTGCCTAAATAATTTTAAACATCCGAAAACCGCCATAGAAAAAAACATTGTGTGGCCATTTCGTTTTATTCCTTGTACGTGGTGATAGATCGAACTTTGTTTGGTTCTATTATGAAAACACAGTTTTTAACAAGATAAAAGCTTTTTTTAAACTTAACTATGATGTGCTGGGTTATTTGATACACATAAAAAAATTAGTGTAAAATAAAAGTTATATTCATGATAAATTTTGAGTAATTATATTCTCATTACATAAGCAATGTGAAAACCACTGATAACATTACTCAGTACAAAAACTAAAAAAAGGTGCAAACTGATTTAGTCAGAGTCTATGTGAATTTTACAACTTTCGTACTTTTAAGAATATTGGAGTAGAATGTATATTACTTTAACCTTACCTGATATTCTTGCAAAAAAGTGATAATCCTAGTGTAATGTTTAAAATATTTTATATTCTGATATTTTATTGTGGTATTTGGTCGAAACTTAACACAATATAAATTATTAATAGAGGCAACCATTTACCTAATGCCCCTAAATGTATACTTAAGGAGCAAACAATACACTTGGTAATAGGGTGTAGTGCCAGATTTACCATTAGGCCCAAAGAGCCCGAGCTTAGGGCAGCGGTATAGGGGGCCACAACGGTAGAAAATAACATACAGGGTGTCCGGAAATTAGGGTAAAATAATTTAGTATGTGATAGTACAGGTAAAAATGAGAAAAAAAGTTTATAGAAACATAGGTCATAAAGTGCTTCGTTTTCCGTCTGTGTCTGTTTGTGATTTTTAAATATTTAATAATATCTCAGGAACCTCTCAACATATCAACTTCAAACTTGGTATATGGATATCCACTATTAAGAATTATTTTTGTTAGAAGTAACAAATTTCTTCTTTATATCATTATAAAATGGCAACTGTTTTTTGTTTTCAAAGCTAAATATCTCAAAAGCAGCAAATTTTTGAAAAATGATACTGGAGGCAAAAAAGTTGTGAAATTTAATCTAATTAACGCTGGTATTAAGATTAAAATGAGCGGACAACTAATAATGGAAAAATTATAAATTTTCCAAATAAAAACATGCAAATTTCAGACAGTATGTTCTAAGGAACCATGTTTTTATTCAGAAAAGTTATAATGTCTCCATTATTAGTTGTCCAATCATTATAATCTTGATCTCAGCGTTATTAAGATTAAATTTCGCAACTTTTTTCTCTTGTATCATTTTTCTAAAATTTACAGTTTTATGATATTCAGCTTTGAAAACAAATAACAGTTGCCATTTTGAAATGGTACAAAATAAAAATTTGATACTTCTTGAAAAAGTAATCCTTAACAGAGGTCATCCATATACCAAGTTTGAAGTTTATACCTTAAAAAGTTTGTGAGATATGATTAAATATGTAAAAATCACAAACAGACACATGGACGGAAATCAAAGCACTTTAAGACCTATGTTTATATAAACTTTTTTTCTTATTTTTACCTCTACTATTACATACTAAAATTTTTTACCATATATTCCGGACACCCTTTATTTTTTTGAGTGAACCCTTTATTTTTTTTGACAATATAGGCTGCAAAAATTGAGCTAAAAAACAGGTATCCCTTTTGACGAGGCCGTTGGGGGCCGCACAGTAGGCTAATCTGGGCTTAGGGCCTCGGCGGCCGTAAATCCGGAACTGACAGGGTATGTTTAAAAATGATCAACAGGTTAAGAGTCCTTTAATATGTATCATGGCATTTGGTGTGACACAATTTTTACTCTATTGTAATGAAAGGGAGGGTTGTTAAAGTGAAGTTATCATACTGCTATGTCTAAATTATCTGACACTTAAATTATCTGATTGCCCTAAAAAAATATCTGATACAAACAAATGTACAAATAAATGCTACTGTTTATTGATATAGTCTGAATTATAAAATATAATGTTTACAGCCTGAGGAAGAGAAATATTCAATACATAGGATGGTTATATAAAAATATTAAAAATAAGTACAGTATTTTATACAATGGTGGTTAAATAAAAATCATTAAATACTTTTGGTTTCATATATTAATAGGAACCTCCAAACTTTCTTCTACATAGAACCATTTGCATCTATATATACACATGTGCCCCAAAAATTCCAAAGAAGTTTAACAATGTTTGAATTAATTAAAAGTAGAACAGAGATACTGAACACAATAAATTCAGCAAAACTTCTTTTGGTGAGTGATTAATGTTCTCCCTACCCCAAAAACAATTTTCAGAGCAGCATTGCCATGAATTTCGAAATGGAAACTAACTGAGCATCTATTCATTTTAGACGATAATCTAGAGATTATAATGTGAACCAATTACCATTGGTGAGGATATTTATTTGATTAATGTTGGCTTTTTCAACAAATTAATGGAACTTAAAACATCACTAAACAGAATTTAAAACTTAGGTCAGTAAAATATACATCAGATTTCAGAATGTATGTTTAAGTATACACTCCGTCCCTGTAGGTTTCCAAGGTAATTGATAGCTGGGGATTTTAGGTAATATGGGAAAAACTCAGGGAACTTGTAGGTTACGTACTGTGGAGTCACAATTTGAAAAAGAGCATGGAATGTATAATTTTGAATGTTATATACAGTTGCCATACCTACCTACAAAGTTATGTATCTCATTACAGACACAAAATTAAAACTTCTGATTAATGTTTGAGATAACTTTTGGCTAGGAAATAACTCTGAATAGTCAAAATTAACACAACATCTATAGGCCTAACAACACACTGTTTCAATTCTTTCTCATATAACAAGCAAACATCACCTTTATTTTTGTGATGTTATGAGTTTTTGCTTTAAATTCTCTTAAGGTGATTAATTTCTCTTAATTTAAAAGTCTGCTTTATTTATTTACAAAATTTCATGGAATCATTTTTGGTACTTTAGTTATGAAGAGTTTATATTTTATTGTGCTTGGTCACCTTAATAAAACTCGGTTTCTACATGACCTGGTGGTAATACCTACTGTGATGGAGGTAGTTTTTCATAACGAAAACTATGAGATAATTTGCCAAAGAACAAATTTCATTTTAATCACTCAATCAGGTTCACTTTTAAAACTTTTGGGCACCCCTTTAAAAATTATTTAATATATCGGGGCAGGGGCAGATATGAAAAACACAGTGAAATGTAGGTGATTTTTGATAATTTAATAACTAGTTCTTATCTATAATCTTTGCTTTGCATGGTTGAGAAGGTGCGTTGGTGGATTTAGGTAGTAATATTTGGGGTGCCAGCTCATATGGGCTTAAGGGGTATGAGTTCTTTATGTTATATTCTAAATCACACATTTTAAGGTATATTTTAAGAACCTTTTATTTAACAACAACCCAATTTCATTTTCTATGAAAAGTACCAATAATTTGTAATTCGTACTATGAAAACTGCTAATAATGTTATTGATCATCGCAAGAAAAACATTTTGAGACTTTAAATAAATCAAGCAAAACCAAAACCCAAATAAAATTGGATCAAAATCATGTCACTGTATTCAAATTATGAAAATTTATGCTGGAAAGTTTTATTTTACATGCAAAAAGTTAAAAAAAAAATCGGGAACCGGAGAATCGTCCGAGATTCACCGGGTGTGGAAGAGACTTTAATGAGCTACGTCTTGGGTCAGAGAGATGTCCGAACTACCTGCTATGGGGGAGGGGAAGAGAGAGAGGGTAAGCGGGTGTGATACGATTTATTCGTCCAGGAAGTGATAACAGGGAGGGCGCTTGCAGCGATCTTCATGTCAAAAAATAGCCCATAGTACAATCACTCGTCCACTCGCTCAGTGTAGACTACAATTACTCTACCTAAATATTTTGTTAATGAAGATTGCTTGTTACTTTGGTTAAATCCTATCTTTTCTCAAGCAAATTTTGTATTCTTTGTATTAAAAGTTCAGTTGGAATCCCTGCATTTATCTTAAACAAAATATCATTCTTGAAAGTTTAAATACATAATTTATTTGCACTAATGTCTTTCTTATTAATTTTATTATCAGTAAATTAAAAGGCCATTAGTGAAATACTTGAGTATAGGCTACAATTTTTTATTAAAGACTCAATAACATAATTTAAGACCTACTGGTTGAATTTCCAGACTGTCTAATTTTCATTATTAATTCCAAGCCGCGTTCAAAAAAACGTTTAATGTATAACTCTAATTGAACTGAACTAAAACTATTGGTTCAAAAACACTTGGTGAATAATCTCCTTCCAGAGTGTTGATTATTTCATCAAAACAGGATATAAGGGAGCCAGAATTAAGACATGGTTTAAAAGTTAAGATTTCAGGTCATTGTGGACAAGGAGACCGCTGAGCTCATCTCGCTCCCTCGCCTGTTCCTGGAAGTTTAAACCCAACAGGCTGCGCAACCATCTCTCTCCCTTAGCCCCGGATGCTTGGTCATTTCTCCCAGTCGGCAGATTGTTCGTAATGACGCCCCTTTCTACCTAAGGAGCTCTGGACAGATGTCCTACACTGAAAAAACTAGGGGGTGCTGGGCACCCCTGGCACCCCCGAAATCCACCCATGAGAAGGTGTCAATATTTTCCATGTTTTGGAAGCTATACGGTCCATCACAGTCACACATGACTCATTCTCTAGATATTTTCACCAACATGCCTACATTGACCAGGATTAAGCTAGTGAGTATCTTTGTTCTACCTGACACTCCAGGCCAGGGAAATTTGGGACACATGGCATATACCAACAATACACATAAGGGATGTATCATTTTAACTTTCTCTTCGTTGTACAATGATAACATAACAGATAAACATGGAAAACAACCTAGTTCAAATTTTAGAATATGTATATGAAAGCTTACTCCCATAACATATTCTTTTTCTGTAAAAAGTACGACTAATTTTTTTGTTAGAAAGTAATACATTATTCTATACAAAATTATTAAAATCTAGGTTTTTAAATAAATCTTCTTCAGTTCCCTGATAAAAATTTCATGGGCAATTCATTGCTGTTATGAAAGACATAACCTGTAATTCGGGAAAATAGTCCAAGTGGCAGTGGAAACATACCAACATATTAGATTGTAATGAACCAGCTTACAAATACAATGTTTATTTTGAGTATTTTATGGTACTGGATTGGCATATATTAATTTAATTAAACACCATTTGTGAGTAGGTCAAAATCTGATTCAGATTTTGAAAGGGACTTGAAATGCCCATGAATGTCATATTGGAACTGTGAAGAGATATTTTAGAACTTAATATATTACACCATTAACTTAAATAAATAACTTAAGTCTACTAAGAAAAGTAAAGTCCATAGATATATATTTTAGTCTATACTTAATAAAGATAATATGTGGACATTTTTAAAATTATTACAAAATGGATACCTATAATATTTTATCTTAATTGTCAGATTTAGAATGATTACAGTTTTCAAAATTTTAATAGGTAAAATTTAGCATCTGAAACCAATATTTAATTTTTTTAAGCTATCATGTTATTGATATATCCATTTCACTAACAAAATAAAACTGTTAAAACACAGTTCTGAGTATTATTAAAGGTCAGAGACAAATTACCGATATTATTGGTTCTCCCCGATATTATTAGCTTTCCCACTCTTGTCTCGGTAACCGAGTTACCAGCTATGTATCATATACCTTAAATATATTTGTCCGTAATTAAAAAACTCCGAGCAAAGTTTAAAACATTTTGCTTATTTATCAAATGGCAGTTCGCAACTAAATTATGGATCGGTAAAATAAATAAAAGGTGACAGTGCTGTCGGTCTCCTAGTTTTAAATTATATTTGTCCTTCTTTAGGTGAGGCAGGTTATTTATGATTCCCACTACTTGTTGGACCTAGTTTTTTTTTAAGGCTAAGTTCAAACTGAAACACACAGAAACATAGTCTATGTATTCCTGATAGTTCTCGGAATCTCTTAAATGTCCCAGATCTTTTGGGGGATTTTCTTTGACTCGCTGTTGTCGGTCACATATTTGCCAAGAGTGCCTTATTTGAAACTTAAATGAGATTCTGGGAAATATCGGGAGAGGGTAGACTTTGTTTTGTGTGTGTTTCTGAGTGAACGGATGTATTATCTATTTTCATAAACCATTTTGACAATGAAATTTAGAATTCAAACAAAATATCGACTGGTCTACACCGCTTAAAAAATACAAGGTGGAGACCCCGACAAATAGTAATAACAAATTAGAAATTGTAGTCTTCCTTAAAATTTACAATCAAAGAGCTATCACTCGGTTTAGAGCGTTTTCAAAAATTTAAACTCACTAAAGATAGTTCTGACCGCTCGTCTCTATTCGGCTAAAACGAATCTAAAGGCGATTCTTTTAAAATACAAGAGTCTCACTCGCACCGTCTTCGCGTTATCGAGGAGTCGCCTCAGTTGAGGAAGCATCGCGGAGGCGAGGTGAGATGTCCCATCCGCGGCTCGTCTACGACGATCTTGGCGAGCCGGCGAGCTCTGCAGCACATGACTGTCAGCGACACTCCCATCACGCAGAACACCGTGGAGAGGAGCGCTAGCAGGGTCGCCGCCAGGCCTGACCTCACACACAGCGTGTTCCCCGCGTCGCTGCTGAATGTGCCTGCGACAGACCACACCAATGATGATAGCTGCCATTGGTTGTTGGGCTATTAATTAACAATCCTGTCTAAGGAACGTGCCAACCTTAGTCAGTAACAAGGCTACAAGATCATGCCACTATCATCACGATCATCACACTCATCCTTCACTCATATTCAGGGTAACGTCCTCCATGAGGTACCTGTCTTATTAAGAATGATTACGAATGACAACTACAGGCATCTTCCCGTGGACTGTGGTCCCTGGCTAACAAGGATCAGTATATACTTGTTGACTAAAGACCTTCCCGTGGACTGTGGTCCCTAGCTAACATGGATCGGTATACTTGTCAGAAGATATAAATTTTTTAAATTCCCTTGATAAGGAAAAAAGTTGTTTTACTGTTTCTCAAAACTAGGGGATTTAAGTGTGGCCTCGCTATTCAAGTGTGGGTATGTGATTTGTAATTTTTACTTCTGACAAGAGTGTGGTCACTGAAGGCAATGCCACATATATTTTCTTATATTAAGAGAGACCGAATAAAAAAATAAATCAAAAAGTAACCAGATATTTAAAGGCCAAGTATGATCCCAATAACTAAATACTGCACACAAACTGTCCTTGTTTCACGTGAAAAACAAAAACCATCACGACTCTTCGGGGGGATTAAAAATTGTATAGCGATGTTTTGCGAGGAGCCACTTTGACCTTATTATTAGGAGTCGAGGTAAGATGGTCAGAGTGGCTCCTTGCAAAACATGGGAAGAGAAATTTTTTAATTCCCCTGAAGAGGTGTGATATTTTTTGTTTTTCACGTGAAACGTCTGGACAGTTTGTTTGTGATCCGGTATTTAGTGAGTGTTTTGTGTAAGACTCAACATACCTGACCAAGGATCAACACATCAGTTAAATTAAGGTGGGTTTTGCCCGAGTAAATAAATATGTAATTGTCAATGTTAATGAGAAAGCAAAAAAATGGAAAAGGGACCTCAATTCGGAAGGCAGAATATCAAGGAATGAAGAAGAAATACACTGATGAGACAGTGATTTTTTTTATCTAGGCAATATTCTTCATCAGTGTTTAACTTGAAGTAGTTCACTCAAGCGCCGATAGATGTCAGGAAAGACTAGTTTTGTGAAGCCCCTGACTACTCAGTCAGTAGGGGTTTGTGCATTAGGGAAAAGGTACCTAAAGTCGCCAACCATGTTATTTTCCATCTACGCGTCTTGAGGACCCTTTTCGTATGTGTTGGTATATTTAGTTAAAACAATATGACTGTCAATTTTAATTTTAATCACATGGTTATGTTTGTGTTTTTGTTTATGTTTACTTTTTGTTTGAATTAAATGAGTGCTCAATATTAATGCATTTTCTATAGTTCAATTAAGTTGTTAAGATGGTGTCAGAAGATTAAATTGGGAAAAATGAATAATATACCAGTGCCAGAGCCATTTGACTTTACAGAAAAACAGAGCTCAACAGAAAATTGGAAGCTTTTCAAATGCCAATGGAAGAACTATATCACCTTGGCAGAAGCATGCAGCTCTAAGTCAAATAATTTGTCAAACAGGAAAGTCAGACTTGCACTATTCCTCTCAGTTATAGGTGGAAAAGCTGTAAAGCTAATAAATAAACTATGCGATGAACCATCAGACGTCGAATACGTAATCTCAAGATTAGACAAGTATTTCAAAGAAGCGAAAAATGTAACCTATGAGCGTTTTACATTTAATAGCGCTATGCAAGAAAATGAAGAATCATGCAAAAAATTTATTAATTGGTTACATGTCATCGCGAGAAAATGTGATTTTGGTGCTTTGGCAAATCTATCCCAGCAAGAATTAGAAGAGCGGCTTATTTGTGATCGTCTGGTAGCCGGGGTAAAAAATGTACGTCTGAGGAAACGTTTACTAACGAAAGCAAACTTATCCCTGGATAAAGCAACTCAATTATGTGTCACTGATGAAGAGTCAGAAAACTTGGCACTAAAAATGAAATCAACCTCAAATGAAAATGATAATGAAGATAAATGTGAAACTAACTTTAAGATAAACAATAAGAACGCTCGGTCTTGTAAGTTTTGTGGAGGTAATCATGTTTGGAGCCGAGAGAACTGTCCAGCATATGGAAAAGTTTGTAATATATGCAAAAAGAAAAACCACTTTTCTAAAGTTTGTATGCAGAATGTACGCGAGGCTAGGCAGGTTAATTCAACTCTTGGAATCAACGAGCAGATAGCTACCGATAATAGCGATGATGATGTTTATAATGTTAACGAAGATTGTCCGAAGAAACGGTTATATGTCAGCCTTCCACTGTGTGTAAAGGGGTTACAAAAACATCTAAAATGCCAAGTAGACAGTGGAGCATCATGCAATGTCATCGGAATCGATACGTTGAAGGAATTAGTCGGGAATCCGGTGCTAAGAGAAAGTAATACTCGACTGACATTCTACGGGGGTGCTTCACAATGCTCACTAGGAAAAATTCAGTTGCATGTCTGGTGGAAAAATCGAAGACACAAGATATCCTTTGAGGTAATTCAGACTCCCCATAATCCATTGCTAGGAGCTCAAGATTGTATAAGGCTTGGACTTATTTCATTTGATGAAATGGTGTATCAGATCAAATATTCTGAAGATCCCAACGAAATATTGTCTTCTTATCCAGAAATCGGAAAGGGATTAGGTTGTTTTGAAGGACTTTACGATTTCAAGCTAGATAAATCCGTGCGACCAGTGGTAATACCTCCAAGAAGGTTCCCTGTAGCACTAAAATAGGAGATAATTCAAGAAATCAAGCATCTAGAAGATATTGGAGTTATTAAAAGGGTAACCGAGCCCACTGAATGGGTCAGTGCTATGGTGGTAGTTAAAAAGCCGAACAAACTTCGCATAT
This sequence comes from Flexamia atlantica, assembly GCA_035578135.1. NCBI lineage: Eukaryota > Metazoa > Arthropoda > Insecta > Hemiptera > Cicadellidae > Flexamia > Flexamia atlantica. The sequence continues at coordinate 14,038,009 of JAQJVK010000010.1, forward strand.
GTATTGATCCACATCAGTTGAATAAAGCGATAAAAAGATCACACTTCCAGGCACCTACTATTGAAGAAGTTGCACCTCAACTAAGAAAAGCCAAGATATTCAGCAAACTTGATTTAAAAGATGGATTTGGCATGTGAATTTAAGTGAAGATTCAAGTAAATTAACGACATTTTGGACACCATACGGGAGGTATCGGTGGTTGAGATTACCATTTGGTGTCTGTTCGGCGCCAGAGGAGTTCCAACGAGTGTCAATGACCAGTTTGAAGGACTTTCAGGTGTTATTGTAATAGCAGACGACGTGGTTGTTTATGGAAGTGGTGACATGGAGGAACAAGCTCTCAAAGATCATAACAAGAATTTTAAGTTACTCCTTCAAAGAGCTCATGAGAAGAATATTAAGTTCAATTTGAAGAAATGCAAGATCGGAATGCGAGAGATTAAATACATGGGTCATATAATCAGTTCCGACGGCCTGAAACCGGATCCGGAAAAAATTACGACTGTGATCAACATGAAGCCTCCTCAGAACAAGAATGAACTACAAAGATTTTTAGGTTTTGTAAATTACCTGGGAAAATTTCTACCTAAGCTATCAGAAGTTGCAGCACCACTAAGATCGATTTTAAAAGATGATTCAGTTTGGTTATGGGAAAAATTACACGATGAAGCGTTCCATAAACTTATTCGCATGGTAACATCAGCCCCAACGTTACAGTATTTTGATATTGACAAACCTGTAACTGTACAGTGTGACGCAAGCCAGTTTGGTTTAGGGGCTTCTCTTTTGCAAGGTGGCAAGCCAGTGGCATATGTGTCCAGAACCCTTAGCAAGACAGAATCATTTTATGCACAGATTGAAAAAGAATGTTTGGCGGTCGTTTATGCTCTGGAAAGATTTGAACAATACCTTTTTGGTAAACCTGACATTACAGTTGAAACAGATCACAAGCCATTAGAGACAATTTTTAAGAAACCTTTGACATCAGCACCAAAACGACTGCAACGAATGCTTCTTCGTCTGCAAAGATTTTCGTTTAATGTAGTTTATCGACCTGGAAAATGTATGCTGATCGCAGATTTTTTGTCAAGAGCTCCTGTGGTAGGTAACAAGCAATATGACGATAAAAATGTGCAGATATTTTCGACGGATACCTTGAGAAGTTTTGAAAGAACTAGCTCGATTCAGTACTTGAATGTGACTGATAAGAAACTCTCGCAGATCAAAAGTAACACCCTAACAGACCCAACGATGGTAAAGTTAATTAATATTATTCAAAAAGGATGGCCTTCAACAAGAAATCAACTTCCAGAAGATCTAAAAGCATATTGGCCATTTCGGGACGAACTGACAACAGAGCAGGGAATTATACTTAAAGGAGAACGAATCGTCATTCCTTTTAGTTTAAGACAAGAATTGATTCAAGTCATTCATTCAACACATCAAGGGGCAGACTCATGCATAAGAAGAGCCAGAGACGTTTTCTTTTGGCCATGTTTAAATAAAGACATACAAAATGTAGTTGGTTCCTGCAAGATCTGTAAAAAATATGCACCCAATCAACAAAGAGAGCCCCTCCTTCAGGACACGACTCCAGAAAGACCTTGGCAGAAAATCGCCATCGATTTTGCTCAGGAGGGATCCACACATTATTTGATTGTGACGGATTACTATTCATCTTTCTTTGAAGTAAAGAAAACAACCAAATGTACTGGTGAAACCCTCATCACATTTTGCAAGGAGCTCTTTGCCAGATATGGAATACCAGAGGTTGTGGTTGCAGACAGTGGTACACCGCTCAAAGCTCAAAATTTTAATGATTTCGCACAACACTGGAAATTTAAAGTAGTACTATCTCCACCCTACCATCATCAAGCAAATGGAAAAGCAGAGTCAGCAGTGAAAATATTTAAAAATCTACTGAAAAAATCCCGAGAAGATGGGATTGATTTTCAACAAGCGCTTCTGGAACTCCGGAATACTCCCCTTCAAGGGATAGGCTACAGTCCAGCCCAACTGCTCATGAACAGAAGAACGCAAAGTCGGCTTCCTATTATGCCAAAGCTGCTCCATCCTCAGATACCCAACAATGTTAAGGAATTGTGGGATCAGAGGAAAATGAAATATAAAAAACAGTTCGACTATGGAACTAGAGAACTCCCTCCTTTGAGCGTAGGCCAAAATGTTTGGTTTAAACGACGACCTCAACTGGAAAATGAACCATGGGTTGAAGGAAGGATTGTTCAGAAGGAAGGCAGAAGGAAGTATGAGGTAGAATTTCAAGGAAAGAAATATATAAGAAATAGAAGATTTTTGCGAACATGAAAACTTGTTAGAAAAGGGAAGATGTTGGTATATTTAGTTAAAACAATATGATTGTCAATTTTAATTTTAATCACATGGTTATGTTTGTGTTTTTGTTTATGTTTACTTTTTGTTTGAATTAAATGAGTGCTCAATATTAATGCATTTTCTATAGTTCAATTAAGTTGTTAAGAGTATGCATGACATAGACTGCTAAATCGACTATCTTTTAAGATTTCTCGGATTCTTGTCGCTAAAATAACTCTGTGAATCTGTACAGGAAAGATTAAGGAGTCGTATCCAATCGAAACCTGAAAATCAATATTTTCTACCCGATTAGGCTAAAATACCCTTACTGCAAAATTTACCCCAGCGACTTGAGGTACCTTTTCATTTTCCACATCATAATTAGAATTATGCTGAGAAAAAGAGAAAAAGAACTCACTATTGAGCAGAGATGATTGCTCTGCTCCTTCCCCTTCTTGGAGCACTCGTAAACTCTGGAAGAGGTTGATGTTCTGAGACAGAGGGACCGGGGTGCTGACCGCTGGCTGCATCTCGTTCACTGCTCTCTTCGTCACTGTCTTCGCATTCCTCCAGTGGCACGGCTGGCTCTGAAAAATAAATTCAATGACCGCTTCTACTTTTTTTTTTATTTTAAAAACTTATACATTTAATTAGCCTAGATTTCAGCGGGAGCACTTTTTAGGACACCAGAGCACATCAGAGCGCAGATACAGTACTTCTCAATTTACTAGTGCAGATCTGGACCTTTTTTCTGACCATGTTACATATTAATACTGTTCAAAATACATTTTTTTAATTTTTCCCAATTGGAAATTAGGTATACCTCTAAGTCAACTTTACAACTCTATTTTCCTTTACATAATAACATGCAAGGTAATATATGGTGTTTTTTTAACCTCTATTCTGGATACTGATCACTCAACAAACTCAAGATCGGCTTCAGCAAGTGATGCTTGGTGTTCACTACCGTTGATCAAGGGTGAATCCAATCCAGGCCTATACGAGTATGTACTGGGTGCGTTCGGCAATACTCGTTTCTACGTTGTTGTAAGGCCTCATGCGGCAAATAACTCATCAAATGTTTGTACAAGTCAGATGCGCCCTTACTCCACAATAGTAAATCCTCTCCATGAGTCGTGAGTGGTGCTAATGCACGTTGTGCTTGAGATCACAACCTACATGATCACTATGGCGCAAGGACACTCTAGCCGCGGCAGGGCAAAACCATGGCCTGTGACAACAGCCATGACAAATGCGCACATCACACTCACCGGACAACGGCCATGACACATGCGCACATCACACTCGATGTAGAGAGCGGGTGATCCCGTGAAGCGGAAGGTCTTCATGTAGGCAAACACCTGGGTCTCAAATACCCCACTCTCGCTCCAAGACCCTCTGAACCTGCTGATCAGCTTGTCATCTACTGGGCATCTGAAAAAAAGAATGTAAACAACTTTAAAACTGTTGATCTGCTGTCATCTTTGTAACTATACTACTTAATTATTTCATTTTTATGAATAAGTTACATTTACTTCTCACTTATTGACATTGAAAGTTGGTTTTTCATGGTGAGTAAGGCCATTTCTGATTTTAAGGCTGCAGTGATTATAAAACAGGAAGGCACTAAGCAATAGGTAAACAGCTGTATGAGCTTTCCTTAATTAAGAAATAAATAAAAATGCCTTTATTATCCAGCGTCTCCCTGATAACATCAGATTTTCAGATCTTTTTTCTCTAAAAACTAATTAATAATATTGCTAGTCAATATTTTCTTTAAACATGGGTTTCAATTGAATCTTAAAACTATTACATGACAAAAATTTTATGCCATCAGGGAGCATGTTGTACAATAAAGGACCAAAATAAGAAAACCTCAGCCTCCCCAATTCCATGTGGACTTTAAGAAAGTTAAGCCTCCCAAAGAGACGGATCCTCCGCTGAAAAACCTCACCGTGTACATTGGAAAATGTTGGAAATTTAAAGCATAAAACATAGGTGATTGAATCAACTATCAGATCTTTGCCTCTTGTAAAGATAGTCGGGTTCACGAATCGTGAATAACCTTTGAGGCTTGCATCAAGTCAACAGCCTGCATACTGCCTCCACAGGTAGCATATTTACTGCTGTAGGATAGGGAGTAACATGGTCAAATTTCTTGAGATAAATAACAAAATAGATGGCAGAGTTTTGAAGGATCTGCACAAAAACGATGTCTTCTCTAGGAAGGCTGATACCATATCCTGGGAAGCAATAGTAAAATACTGACAGTGACTACACCATGTGAAGTTCAGCGGCCTCTGGCAGTAGACCGCTCAGTCTTCCTAAAGCATGCTGCCCGTGTGAAAAGAATTTTCTGGGCCAAGTTCCATAATGAGTACTGGCCAGAACCTGGGCTCCACTGGCCAATGCTAGCCAGGTTCTGTGCCAGGTTCTGGCCAGTACTGGCCAGGTTTGGGCCAGGCTCTAAGCAGGTTCTGACCAGTACTGCCATGGTAAAATTGGTATAACTTTGGCAGTAGTGGTCAGAATCTGAGTTGCACTGGCTAGAACCTGGGCAGTACTGATCAGGTGGCCAGATTCTGTGCTAGGTTCTGACCAGCACTGTCCAGTAGGACGGCCTAAGGCGAAAATTGCAAGTGTGCAAGACTCCATTTTATGCCCCTACCGGGGGGTCTGGAGGGTATGGAATACCCTCCTTAGTAAGAGGGGGGTTGGGGGGGCCCTCCCCTGGAAAATGTTGGAAATTTAAAGCATAAACATAATTTATGTGCACTTTTGTGCCTTTTAAAACTTTATATCTCTCATTTGATTTATTATTAATTGACTTAATTCATAGGTTCAATACTCTTTCTTGTACTGTAAGCCACTATTATATTAAAAGTACTCTCAGAAATAATGGCTTATCACCGTCCGTCGGAACTAAGATAAATTCCCATATCTCATGGGTAAATGAAAATGAAACTCAGAACATGATGACTAATTACAGAGTTAATAATTAATAATTACAGAGTTTAATGGTGGCGTGCACACATCAAAGGGTATTAAAATATTAAGATGGGTACGTAGTCTCTTTTATTGAACATTTATGCAAGGGCTTTTCTTGCTTTCAATTCGGTGATTGAATCAACTATGTCCAAATGATCAATTGACTATGAAAGCTTGTTTTCAATTGATAAAATTAAAAGGCTGTTAAGTCTAGAATATTTGGATGATTTTAAGATACTAAATTGGTTCAATCATATTCGCCCGTTTGTCAATTAAATAAAAAATGTAAAAAATTATTGAGAGTATTAAATTTTTTAGAATTTATGACATATTTTTAACCCCTAAATTATTGGCTATCCTTTGAATCATCTGGTCAAGATTCAAATCGTTTCAAACTGCAGTTCAAATAGCGGCATTTCATTACTAAATTACTAATAACTCCCCCTCATATTGCCAACCTGACAAAATGAATGTTTGTTGCTTTTTCGTGAACTAACGCATTGTTGGGGTGCCTTAAAATTTTGATAATTCAAAAGTTCAATAATTGTATAACGTAAACATATAGAGTTGACTTATCCGCTACATCAACAACCTGGAATGAGAAACAATGAAGCAAGACAGTACAGGCCAGAATCTGGTCCAGAAAATATTTTCAACATGGTATACCTGATACCGGGTGGCCTGTAAGCTACACATAGACCAATCTCTTGTTTTTCCACCCTCAGAACATGAAAAACATCTTTCATGATGTGCTTTTATAAATAAGCGTCCCAGCTGACAAGTTTTTCCTTATGAACAGCATATTCTAAGAGATGGGGAGTCTTTTACATTCTACTGGAGGTATTTAATTCTTATAAAGTAGAGTGTTAATCCATTTTGATTCGCTACTGAATTAAGCTGCCATTGATCCATTGATCGACATATACATTTTTCGCTCTCCCAGTAACATATTTAGTTGGATTTCAAACATACCCGTATTGGTCAATAAGTTGAATTCTCTTGTTGGCACCATTGTGAGCGTAACAGTCATTCACTACTATGTCGAAACCATCTGTAAAATATATTGATGAATTAGGAAGTAATACTGAACAAATTTGTAAATATAAATAAACTCTTAAATTAGGTGACAACTTAAAATCAGCACTTGCGGTTACATAATAATTTTTTTCTGGTTGATAATTTGAAAATTAACTTAAAGAAAAAAATTAAAAAAATAACAAATCTATAATTTGAAACAATTACTCTGATATCCGTCATACTCTAGATTAGTAGTGGTACAACAAATAGTATTAGAATCAATCATAAAATTTGAGTTCCATCCTTCTTCAAGGTCAAATGGCTTGACCGGATCATACTTAAGTGGCTAACTGTGATCATACTTAAATAATAGGTTGTATAGAATGTAAAGACTAATAAAACAATACTCATTTTATCTTTATATATGCATTATTCAATTTTAAAAATGGGTTGCGTTTAAAAAAAAACACCCTGTAGTTATCATACATCTATATAATCATTATATAAAAAGAAATACAGATCAAATTCAGTGTAATATTTTTTTAAGTTATTAAACTGGGAAATGTTCCTATGAATTAAAAGCAAACCTGTTTTGTAATGAATTAGTGATAGTTCAAAATAGTTCATGCCATCTTTAACATAACTTTTTATGTCATTACTCAATATTTTTTTAAAATCTCAGCCTGAAGAGGTAAAAACCAAGCTACACTTGCACTTGATTACTTAAAACAAATTGAGTTTTGCAATAGTAGTTTATGCAACGATTGTATAATGCATGCCTTTAAGCCACGAGTGAGATGTAAGTTAGAACACGAGCGAAGCGAGTGTTCTAAATATCTCACGAGTGGCTTAAAGGCATAATACAATCGTTGCATACACTATTTTATCTACGACCAAGAATATACGACAAAATTTCCCCCGAAGTTAATCAAAACTCATGACTTACTAATGATGGAATAGGTCAACTAAAATTTGAGGTTAGGCAAATAAGCAGACTGAGCCATGAATCGTTGTGGAACAATCAGCTGATGGGATAAGTAAACTCAGACATGAATCGTAATGCAACAATCAGCTGATGTGCGAATTGCGTAATTGTTATTATGACACTACTTCCGTCAAATGCCGAGCTCTCATTGGTCTAGAACCAGTACTCTAAAGTGACACCAGTACTCTAAAGTCGACATTAGAGTACTGCTTGGTTTTTGGTGTTTTAATGTATATCATTATAATGTTTATTGTAATACCATAATTGGTGCTTATTGCAATGGTCGTAGATAAAACATTTTTAGAGTTTTAAAAATAAAAGTAAAATCAGTCTCATTAAGCATAATTAAAGAATAGCTATATCTCAAATTATAGAGAGGAATAAAATTACAACACTAAATTTATTGACATTAAAAAACAAACAAAATGTATTCAAGTAAAATGAACAAGTTTTATATTGGTAATTCAAGACAGTGTTGACTGTGTGATAAACTACCGTAACATTCAATCGCAAGTACCAATTGTGGGTTATAGGTGGGAGTAACTACTCATCTCAACTCAAACACACTAATATTTTCCAAAACTTCAAGTCGAGTCGAGTACTACAAACTCGGCTCGAAAAAACTTAATACTCGATCACTCACACACCCCTAATTAAAAGTGTTACAAGGGGAAACACTGGACTCCCCTTTTCATTTTTAAAGCATCCATTACCTCCCTTAAACCCTTCCGCTAAGAAGCACTTAAAGTGCCCCCCCCTTAAACTTCCCTACAGTTTGAGTGTGCCCCTGCCACCCAGTATCACAATCATGTAATTTCATAATGCCTCGGATAAATTACTGTCAACAATATCTTGTCAGTTCGAAATAAGTCAATATCTAATCTTTCTTTCACCTCTACTCGGTCTACCTAGGTAAGCTATTCCAGTGTTTCTCAACCGGTGGTACGCGTACCACTGGTGGTACACGAAGGCCTTTCAGATGGTACGCAAAAGAAGTCGTAAAAAGTAAAATAAGGTTTACGAACGAACACTGTCCCGTCGAACAGTAAAGTCGCATTTAATGCCTTAACTTTATTAACTTTTTCAGTTTCTGTTTCGGTCATAATATGCCAATTTCGTACAATATTTTGGACCTATGGTACCGATGGACTCTTTCATTTTAAAAGTAATTCTTTTTACAAATCTTGTTGGCATTTAACAATGTTCTGTTTTGACAAACAATATTCTTTCCAATTGAAGAAATTCTACCAGTTTTACAGCGTTCATTTGGTGTTATTATTACAGTTTTTAGTTGTACGATTTACTAACAAAACATATTTTCTAATTTGAACACACAGTCTAATTATGTCGATCTTGTATTACTTTTTTGTAATATGCTTAAATATAAGATTACTGGTGAAAATACAGACTTTGAATGACTCTGAATTGTTTATTTGTGTTAATTTTTCAATATAAAATATGAGAACTTCGTAAAGTTCCAAATAACAGACAGAGATTATTTTCCCCGTGTATCTTAGGCATTTTTCTCACATTACGAAATTCACATTCAAATTCATTCGGTTTTTTTCGCCAAATTGACTATAAAATTATTGAGCAGATCTGTGATGAACATATTATTTGTCAAAATTTCCTCATAATCAAAAGTGATATAAAAATCTACATTGATAAGTAAAAAAGTGTAAATTTAAGTGTCAAAAACAAAACCACCAAAGGGCAACTATAAGCAATTTTAGAGGGTTTACCTCAGTATTGGGGGGAGGGTGGTCCTTGCGATGGTACGCCAAAATATTGAAAATGTGGTAAGTGGTACGCACCAAAAGGTTGGGAAACACTGAGCTATACAGTAGACTCCTTCTTATCCGGACCCCTTGGGACCAAGAATTGTACGGATAACCGTTTTTCCAGGTAAACCTTTGTATCCTAAAAGCAATTAGGTATTAAATCCAAAGATTAAAAATTATATACAGTATTTTACGTTAATTTTTCTTTTGTATATTTCCCATAGGAATTTGATATCGTCCCTCAATCACTTAAAAACCAACACATTTTTCTTAAATTAATTTACGCATAGTATTTAGACATGTCATTACTGGATTCAAATATTTTTCCACAAGAATCTTTGATACATTACCGTCCATTTCCTGCTGATCACGTACGGTTAAACCATTGATTTTAAAGAAAAACATAGATAGTCTAAGCAATGTTAAATTTTGAAGCCAACATTATGTTACTTCAACATTATGGTACTAAAATTAGCACATTCTGGTGGGGATCATTTCAGGGATACGAATCTTTTACACGAAACATCACAGCTGGCACAATCTCTAGTGACGAATGCGTACTAATTTGGTGTGGAAATTTCTGGCTTCAAAACATGTGTAAGCATGAGCAGTCTCCTTTTAGGTATAAGTCTATGGTTAAACCGATTTTTTGATAAAAATTGTCCGGTTATATGGTGTTACTTTCGCCGAGAGTGATTCGGGTAAACAGATGTCCGGTTAAAAGGTGTCTGACAAGAGGGAGTCCATTGTATGACACAGGGCATATAATAATATGTTAACTAGGCGACACAAGTGTCACTCAGTGCTGAGATTTTGTCGCCCAGTGACTATGGGTATTGCCGGCATATTTTCTTTCACGATTATCATTTTAGATATATCGGAATTTAGAAGATACTTTTAAAATAACATCATGTAAATTTTTTAGACTATTGTCAGTTTGCTTAAAGTAAACAAGTGATTAACAATGAAACTGATTTCTGAATTTGGAATAGTCAGGAAGAGACACTTAGTAAGTTAGGCAAAATTATGACAGAATAAAATGTTTACCTGCCATAAAATAAAAAGCAGAAATTTATATTGCAGTTTCAGGTTTTACGTTTAATATTTTAAGCATGTTTGTGCTCACAATTGGTTTAAAGTTTGTAATACACTTTTGAAGTTGAGCTATGATTTTGGCCCAAGAGGTTAGGTTTATGACTTTGCCTATTACAACGTTCTAGATTATGTAATTTAGTGTGATAATATAGAATACTTATAATCTAATATAATCGAAAAATTCATCCCAGCTAGGGGGGTCTTCAGCCCCCCCTTTGCAGCTAGGGGGGTCTTCCATAACCCCCAAGACACTGAGGTGGATTTGTCCCCCCCCAAAGTAAAATCCTGGGTGTTTCACTGTCGCCCAGTGGAAATCCCTTAAAATATTATCTGGTATAACATTTGGCGAGCTCGTACCGTATTTGCTGCGCATGTAGATGATGAGTGTGAGGGGGTCGCCCACGCGCACGGGGCCGCCGACGCGGTTGCCAGCAGTGCCGTAGCCGTAGCGGATCTCCATGTAGCACTCGGGCGGCGAGAGGGTGAACACCACAGGGTTGCCGGTCGCCACCCTGCGATCGGGAAAACAGGGAATTAAAACTATCAATTTGAGAAAAGATCGAACATTTAACATCAGTAATTTTTTGGAATTCATTTCAAAATAATTTGTTTAGCTACGTAAAGTCTTTGGGATCAGCAGACATCCTGAGCGTCTGCTGCTCTGCAAAACGCTGGTGAAATAGAGGACAGAAGGACCCCTATGATTGTTTGGCAACTGATAGGTTAAAGACATGCAAAGGCTAAATGCATTCGTGAACACCACGGGGTTGCCAGTCGCCAACCTGCGATCAGGAAAACAGGGAATTGAATCTACCAATTTGAGAAAAGATTTAACATCATTAATTTTCTTGAATTTATTTCAAAATAAATTGTTAAGCTGCAAAAAAGTCTTTGGGATCAGCAGACATCCTGAGCGTCTGCTGCTCTGCAAAACGCTGGTGAAATAGAGGACAGAAGGACCCCTATGATTGTTTGGGAACTGATAGGTTAAAGACATGCAAAGGCTAAATGCATTCGTGAACACTACGGGGTTGCCAGTTGCCAACCTGCGATCAGGAAAACAGGGAATTGAATCTACCAATTTGAGAAAAAGATTTAACATCATTAATTTTCTTGAATTTATTTCAAAATAAATTGTTAAGCTGCAAAAAAGTCTTTGGGATCAGCAAACATCCTGAGCGTCTGCTGCTCTCCAAAAAGCTTGTGAGTTAGAGGACAGAAGGATCCCTATGATTGTTCGGGAACTGATAGGTTAAAGACATGCAAAGGCTAAATGCATTCATGGTATTTGTTTTTTGGTCTTCCATCCATTATTCTCCTTATACCTCCTTCAGAGACTCTTTATGTTGAACGTTATAATACTGTTAAGAGGAGGTTGGAGTTGGCCACCATATTAGATTTATACTCCATAAGAACCAATGTTAGGCCTAATTGGTATGCAGGATTTCTCGTTTATTTTTGGTCGAAAAACTAAAGTTTATATGTCAAATTAAAGCTCTTTTTAAACTCTACCGGATGTAGGAGCTACATTTTCAGGTAAACTAGCCATTTTTTGTAAAATTAAAAAAATAACTTTTGATTGCGTTTTTTACGTCATTCATCAAACTCATCGAAAATCGGCTTCCTACGTCTGGTAGATAATTTAATTAAGATTTCTAATACTCGACTTATGAAATTATCTAATTAATAACAATGACAAATTTTTGCACACCAAAAGGCATGTCAAGCCAAAATTCAAGGTAAATTTGAAGGAATTGTTTGCGATCAGCTGACTTGTGATGAAAATTAGCCGGCGCGGAGGAAAACTATCTGCTTGGTGGCTACACGTATGAGTGTCCGTTGCTTGCTGTTTCAGCATGATTGACTAAAGATATTAGTTGAAATAAGTGTGTTTACGAAATTTTCATTAATTTAATATATTTAAAAAGTTTCAACAATATTATTACGCACTGTTTCATGCATTGTCTACGGTGGAGCAAAAGTTTCAAGCTTTGCCGCAGGATTCTATTAGCAGCACCTGTCTCTCCAACCTCCTCTAAGAAAAACATATATAGTAATCAAATGCTGGTCTACAGATTGAAAGGAATTGTATAAAGAACTATTTTACATCTACTTACTCGACGTCCAGGAATGGAAACGTAACCGTTTTCCAGAAGTCATATCCGTATTCACAAGTCACTTTGAAGTGTTCGTCCCACTCCTCTTCTATCAAGGGGTTGTACTGCACAGTTACTGTGTTCCACATAAGATTTTTCTGGAAATTTATCAAATATGTTAAAGATATCAACAAATTTTGAACATTTACATAGCTGACCACAGTTTTATGCCTTTATAGCAGTCCTCATTGGTTGTACACATAAACACACAAAAATCTTACAAAATTTGCTTGACCTTAATTACATCGGCACAGACATGTGGAGTATTAAATTTGGATGAGTAAGGGATTGCAAGTTGTTTGGGTAATAATTTCATTTGCAAGACAAGAACTTACTCATAATTTGTCTGAATAAAAATATTATGAAAAGAATTTAGGATATGTTGCTGGCCTAGTGGAATCCGGTTGAGGAGGTCACTAGCTCAAATCATGCCTAGAGAAATTTGAGGGGCTTGGACCGCTTTGGCATTCCCCAACTACTTTTGATGGCCACTTTTGGTCCCTTGTGGCATACCCCCATTTCAGCACGGAGGGCTTATTCGGCCTTAAACCACCCTGATGGTGAGTGTTTGCTTTATTGAGCAAATAATCAAAATTAATCCATTATTTATACAGCTTTCCAATAACATGTGTAGAAATAAAGTACTTATTTTAGCAATCCTTTCCTTCCCCTTGCTAGCCTGACCTAACCTAACTTAACTCAACAACCCAACCTCACCTCACCTAACCTAACCTTTCCTTACTTTCTACCACAAATTGGTCACAACTAAACTACATTAAACCAAATGAAAGTTAAGAAAAGTTAACAAAACTGTAATTGGATAATATTTGTATTGTCTTGAGCCACTCTGGGCTGATGAGGAGAGTACGAGTAGTTCTGACCTCCACGGGCAGCCAGGGTATACAGTAGACTCCCTCTTAACCGACCTCGTTTTAACCGACGACCGGATTATCCACCCTTGCTGATCAAATATTAGTGTTCGTTTTAACCGACCTTGTTTTTTGAATAGTTTGGTTTAACCGCCCTTTTCTAGGAATTGTGGCATTTCCGTTTCCATACTCGGCGATGGGAACGTTAGGCTCAACTCTACAGGTAGTTGCGGATTAAAATATTTTGAATACAGCATTTGTTAATTCATGAAAACGTACAGTAGATGTATTGACAATCAATACTGCATGAATTGTTAAAAACATATTAACACGTTATTAAAGGTGTTAACATAAGAACTTTTTTTTAAACACGTCTACTATTTAGTTTATAAAAATGTTTTGTCTTGACCGTGTTTTGGGTTATTTGTGACATTTCTACAGTAATTATTTTGGAATATAGGTTGATAGTTATAGTTTATTTTCTAAAAAATAAACAAATAGCTTTATCATGATGTTAATAGAACCCTAAATCATTAGAGCTTTCATTTTCAGTTGTTTAAAGATTACCCGTTTTAACCGACCTTTTAAGTTATCCGACATAGGACTGGTCCCGTGTGGGTCGGTTAAGAGGGGGTCTACTGTACCTCAAAAGTGACCACTGCGCTCTGATGGGGTATACCATAAAACAGGGCCATAAAACTGTCCCTCGTCAAAAATCTAACCACTTCGATCAGTTGGGGTATCCAACCGCTTTCCCTTAAAGCATGTATTATCTCTTCTCTTCTGTAAAAGTTTGTTGAGCGTAGACAACAACAAAGACTCACAGCGGGGTTTTTCCTGGCGTCCTCCTGCCTGGAGTTCTTGCCGAGAGTTCCGCAGCGGTTGAGCTGGATGTAGAACTCGTAGTAGTCCCGGCCAGTGCCGTTGATGTACACGCAGTCCGGGTCGTAGGAGTACCCGGAGGAGTAGAGTAGACCGCCGAATGATCCGTTGAATCCTATCCTGATCTTCATGTAGTCATCTTGGCACTCTGCTTCGATATCTGTCATGCAGTGAGCTAAAGGTTAGTGAGCTTCAAATTTTTTATTGGTATCCAAAAGCAAAAATAAAACAAGTAATAAGATTTACACAGGGGTGCCCATCAACCCCCTTCCCCTCTATATTAAAATCTAATAACTAAACCCAAAACTAGCACTACAGTGGAGGGAGTAAGTACAATCATAGATAAAGACATCCTTTCGGAAGTTATCTATAATACAATGAATTGCTGCGCTACAATAATATAATGTCGAACATTGTCCTAGGGGAACCGGACAATTGGCAAAGATTGGCCGAGCGGAGAAGGGACCCTTAATGAGCTACCTCTTGGCTAGGCGCTTTGGCCAAACTACCTGATATGGGGGAGGGGAAGAGAGAGAAGTAAGTCTCGTGGTGGGAGACACGATTCTTCCAGGAAGTGATGACAGGGCGGCGGAGGGGCATTTGCAGCCGGCTTCCAGCGGTCTTCGCAATGGCCCGAGATACAATCACTTGTCCACTCGCTCAGTGTAGACTACATTACTACCTAAATATTATCGTTATTGAAGATTGCTTGCCACTTTGGTTAAATCCTATCTTTGCTCAAAAGCAAGTTTTGTATTCCTTTTCATTAAGACTTAAGTTGGAATCCCTGCATTTATCATCAATAAAATGTAATTCTATAGAGTTTAAATACATAATTTATTTGCACTAATTTCATATTGATCAATTTGTCAGTAAATGTAAGGTCCATTTGTAAAATACTTACTATATGATTTTTATTAAAAACCTCAATAAAATAATTTAAGATCAATTGATTGAATTTCCAGTTAAGGTTAATCCAATTCGCATTATTAATTCCTAGCCGACTTAAATAAAATAGCGGCACATGCAATGTTTACCTCTTATTGAAGCTACTAAAGCTATTCATAAACACATGGAAAATAATCTCATTATAAAGTAAATAATTTATTTCCGTTGTTGATACCAACAAAAAGAATAGCTATATTTTTTATGAAATGGAACATCGGTTATAATTTATCATAAGTATTTTTTTATTTGCTAAAAGTAATAATAAGCAAAACGAATATCAATAAAACACCAGACTTAACTTGAACATGAACGTTTAATTTACTTTATTAAGTGTAAGAAAAATGTACAGCAAATAAATAATGAAATATGCTATCTATCACACGGTATAATACAATCAAAAATCAAACTAAACAAGTTAATTAAAAATCAATACAAATAAAATATAAATACTCCCGTTGCAGCAGACCTGCATACTCAGCGAATTTCAAATGCAAAACGACATATTTCAATCCAACATAGCGAGATTTGACATGTTTTGGTAAGCTCCATAAGAATAACATGGGGAATGAGTATGCAGGTTTGCTGCTACAGGTATATTAAAATTGGGTGGTTTTAATTCAATATTTAGTAGATCTGAACTAGAAGAAGCTATTTACCAAATTTTATCAAGATATGTTGAGAAATAACCGTGATATAGAATTTTATTTATTTCCCATAAGGTTAACATTGGGACAACGTACTGTGTTTACCACATTCAATATCTCGGTAACCAATGGACATAGAGCAGTGATTCAAAATACTAAATTGTTTGTTTTTTTGAGCTGAATTCAATGGTGCCAACAAAACTTCGATAAATTTTATTTTTCTATGTAAAATACTCAAAAAACCGATTTTTGGGGGGGGTTTATCCCCCTTTACCCCCCCTTCCGGTGGTCCGATCGGGCTGGTTCACGAGCTCGTCCGAGTGATTACCACTTAACATGTCTGTACCAATTTTCATTAAGATTGGACAATTTTTACGGCCGCTATCGTGCTAACAGACAAATATATATATATATATATATATATATATAAATTCGAACGAATGGTGTTTTTTGCTTCTGGTGGCCCCAAAACGAAAAGTTATCATAGTCTCGGGCTTAGGTCTTACCATGAGACCTACGGTAATAGCTTCTTCCCTATAGGGGAAATTCGCTAAAAAAACACTGGAAAATAAGATACATTGACTAGTTTATTGCACTACTTATAAAGCATCCTAGTAAATACTGAATAAAATAATTACCATTAAGAAATAAAAGATTGCAGAAGACAAATTAATAAAAAAAACAAGAAAACAGAAAAATGCAAATCATTTACTATCTTTAATAAACATAAATACCGAATTAAATAATTATCATCAACAAAAAAATGCGGAAAACAAAAATAATGGAAAAAACAATAGAAGTAAAACAAGAAAACATAAAAATGTAATTAATTTACTATCCTCACGGTATCATACAATAAAAAATCAAACTAAACAAGTTAATTAAAAATCAATACAAATAAAGTTAAAAAAAAACACTGGAAAATAAGATTCATTGACTAGTTTATTGCACTACTTGTAAGGTAAATAAATAGTAAATACTGAATTAAATAATTATCATTAAGAAATAAAAGATTGCAGAAAACAAATTAATAAAAAAACAAGAAAAAGTACATTTTAAAAGTTTATAAGTACGGAATTAAATTATTATCATTAACAAATAAAAAATTGTGACAAACAAATAACTAAAAAAAACAATAGAAGTAAAACTATAAAACAGAAAAATGCAATTCATTTACTATCCATGCTAAAATATAAAATTATCATTAAAAAATTGAAAAGGTGAAAATACTATTGTTAAATAGGGGATAAAAATGTTACGTGCTATTGCCAACCCAGCGACCAAATAGTAGAAATAGACGGAGCATTCCTATCTTACTTGCATTACAGTAAATGAAGCCTGGGCCGTTATATTTTCTAAGTATAGAAACAAACATAAAATGTCGCCTAAAACCGCGTAATCTGACAATGCTCATGTTTCAAATACAGGGCCGGCTCAAGAGTTTTTGGCGCCCTAGGCGAAAGTATCTTTTGGCGCCCCCCCCCTTTCTATCAGTTCAGTAAAAGGGTATGTTACTATCAGGGCTAGAGAAAAAAACATATATACGGTACCATGAAAAAATCCAATTACTGGAACATTTAAGTTTTTAGTGCTTTTATTTAAAATTTCATATAATCGCTTAACAATTATTTGTACTTCCTTGTGTGGTTAACCTAAGTATTTTTGTACAAACAAAACGAGAAGAAACTTCTAGCATCGTAGATGAATTACAGTTGTTTTTGCCTAATGATTTGTCGTGTTTCTCAAGAGATACTATAGCTTATTACTTTTATAATTGTTTTTAAGTTTAAATCAAGTTATAAATCGATTCGTCCTATTATGAGATTTGAAGGATATGTTTGTTAATATATTTTAAGATTAAATATTTTTTCACTTCATTACTTATTACTTTATACGTATTTTTTGGGAACTTAAATTGTTTGATTTGATTAGTATCTACAACCGTGGTAAAACCGCGAATGGAATAAGTGCGTCCGTTGCTTGGGGTCATTTGTTTGGAGTCGAGGGGTCGATCAGTGCATATTCCTCTACTGATTTTGCTTACTGTAAAGATAAAACAACATCCAAGCGCAGACTGCGCTTGGATGTTGTTTGTTGGATGTTGTTGTATATATGTTTTTTTCTCTAGCCCTGATAGTAACATACCCTTTTACTAACTGTTAGAAAGGGAGGGGGGGGGGCGCCAAAAGATACTTTCGCCTAGGGCGCCAAAAACTCTTGAGCCGGCCCTGACTACCGTATAACGGCGAGGGTGCCTAGAGAGCAGAGGATGTCGCATGCTTAGTATTGGTTTATAATCATAAGTTTGGAAGGGTAGGATTTTCCACCAATGCACCATTGTTGATAAGTTTATAGTTTTAAAGTTTTTAAAAAAGTAACAAGCAGAGCATGTTTCTGCGAGCTATTTCCAAACTATAAAATTGTAATTTAATAAAATATAGATATAAATTGAAGCTACTTTCTTGAATTTCCTTTACAAAATAAAAGTGTTTTATTTGCACCTTGCTTTTTGAAAACAAACGGGGCCGCTTGGCGCCCCCTTTGGCGCCCCTCGGGCCCTGGCGCCCTAGGCGGTCGCCTAGTTCGCCTATATGGTAGAGCCGGCCCTGTTCAAATAACTCGTAGTTTATACCACTTAGCATTGAGACTTAAGGTTGAAATTTTGCATGTGAAGCGTCCTTTAGTTTGGAACGGTAATAATATCAATCATATTTCCAAAATAATTTTTTCTATTTTAATGAATGATATTAAGTCACAGGTTTTTATTCAACTTTAAAACATGAAATGAACAAAGTAGTCGGGGTTGCTACTTTTTTTTATTTTTCGGTCAGGTAAAATAAAAATAGTGGAAATTATAGCTAAAGAATTGAATATTTTAATCATATTTTTTGAAAAAATTAGCTGACGTGGTTTGGTTAATAACTTAGTTACTGCGGGAGAGTTTATCCGTGCGGCGCCTGCATAAAAACAAAATCAATCCTAAACTATTATTACAAAAATATGGTCGACTAAAAAAATATAAATGTGGTATCAAATCAAAGGTCAGAATCTCACAATTACTATGGTATCAATTATAAATGGTTTATAAGCAGTTTACACATCATATGAACGTTACAGGTGCGGTAGCTTCTTTCAAAAAAAGTCAGTACAATCTTCTAGGTTATCAGTGTTTACGATGTGTAAACTACCTGTAAGCCATTTATATTTGGTACTATAGTGATTCTGAGATTTAGAACTTTAATTTGATACCAAATTTGTAATTTTTTACGTAGTTGGTTTTTTCCATGCATAGGGACTAGAAGCAAATCTAGGCTTCAAGTCGCGGTTTCTTGTGCTCCGTCTATGTGGTCGCTGTGTCTATATGGCGGGGGGGGGCGACTTTGATAATAAATAACAACCTGTTATAAGCTCTGAAACCTACATGCATAGCTTAAAAACGTATTTTTCCCCGACCAGTTTTAGGAATTTTTCAATGTTCAACACATTCTGTACATAATGTGTAAAAACCCAAAAAACATTCGCGGTGAAAACCCAAAAAAATCCATTTTTAGGGGGGTTTATACACCTTTACTTCCCCTTCCGGTGGTCCGATCAGGCTGGTTTGAGAACTCGTCCAATTCATTACCACTTTACATGTCTGTACCAAATTTCATAAAAATCGGACTGTTTTTATGGCCGCTATCTTGCTAACAGTCATATTGATATATATTATATCTAAAAGTTCAAACAAATGGTATTTTTTTGCTTCTGGGGGCCCCAAAAACAAAAAGTTATCACGGTCTTGGGCCTCGCTATAGAGGAAATTCGTTAAAAATAATTTATTTATTTATTTTTACAGTGCCATGTTACAGCAAATGCCAAGTACAACATAGCATTAAAATGTACACAATTTGGAGCATACATAAAAATTAATGGTCCGTTATCTGTTCATTCTTCATGTCACTTCACATTGAAAAAACATCTATAGGCCTAGAGTTTTTCATCATAGAGTGAATTTATATATTTCACTCTAAAAAAATAGCTTGTGATTGCAAACTATAAGTAAATATCATATGGCACCGGTCTGATTACTATTTAAACTCAGGAATCATGGTGTGCGTTGATTATTATTAAAATTTAATTTTATAGTTACTTATAAAAATACAATATATATAGTACTCCTTGTGATATAACCTTAGTGTTTAAGTGACGGACAAAAAAAGACGGTGAAATGAGAAAAGATTTGAAGTTTTCAAAGTGCCTAGTTGTGCCTTTGTTAACACGAACAAGTTCATTTCAATATAATTTTTTTACTTAAATTATACGTTTTTAGCTACCTTCTAAGTGTAATTATTTTGAAAAATACGTCTTGAAAATTTAGTATTTAATTTATGTATTCTGTAAACCATCTAAGTTGTCTTTGTGCAGGCAAGGAAAAGATAACTTAAAAAGGTTATTGCCCCAACGTAAAATGTGCATTCATTAATTCGTTCCTTGATGTCCACCATGATAATTTAATATGGTTATTGCTCTAATGGGAACTATTTTACCAAAACAAGATATAAAAGAGCCAGCATTAGGATATGGTTGAAAAGTTAAGACCTCAGGTTATTATTGTGGACAGGAAGACCGCTAGGCTCATCTCGCCCCTCGCCTGTTCCTGGAAGTTGAAACCCCATCAGACCGACGCAACCCTCTCTCTCAACCCCTTTCTCTCTCTCCCTTAGCCCCGGAAGCTTGGCCAATGTGCCTAGCCGGCGGATTTTTCGTAATGACGCCACTTTCTACCTGAAAAGCTTTGGCCAGAAACCCTACACTCTTGTCCTAGACCTTCCAACTACTACTACTAGAGATTTTTTACCAGAACACTTAATTTAGCTATATTAAAAAATTTATATCTCGAGATATCTGCAATTGATGTACAAGTACTATTTTTAAAATATGAAATACTTCTCAAATTTCTCAGAGGGGGAGGAGGCGTTTACTTCAGACTGGCGCAATCTATAAATAAAACTACCTATTGCTGAAATTAGTGAACGCTTACCTTTCTATCATTCTATACTCACGGTTACAGGTAATATATTGTGCTATAGACTACTAATTTTTTGTAAATATATTATTTTATTGTATTTCCTTTATAATTTGTACCACCCCCCCCCCCAAAAAAAATTCTGTAAATGATGCAACTTGCGCTATCAATCCCCCTTTGGTCCGTTTGGTCGGCCCTGAAGTTATGGGGTGGGGGCCCTGCTTATCTCTGTAGGCAAATGAATGAATCGAGTCCGTTGTCGTGAAAGTTCGACTTCCTGCCGAATTAGGTTCAAAATATACAGGGCTTATGTCTATAGATGGTCGAGACAAAGGATCGAAAAAAATAACAGACTGTAATATGTCCCGCATCAGAAATACAAAGTCTCGGCACGCGTCGCTAATGAGGCTCACACCTGAACAGAATTCCAAAAACCTAGAAACTACCTCTGGCCGCAACAGAACAAACGCGGCCGTAGTTCCTCCATCGCAAGTAGGGATGGCAACGATATATCGATATTTTTGATACATCGATATTCTGGGCCCGATATATCGATATATCGCCATCGACAAATTCATCCCGATAGTATCGGAGACATCGATATTTTTGGTCCGATATATCGAATTCATAAAATGACAAAAATTTTGTCATTTTATTTGTAATTTTCTTTGAAATTCAAGTTCCAATCGCAAACCCATATAACATTTTGAATGTATTTTTTAAGTATCCACTAATTTTAAAGCGGTTTTATTTTTTATTTAAATGGTCTTTCTTTTCTTTTCGTCTACAAACGTTTCAGTTGGCTGCCCTGCTCCCCTGAAGCAGTTTTCTTGGCAAAAGGCGAAGTAAAATTTTCGATATATCGTTGACCCGATATATCGATATTTCGGGGGTCGATATATCATAGACATCTATATATTGCTCCCGATATATCGGAAAACCGATATATCGACAAATCGAAAAATTTTGCCATCCCTAATCGCAAGTCGTGGATTGACACTGCTCCTTTGATCCTAAGCTACCGCATTGCAACGTGCTGCACCAGGACGGTATACGGTGTGTGCTTTTTAAAGTTGTTTCTCCTTTTACTTAAAAACTAAAGTAAATTTTTGTAATCAGCTTGCTGGAAACATCTGTCATCGATGGAGGAAATATTTTTCATACTCGCATCAACCCCCCTCCCCCGCCCCTAACTTTTGAATTATAAATGGCATGGCGAGGTACCCTTTTCGATACATAAAATTAAAGAGCATAAAAAAGTAATATTTTGGTGAACAAAAAGTAATTTTATATTTATGCGTTCTTGAGATGATAAATTATTTAAAATGTCAAAGAAAGCGTGTTTCCACCTTTGTAACTTTGTTAGATTTTTTATTTAAAAAGTAAAAAAGATTCTGGTATGCTGATTGAGGGAAAACGCAATTACCATCGGTGCTGATATTTTTCATTATAACATTTTACACCCTCTCTAATCCCCTTCTCACGCCTAACCCTAATTTAAAAATTTCCAAAGGCTAAACCTTTACCCTAGTGATACATCATTTAGGTAAATTTTCATTTTCACATTTTACATAATTAGTTATTGAACGTTGAAATAAATGGGAAATCGTACACGGAGATAAATCAATTGTCAAATCAAACAATGAGTAAAAATGTAGAAGTAAAATGTGTCTTTGAGATGTAGAATGGATTTTAAGATTTTTTTATGCTCTAATTGTAGCTGTAGTTAACGATTCAATTTAATTCGAAGTTAGATTTTCCTTTGAAACACTCATGTAAAACCCGGAAAAAGTAGTATTTAAAAGAAAGCTTGTAAGTAAAAAAGACAGCTAAATACGGTCTCCTCATACGGAAAAACATGCAGTCTGCACAAGTCGCATGGACTATGTTTGAGCTGAAGGGGTTTTAGACTAATTTTTGAAGGATTAAGTTTTATCACTTACTCCACTTCTGACAGCATATGATGTCGCCCAATCTCTATACCATCCTCCTATATAAAACATCACAAAACCAACGTCATATAAATAGCTTCGAAAAATGCCTACTCGAAAAGGTCAAAGTAAACTGAACTACAACATAAAAAACTGTGATTTTCCAGTTAACCTTCAATTCGATGTAAACGTACTCAAATGAAACTCGATTGCCAAACGTTGGAAAATGTCTGTGTAATTTTGATTAATACAAGCGATGCGCCGGCGACGGGCGCGGGGGGCGGGGGGGGGGCGGGGGCCATCCTGGGCGATACTATCAGTGGTTCGGGCCCCTGAGCACACTTTCACTTTCTGACTACTATTTATGACTATACTCGGCCACTTCCATTGTGTTGATTGGCACGTTATATAACGAAGGATTCACCACTGACATCCATTCGTCTGCGTAATAGAAATTAGATAGACGTGTCTAGTTTCTTTTCTGCTTTGGGGCTGATTCGCGCCTCGAAGAAAGCGTATTTTAATGCTGTTAATAAGAAACTAATAACTTAAAAACACTTATATTGTCATAAACTCATTGTTGCTGTTTCTTCAGTGGTGGTACTGATTAGGGGTATGAGAGTAGTGATTTTTGAAGTCGAGTCGAGTTTTAAAAAATACTCGCGAGTTTCGAGCTTTTTTCGAGTCGAGTTTTTTTAAGATTACAGCATAATAATCATCATTTTTCTATTAAATCGTCATTTCAAGATTTTTTGTATTGATTTTTGTATTGATTTTTTATGTGTTATATTTCTGTATCTCTGTGTAATAATGAGCACCCAACGACAAATCATGTGGTTTGTTGGGACGTTGGGACTCAAAGATTGTAAGATTTATGGAAATAAAGATTCTGATTCTGATTCTGATCAAATAAATTACAATTTTAAGGAATTAAACTTAAAAGAGTTACTGAACTAGACATACAAATTAATAATACTAAAAAAAGAAAGAAAATCTTTTTCTTAAACTTACAATAATTCTTGATTTGATATATTTTGCAAGCCTAAATTATCTTTAGGCTTACCTGGGTTTTGAGATGAAACGGAAACACAGCCCTTCTATACCTGACTCAATAAATGATTAAAATGTTTCCTTTGAATTACTTACACAGGAACATTTCTTTTTCAGTAATTGTCAAAGAAAAATGAGTTTGTTATTTATTTGGTATGGTTCCTATATAACAAAAACCACTCTTTTAAAAGAGAGAATAATAAATAACCTTTAAAAAATAGAAAAATAGAGTAATTTAAAATTGCTGTATCTTTAATAACTCAAAAGAACTCTCTACTTCAAGCATAACAAACGAAGTTTTAGTTATGTTTATTAAAGATGGATTGACATTGTGAAAAATGACCTTGTATAATATTTTTTCGAACGTAACCATTTTGGGTAAACGGCGGGAGTAACTTTTCTCACAGAGTGGCGTCCAAGGGTAACAAGAAGTGTTTCCTAGTCATGCTAAGGACAGTTAGACGAGTGCCGGTCATCTCCTCGGTGATTGTTTAGTGAGGCATCCACGCGACGGCAAAAACTGCTCACCGTAATACACCGTTTCTTGTTTGTTAGCTCGAAATGTTGAACTTTGTACCTACTGCGTTACGGCATATATTTTGTAAGGTTTTTGTAAAGTGTAGAATCTAAAATACACGTTATAGATGGTAGAATTTGATGCTTTTTAGTTCTCGACTTCTTCAAGTGCGTTTCAATAATAACTGTAACTGTAAGCACAGTTCTTAGGCAAGGATAGTTCCTTTGTTTCTGGGTCATGCATAAAGATGTAACAGAAAATGAGTACTTTTTCTAGATTTTCGATTAAATGTACAATACAATCGTACGGTTATCGACTTTTCTCATGTATTTATCGATAGAACTTCGGTTATCAAATTTTCTCATATATTCATCGATAGAAAATTTGCCTGGTACAATTAATCTATTATCCTGGACATTAAAGTCCATGAACATACAACTAGTTTTTTATATTGTAAATGGATCTACGATCTAGGAATTGTAAATGGAGATGTTGCTTAAGGGAAAAATTTTTATATCAAACAGTTGATACACTTTTTTCACTCAAATTTTACAAAATAGGTGTCAATTTTCGAAATATCGATCCCAGGCCACCCCCTAACATTGATCCAACAAGGTATAATGTCCATCACATATATATCCTTAGTTGTATCGTAGAAATCAAGAAACAAGAGGAGAGTTATTTTTCTAACAGTGATATTCATGGCTATGAGACAAGAGCGAACTTGAATTTGCACAGATTTAGAGTTAGGTTAGGCAAATCACTAAATTGTTTTCCTGTTTCAGGCATTAGGCTGCTCTGCCATACAAAAAACCTATCAGGCAAAAATCTGTGCAAGACTTTACCAAGACCATGAAAATTACTTTACCAAGAAAATTGAAAGTTGTAAAAGATGTTTCACCCATTTTACAGTGTCAGCAAATTTTGGGATGCTGATCTAAATACAATGCCCTCAGCCTGATCTATGAACTTGTTTGAGGTATTCGTGTAGCTGTACTTTTATTATTTTTTTATTATTTGATTTTTTAAATAATAATATTTAAAACCCGAAGACTAAGATGGGCAGGCCACATAGTGAGAAGACCCGAAAACACACTTATTAAGGACGTATTTGAGGGGAGACCTGCAGGCACCAGACCTCTGGGAAGACCTAGATTACGATGGAAAGACCAAAGTGGCAAAAGACCTCAGGAGACAACAAGTAACCTGGGAGCAAGCCGAAGACCGGGAAGAATGGAGGAGCATCGTTGCGGAGGCCAAAAACCAACTTCGGTTTGAATGGCCTCAGCGGTAAGGTAAGGTAATTTGATTTTTTCTGTGGATGGTTTGCTCCGTATTCCACTAGTGCTTTACAGACATTTTAGACTTTTTTATCCTTAGTGAATCGAGAGATCTTTTGCTTGTTAGATTTGTTAGTTTTAGTGACTTGGCCTCCCTACGCACGGCAGTTTTCGTTTTTCTGCGACACTAGCGGCGAATATTAGAAATTCGGCTCCAAAAAAGCCCATACTAAATCAGTGCACATTTTGCGATGTAAGGTTTTGCGTGGACCCATTTAGCGCTCATATATTTTAACATATCAATACTATGCGATATTATTTGAATAAATAATGCTCCAAACTACTGGAATTTATTTTTTATTTTTATTAAACGGTCATAAAACACGTTATATTAATGTCAAAAATTGACTGTTAAAAATTGAATAAGCTATCGAAATTCCAAATAACAATTGTAGTAGTTTAGATATTCCCCGTTACAACTATATTAAATTAAAAATTTTCCCTCGCCTCATGGGGCGTCGATACGGTTCCGCGAGAGAGCTGTTTTAGAAATTTTGGCTGGGTAGGGAGGACTCTTAATGGCTCAATAAAATTATGAATTATGAATTACGAGTTTTGGCAACATGGCTGCTACTCACGCTGGACCCTGGTCTTGTTGTTGCCGTGGCGGCGCGCGTCCCAGCCCTCCACTGTCTGCAGCCTCCAGTCCAGCAGCAGCGGGTCGGAGGAGATGGGCCTGGAGCGCAGCTGCGTGCTCACCGGCACGTACCCGTCCCCGACGTACACCACCTGCATCACCATCGGAATCAGAATCAGAATCAGAATCACTTTAGTCTGCAGCCTCCAGTCCAGCAGCAGCGGGTCGGAGGATATGGGTCTGGAGCGCAGCTGCGTGCTCACCGGCACGTACCCGTCCCCGACGTACACCACCTGCATCACCAGCGGCATCAGAATCAGAATCAGAATCACTTTAGTCTGCAGCCTCCAGTCCAGCAGCAGCGGGTCGGAGGATATGGGTCTGGAGCGCAGCTGCGTGCTCACCGGCACGTACCCGTCCCCGACGTACACCACCTGCATCACCAGCGGCATCAGAATCAGAATCAGAATCACTTTAGTCTGCAGCCTCCAGTCCAGCAGCAGCGGGTCGGAGGAGATGGGCCTGGAGCGCAGCTGCGTGCTCACCGGCACGTACCCGTCCCCGACGTACACCACCTGCATCACCAGCGGCATCAGAATCAGAATCAGAATCACTTTAGTCTGCAGCCTCCAGTCCAGCAGCAGCGGGTCGGAGGATATGGGTCTGGAGCGCAGCTGCGTGCTCACCGGCACGTACCCGTCCCCGACGTACACCACCTGCATCACCAGCGGCATCAGAATCAGAATCAGAATCACTTTAGTCTGCAGCCTCCAGTCCAGCAGCAGCGGGTCGGAGGATATGGGTCTGGAGCGCAGCTGCGTGCTCACCGGCACGTACCCGTCCCCGACGTACACCACCTGCATCACCAGCGGCATCAGAATCAGAATCGGAATTACTTTAGTCTGCAGCCTCCAGTCCAGCAGGAGTGGGTCGGAGGATATGGGTCTGGAGCGCAGCTGCGTGCTCACCGGCACGTACCCGTCCCCGACGTACACCACCTGCATCACCAGCGGCATCAGAATCGGAATCAGAATCAGAATCAGAATCACTTTAGTCTGGAGCCTCCAGTCCAGCAGCAGCGGTCGGAGAAGATGGCTGGAGCGCAGACGTACACTACCTGCATCACCAGCGGCATCAGAATCAGAATCAGAATCACTTTAGTCTGCAGTCTCCAGTCCAGCAGCAGCGGTCGGAGGAGATGGGTCTGGAGCACAGACGTACACACCTGCATCACAGCCATTCCAGAATAGTTAAGCCTCAGAGTAAGAAGACTAAAATCAAGTTTTTCCTGTTTATTTGAGTGAAAACTCCTTCGAAAATAATCCTATCTCAATCCACGTAACTGTATTTTTTAAAGCCCTGATGTTTTAATGAAGCTAAAGGGGGTGCAAACGTGTATAGAAAGTGTTAATCTGTGGCTGCCCAGGCCTAATCTACTTACTGAACAGCAGCAATATAATTTGCAGGTTCATCAGTGAGGGTGTTGACAGGACTGTGAGTGCAGGGAGTGCATAAAGTTAGGAACTGCATACACAGGATGGAATTACATAATGCATATGTGTTGTGTCCTAAACAACAATTCAAACTGCAGCGTTCACCAGAGAGTACTGGTAAGCTCGCGACATTAGCCTAGAATCCGACTTTCAGTGAGTGGGTACTAAATCAACTAGCGAAAAAATATCATTTGAGCCATTGATTAATGAAGTATAAGACAGATAAGGTTTTTTCAGTTTTTTTTATTCTTTGATAACTAAGGGTGTTAAAGGGGGAGCGGCCTGGTGTGGTGGTAGAACGCGGGACTTCGGTTCCCAGGGTCCCGGGTTCGAATCCCGCCAAACCAATGGCAATGTGCTAAGTGATAATGGCGTAACCTTGAGGGTGCACAATAAGCTAATTAAGCTGCCGTGCATGCCCATGGAAACTTCTAAGCCTGGCCCTCGTCTAGAAAAAAAGGGTGTTAAAGTATAAATACAGAATTCCCACACATCACCTAACTGCCTACGAAAAAATCTACATACATTGGAGCTAAACTTTTCAACACCCTTCAACCTGAACTGAAACAGCAGATAAGCAACAGGACCTTCAAGGAATCTCTACTTGACTGGGTACTGCAGAGGGAATTCTACTCTATTGAAGAATACCTGAAGCAAAGAAGTCAACCTCACTGCTGAAACTTAAATGACACCATTACTGTACTCTATGTATATGTAAATAAAGAGAATTTGATCTTGTCTTTGTCTTATCTTGTATCCATGATAGCAATTTAAGGATGAAGGTTTCTACAAAATACAAGCATGTAAAAGATAAAATATTCTTTTCATGGAGATCCCTTTAGCCCTGGATTATCCTTGCGTTTTTTACTGAAACTTTTTCTCGCGCAGTTAGGCCTACGAGCGAGGAGCGGAGGAGCTGTTAGAGAGCTGTGTCAATCCGAGGGGAAAGAACAATCGGAAGGCCGGTACAGTTAAGACGAAGAGGCACAGCTCGGCAGCAGAGTGCTGCTGAGATATGCATCTGTTCACGGCGATCTCGGCATCCGGCGCCGGGGCATTCAAGGAAAAACGAGCCGTTATCTCAGCTACGCAGTGGCCCAGTTGCTCGGTTGATCGTCTTCGGCGCGTCGAATCGATACTGTCAACAAATCTGAGTGTTCGGTGGGAACCAGGCAGACGCACGGGCTTCAGCTGTCGAGGAAGGTGCCGAGGACGGCGGGAGGGGAAGTGTGGTGTAGTGAGCTCACGAATGTGGGACTGACATTTGAAGGCGCTAGTCAGCAACCGATGCTATGCTTTGCGGGTTGCATCGTTTAGCTCCCTAGAGCAGGACGCGTGGACGGGGGTCGCCGGTCTCGTTATCGCACGGGCTTGGGAAACTGCTAAAGTCCGAGGAGCGGGCGAATGGACCGGTGAAAATCTTCCGAGAGAACGAAGGTTGTGATGGGGTAGTGGGAGGGAATGGTGGGGAAAGCAAGGGAGAAAATGAGAGAATGAACGAACGTAATTTCTACGCAATTTCTTAGAATGAACTGGTTGTCTGCTACACTCGTCCAGGAATCTGCCCAAAACGTATTTACAGAACGTATATCCTTTGCTTTACCGGATCTCTGCTCCTAGGGGTGATAAAAAAAATAAAAACGCCATCTTGTTCAGAATAAATCCATTATTTTTAATTCCGTATAATGACCTCAAGGTACTTTACTGGGATTTAACGGTAAAAAAATACCGTTGGAGAGAGAAGTGCTTTATCGGGATCAAAAAGAGGGAGGGTCCTTACCGGGACCTAGAGAGAGTTGCTTTGGGAGGACAGAGAAAGAAGGGCTTTAGGATGACCGAGAGAGAAAGATTTTAGGAGGAACGAGAGAGAAGGGCTTTATTGGGTTCAAGAGTTTAGGACTTTAGGTCCGAAAGAGAAAAGCTTTAGAAGGACTGAGACTTTTAAATTTTAAATGGTATTGTTAAACGTTGTTGTATTTATTTACAAGACTATTTGCCATTGTTACAATAGAAGAAGTAGAAAGAAACATATTTTCTCACGTATCATCACATACATATTTCCAAAAGTTAGTAATTTTTGTCAGTGAATGTAGTATAAATAACAGATAAATCATGGTTAGTTTTCCTTATGTTAATCCTTAGGCTGGGTAGATTTTGTTTGGAAAGGGAAATAATTCAGCTGGCTTACAAGTAGAAACAGTTTTCAAGTGAGCAAACATCGTTTTTCTCAACATTTCGCCTCTCTGGGGGACTTTTTCAGGAGAAAGAGACACAACGTCAATGAGTCTTTTTGTTTCTTCCTCCTGAATAAATCACTAGAAGGACAAAATATTGAGCAAAATTAGGTATATTTCTTTAGTGTTTTATGACAGTTGAGAATTTTTTTTCAGGTAACATATCTGTATTCCTTCCTTCTCCTAAGAAAATCGTAGAAAACATAATTGGAAACACAGATTAAGCATAGAATGTTTTATCTCTGTTGGAACCCATTTGTTAAAATACGTTTATTTTAACTATATGCTCGCAAAACGTCCTGAAACATTTATCATCTACATGTCACAAACCTGGTATTAGATATTTTAATCACACCCCATTGAAGAATCAAATGAATAACCAGCAAACGTGATTATTGTCATTGGGACATGCGCCCATGATTTGATTTAGTGAAGCTGTTTGGGAAGATCCATTCTTCTACTTGACCAAGATCCCGTCTTAGTAGTAATAAAAGGAGTCCTGTAACTAAATTCATCTTCCTACTACTGGATATTGAGATGATAAAGTCTGATTATTTCAAAGTGAAAAGTATATTTTAAAATTTAAAACCAATGTTCTAAGCACTTGTTTGTTAAATTCGGCTGAATTTCTAAGGGAAAACTGGAGACCTACTTGTTATTGTCAAGAAATAGAACATACTACGAAACCCGTTTCTCGAAATGGAGCAAATCTAAGAGTTTGCAAAACTAATTATTGTGTTAATGATGTTCATGGGAAGTATGAGAAAATTACATCGAACACCTAACTTTGGTAACAAATAATTGTGAATCGGTTGTATGGCTCTCTCCAAAGAGCAAGAAAATAAAGTGATTTCAGCTAGAAACCGTATTATGTAGAGGGTAGTTGAATAAATAGAAACATTAAGTAAAAGGATTTTGAAAATGTATTAGTTGTTATATAATTTTAAATAATATTCATGGAATTTTAGGCTTTATTCGATGTACACAATTATTACAGTAAAGTAATAATCAATAAAAGCTTCACGGTCACTAGTTTCATTCAAACATTATGGTCTTTGCCGATCGCTTCTTGCAAAAAATCAATCATACTACTTTCAATAATGCGACCTTTAAGCTTCTATTGATTCTGTCTTTACTATAATTACGCGAACACGTAAACATAAATCCGACAATTAAATTATAGCTCTGGACAGCCTTACTGGCGGGTGGCAAAATGTGGAAACCCTACAAATTATCTGCTAAAACTCGTGATTTTGTCGATCTGTCAAAACACTGTTTATGTTTTTAAGGCACATCAACATTACGAAATTTGTCTTGTAATACTTTAACGAAAGTTCTCTTGCGCAATACGAAACGTAATATTAAGTATTGCCACCACTAATGAGAATAAAACCCCTTCTTAGACTTGCGGCAAGCCCTGCAACAACTTTTACTGTCATTTTAGGTGAAGGTTTGAAATAGATTTCAAGAAAACCTTGTTTAGATTTTATATTTATTGCATATGAGCTTGCAGCATAAACCTTCATATTGTGAGTGCGTCATTACTTAAACATATGATTATATGATTGATTGCCAACATAACACATATGTTTCACGCCCGAATACAGCGCACTCACTCACCCGCCAGTAAGGCTGTTCAGAACTATAGTTTCCGCCTCGTCTTTTTTTCTCGAGTGGACGTCCACTCGGCGCATTCTCACAGACGAATGATGTGGGATTTCGCTTTGCCCGGAATACGGTAAAATAATTTGAGTGAAGAGGCAATGGGCCCACATTCTCATGAGATACATGAAATATATATAATAGACAGAATAACTCGTCCGTTATTTACAACAAAGGCGTACCTCAGGGGTCTGAATGCGGTTGCCAGTCACGGCTGCCACCTAGCCTGCATTAGCCGTACAATCACAGACTTCCTCTGCCTAAATGGCCCTGAAGCAGCCGTGTTTCAAGGTGGTGCAGTCGATAATTTTTATTAGAATTAGGATGAGAATAAGAATAAAAATCCTTTATTGTCATGGACAAGTCCTCATTAAAGTACATAACACATGAAAACAAATTTAAATTAATACAATAATAACAAAACAATAAAAATCCCAGTACTAAGGAGTAATACCAGACACAGTACTCTCTGACACGATGATATTCTTTTGAAATTAAAAAGTCTTTTAACTTTTTCCCGAATATGGTCACTTCTAGCTCTGACTTAATGTAAATAGGTAATCTGTTGAAAAATTTTATAGCAGAATAAAAGGTGTGTTTAAAAAAAAAAGTTGTATTATGATCGGGTACAACTAATTTAGAGTTGCGGCTTAAGTTGTATCGGGTGGTGTTGGAGACTTGAAAAAAAGGTTTGTTTTTCACTAAGAAAGAAAGGCAATCATAAATATAAAAACAAAGAACTTTCAAAAGGTTATGAGTGGGAAATGTTCCCCTACAAGAATCCGTCCACCCAAAACCAAACCTTTTTTGCCTTTTTTTGTAGACAGAAGAGCTGGAGGGTTCTTATTGATTCAGCACCCCAAGTGGCGATACCATAGTTAAGATGTGGGTAAACGCAACCAAAGTAAGCAGCACGAAGGATTTTGATATCATAGAAAAATCTAAGCGAGATTCAACTACTAAACCAAAAAAATTGGCTTTTTGACAAGATTCAACCTCTGCTCCCCTTTTAAGAACAATGGAAGTGAACGAATCAATAGAAATATCCGTCAATTTAAAGCCAATTATTTTTTTTAGTTAATAGAAAGATCAGCAAGCAACTGCAGAAGAAAAATACATTGTAAAAATGTGTCAATCTCAAGACGATTACGAGAAACATGACTTAAGCCAATAGAAGTGTCAACAGCAAACAGGCAAAGATCACACAAACACACACACACACACACACACACACACACACACACACACACACACACACTGTTTTGAATGTCATTATGAAAATTTGTTCTATAATTTTACGTTAATTATAATAAGATAGCGCCGAGGAACCACACAAAATCTTTTTGGATACAATCTTTGCGAGCTATAGATGTCAAAAGTGCAAAAATAGGTAGAAAAAAATCACCTTTTTTCAAGCAATAAAAACGAGGACTAAGTTTGGGAATGATTTATGATCAATGAATGTCTTAAAATTAACATCGAGGAACTTTAAAAATAAATAGAAAATGTTGATGTCGGAAATGTTTGTTGATGTACCCTTGTTGCGTACTGCAAGGGTCAAAGCTTTAATAAATATGTCATTTTGAAGACCAGAAAATACCTTACAATAACCCAAAAAATTAAATGTTAAACTTTTTCCTGAAATGATGAATGAATAAACTAAACTTAGCCCTTGCATGATTTGTCTAGGCAACCCGCATCCACAAAAATAATTCTACCGGAACATTCATATAACACGTCCCAATCACAAGTCCTGATAAAAAGTTGAGAGAAATAAAGGGAAAAAACATTAGACCACCATGTTGCCTGGCGAAGTAATTAGTCCCAAACGGCACACACACAACCTTTATGCTTTAGCGTTAACCAAGGAGGTTAAGGTATACAACTAGATGAGATATCGCAGAAATGCATTTATTGATGAAATACCCCCGTTGCATCAGACCTGCATACTCAGCGAATTTCATTTGCAAAACAACATATTTCAATCCAACATAGCGAGATTTGACATGTTTTTGTAAGCTCCATAAGAATAACATGGGGAATGAGTATGCAGGTTTGCTGCTACTTAAAACTGGGTGGTTTCAATTCAATATTTAGTAGATCTGAACTAGAAGAAGCCATTTACCAAGTTTTATCAAGATATGTTGATAATTAAGCGAGATATAGAATTTTACTTATTTCCCATAAGGTTAACATTGGGACAACGTACTGTGTTTACCACTTTCAATATCTCGGTAACCAATGGACATAGAGCTATGATTAAATATACTAAATTGTTTGTTTTTTCAAGCTGAATTCAATGGTGCTAATGAAAATTATTTTTACATGTAAAATGCTCAAAAACCCATTTTTGGGGGGTTTACCCCCCTTTACCCCCCCTTCCGGTAGTCCGATCGGGCTGGTTTTCGAACTCGTCCAATTGATTACCACTTTACACGTCTGTACCAAATTTCATAAAGATTGGACCAATTTTACGGCCGCTATCGTGCTAACAGACACATATCTAAAAATCCAAACGAATGGTGTTTTTTGCTTATGGGGGCCTCAAAACGAAAAGTTATCATGGTCTCGGGCTTAGGTCTTACCATGAGACCTACGGTAATAGCTTCTTCCCTATAGGGGAAATTCGCTAAAAGCGGCCCTTTGATTTTCTCAAGCTAGTAACCATTGGCGGATTCCTGGGGGTGCCAGGGGGTGTCTGGCACCCCCTGATTTTTTGCGATCTTTTTACATGGAAAAAAGCTTTCCAGCAAAATTTTCATAATTTGAATACAATAATATGGTTTTGATAAAATTTTATTTGGTTTCAGGTTTTGTTTGATTAATTTACTTTCCATTTCATCCTTTTGTTACAAATTTATTGTAGTTCGTCTCAAAATAATGTCACGTAATTAATATTGCGATTCCATTTTTTCGACAAACATAACGTATCAAAACTGCTCACAAACTCAAATTGTCAACAATCTACTTTAAAAACAAATATGCATTTTATACTGCACCGTTTATTTTTGTTCCAATTGGAAATTTCGAGTCAAGATGGACTTACCGAGCTGTGTTCGCTGCCGTCGGGGGCGAGCGCCTCGCGGGTCTCGTTGACCATGTCCCTGGGCGCCTGGAACAGCGCCTCCCTCTCGGTGACCTCCTCCACGTCAGCTCCGTCGGCGACCTCCGCGCCCTCGGCCGCCGCCCCCGTGGCCGTCGCCCCCGCCCCGCTGCCCGGCACCTCCGCCTCCTGCCCCTGGGCCCTCTCTCCGCAAACCTGCAACACATCAGGTATTTTTGCATTACGTAACCTTGCGAAATTTTGTTCAAAAGACGGGCCTACTTTGGCCTAATCTACTCCCATTCTTCTTATGGAATACGGCTCTGGGATAGTTGTGCTAAATCGAGGAGAGAGAGTTTTAGACTACAAAAAAAGGAGTAAGAATAATTTGCAAGTTGCACCTAAGAAAGTCTTGCAGGGATGCTTTCAGGGAGCTTGGCTTATTTATTTACTTATTTTTTTTGTATTTTGTGTCTTTCTACGCCAGTGGCATTTTTTAACAACCTTGCCCTGCCTCTATGTCCTGGAGGTCTCACTGTACTGCAAGTATAAATGCTCACTTGTTCAGGGCGGTCAGATCCACCAGTATAATACTAGAGGCAGGGACACTTACCGACTCGAAAAGCACAGAACTGTGGCGTTTGAGCATTTACCGTCACAGGCTGGAGTCAAGTTACTGAATAAGCTCCCTGAATGCATACAACAATCACAAAATCAAAATCAATTTAAAACTCGTTTAAAACGCCTTTTGATGTCTAAAGGTCTGTACTCGGTTGAGGAGTTCATGATGTGCAGCTGAGACACTTGAAATTCTAGGAATTTTCGCGATTTAAAATTTGGCACTGGTGTTTCCTGACATTCAAAAGGAAAAAAAACATGTATTGACGCTTGCAATGCAATTTTATATTATAAAATGCAATAAAGATATTATTATTACCACGGGGCCTACGTTACAATGCATTCTTTATAACAATTTATCACATTGACAATGTTTGTTCAAAATTATCATCTGCATTTTTGTTTTAAGAACACTTTCCAGATATTTTGATTTGCGGACACATGCCATCACTGATTAGTAAAAAACAAGTTTCACGACGTTTCGGGATCTGGAATCTGATCCCGTCTTCAGGTGGAAAAGAACCTAGAACGTAACAAGATTAGCAAAACACAGCCAGATAACCTGGACGAAAATATTAGCTAAAATAGAGACATGTAAAAGCAGTCATTATTGTTTTTTACTAATCAGAGATGGCAAGTGTCCGCAAAAATCAAAATCAAAATAACACCATCACCAACAATGAATTTCAATCAAAGAAGTTTCCAGACTCTGCCCAATCCAGGTACTGATGACGGCATAGTACTACGGTATTATCTTCCCCCACCTTCTTATACGGGGTAGCACTAAGGAGACATCGTTAAAATACAAAATTTAAAGAGTATTTAGGCTGCAAAAAGGCAGTGGGAATAATTTCCAAATTCATCCAGAAATTGGGTACTAAAAGAGGACAAAAAGGAGACCAAAATAGCAAATACTAAGATTCAAACAACTTGTTCGAGTTTTGGATACTCTTCTTGAAATTCATCGTTAGTGATGGTGAATTTGTTTGGGTTTTGATTTCAGCAAACATTCGCCACTATTAGAAAGCGTTTTTACGATGTTTTGGAATCTGGAATCTAATTCCGTCTTCAGGTGGAAAAGAACAACAAGATTAGTAACACACAGGAGGACGTGGACGAAAAACATGGCTAAAACAGAGAACTATAAAAACAAGAACGGGAAAAACATAACAAACAAGAAGATGAAGACGGGATCGGATTCCAGATCCCGAAATGTCGTGAAACTTGTTTTTACCAACCGGTGATAGGAATATCCGCAAAATCAAAATTAAAACAAAAATAATCCTGAATGGATAATTAAGGTAGGCATTTTTTTAAATATGAGACGGCTAAAAGGAGAAATGAAGTAGGATAATCGACACCACAGCCTCTTCGATTCTGTAGCTTTTGCTGGTTTGATATTTATTGGCCTATATTACTGTCCAAAGCCAAAACAGTTTTAAAGCTCGAAGAAAATGTGTATACAAACCACTTAAAGCTTATGTAGAACACGGGCTTAAACAGGTCTAAAAAATATGCCTTGAAATGAAATGAAAATGAAATATTCCGTTTATTTCAGAAAAGAATACAAGATACATGCATACTTAAATAAAACATGAAAAGTTCCCTCATGAGCTTAAGCTTGTGGGTGGGAACAAGTTCCTTCAGTCCAGTTCAGTAAAATAACGTCAAAAAGTTATTTATTTTATTTAACAACAATCCCTTCAAATTTTATGTTATAGCTAATTCGAGTTATGAAAAATACCAATCAATTAGTAATATAATGAAACCTGCTAGAATACTAAAGCGATCATCGCCAGAAAAATATTTTGGAATCTCATTCTTATATTATTTGCCGTTTTCATTTGATTGTT
This sequence comes from Flexamia atlantica, assembly GCA_035578135.1. Classification (NCBI taxonomy): domain Eukaryota; kingdom Metazoa; phylum Arthropoda; class Insecta; order Hemiptera; family Cicadellidae; genus Flexamia; species Flexamia atlantica. The sequence goes on from JAQJVK010000010.1 coordinate 14,075,031, forward strand.
GGAAAAGAACTAAGGAATTTCAAATGGACGATCTATTTGATTAAGTAGCATAACAGTGTACAAACTTTAACAAATAAAAAGTTGAAAAAGTACAAGGATGAAAAACAAGTAAACCAAACCGCACATAAAATAACCATAGACCTAAATATTTATAGAAAAATTCCAAATAATATGTACGCTAGGGATTATTTTCTCCTTCCCTTTCCTACCAAAGATCATCAGGGGGTGCCGGACACCCCTTGGCACCCCCGGAAATCCAGAGAGTTGCCGGGGGGCCCTCGGCGGTGCTGAAGGCGAAGCGAAGTCCTGTAGCTGAATACGGACTGCTCCCCCTTAGCAGGTAGAAACCAGGCCCTGGTCAGTACCACCACTACATTCTTCTTAAAAGTTACCAATAAACACGCATTTAACGTCGGGTTCGATGCAAATCAGCTGATTGTTTACTTTCGTTTCCTGAAATCGCAGTCCGGCATAAGCTAAGCAATCCGGAAAAGTTGTTGCCGGACTAGTTCGGCAATGGCTAACTTTCGATCCCATGGGCGGATTTAGGACAGAATCTTTGGGGGTGCTAGCTCATCTAATAAATTTGGTAGTATTGTATGCTAAATTCCAAAACTTAAAACTCCTATCAAAATTCCATTTTAAATAGCTATTTATTTTATTTAACAACAACCCTTTTGTACAATTTATGTTATGCTTCGTTCTATGCTGTGTTCACAATAATGTCCCCCAAAATTCCCTGCCGAAATGCTATGAAAAAATCCGGGGGTGCCAGGCACCCGTGGCACCCCCAGAAATCCACCCTGTTCGAGCCAACGCACAAAGGAACAGAAAACGAACAGAAAACACGTTTCTGAGTATGTATGATGAAAACCTTTTATTTGTACGATTCGATACTAAATTTGACGAATGTCTGAGAATTTTCCACGCGTGGGAGCGGCACAGAGCGGCACAGCGGCACAGCGCACAGCCCGTGGAGCGGCGAAGGACGCGATCGGAACCGGGTCGACGAACTGGGAAACAACGGGGACCTCAGGCATGACTAGTCCCGGCAGAGTCCACAATTGGCTTCGGAAAACTAGGAATGACCATCACGGCAGCCTCGCACCTGGGAACACGTGATCGTCGACGTGGGAACCGGCGGACCCGGCCCGGAAGCGGCGGCCGGCGGCTCTTAGCGTAACAAAGATATGTTGCACTTTTTTCTCGGCTGCGCCTTGTGATTTTTGATCTAACTGGATATCTAATCCGGTCTCGTCTGGACATCAGTCTGGAGTCTAAGACTTGGGCGGATTTCTGGCGGATTTTAGGTGGATTATTGGCAGGACGGAGAAAAATGTTTGCCGGCATAACTTTGATCCTTGAGTAGAACCTCGATAAGAAAACACTCGATAAAACAAACACCTTGATAAAAAGTGCACTTTTCAAGTTCTTTCATAATGGCACTTAATGTCTTGTTATCACGAACCTCAATAAGAAGACTCCCTTGATAACGAGACTCTTTCGAGAACCTTGATAGTAGTCTTCTTATCAAGGTACTACTGTATTTCATTTGGTATTTGGTTTTTACCATGGTCTATTGTTTCAAGTTTTATACTTGACAAAGTGTTATTCAAATAGTGTCAAATGTCGTGTCCATTCAAAATTCCTTACTTCCTTTCTAAACAACAAATCAAAACGGCCTATATAAGTTTAAGTAGTTTCCCAAACAATCTGCTTTGAAAGAAAAAAATATATTTTATAGATTCTCGACATAGTTTTTAGCGATTACCAACTATAGCAGGCTTATCCTACCAGTTTCCATAGATTTATCGTTTGGAAGCTTCAATTTTTTGAAATCCTCTTCTAAGTTAAAAAACAAAACTTTCCAGTCTCTTGGCCCCCGATGGGGGTACCCCAACCATCGATGTAAATAAAGACAAGTGGATAGCGCGCTCCCCGAAACGCTCGTGTAGTGATTTCCGAGCCAACACAGCTGTGCGTTTGGGTTGCAGCCGAGCCGAATCGAAGGGGCTTTGGGGGAAAAGCGCGAAACTGTATTATTAACCTTATTAAACCACACGGATTTGGGAGCAGTTTTACAGGTAAATCTTACTATAAAAGATGTATTGCTATAACTATTCAGTAATTACAATTAATATTTAACTAGACAGTCAGTACAGGTTGGCCGGCAAAAGATGCGTTCCCCCATCGCCCCTGCAAAATCTTAAACGCAACCACTGCCGGTGGCTCGCGTTGCGGGGCCTGAGTTACCAATCCAGTGTACTTATTTACATCGATGACCCCAACTGATCACACTGATCAGATTTGTGATGAGCGTTTGTTTTATGGCCCTCGAAGGGTACAGCCCATCTTAGCACACTGTTTACTTTTGGGGGGTACCCCAATTGAGCACGGTGGGCTCAACTAATCTGTACTCATCAGCCCAGCGAGTCATTTTTATTACACTATTTATAAATTTAAAAAATATAGAACACTTTTAGAGTGATATATTATTCTGTTATTTACAGAACAAGATATACAGGGGACAGGGGTGCTGAAAACTCAGGAGCTGTAAACCTATACCCGATTATAGGCTTTTTAAATTGTAGCCTTAAATAATTTACAATTTTTTGGCTGAATACGGACTGCTCCTCCTTAGCGGGTAGAAAGGGCGGCATACGAATTGCTCCCCCTTGCCGAGTTGGAATATCTAACAATATTTCTAGACGAGACTGTACTCAACATTCATATTAATATTTCTATTAATTAATGGCTTGTTATGTGTACTTTCGGGATATGAGGATTTTTTGGGGGAACCGTATTTTTACCCGCAAAAATCACGATTAGTTTCAAAATTTAACACTAGCTTATATGGGAAATAGAATTTACATTTTTCGTGTGCGTGTTAGCACGATAACTATCGTGTAAATGGTCGGATCCCACAAAAGTAGTGTAGAGACATGTAAAATTATATTCTCTTGGACGAGTTCGTAAACCAGCTAGATCGACACATCCAAATCGGGGTTTAAAGGAATTCACCAATTCGCCGGCCAGTAACCAGTTTTCATTGGCTGTGCCAAACTGGGGTAAATTAGGTCTTAGGGTTTTCCCCATGGAGTTCATCTAAAGTTATCCAGATTCGTTTTTCTAACAATGTTTTAAAAATCATTAGAGGCGTTTCCGGAAATATAAATAAATGAAGATATAAACTTTACATCTCCAATCTTTGTTGTTTGTTGCGATAGTGCACCCCGTATCTCAAAAACGCCATGACAAATTTGTACTAATACTGGTAGGTACAGTCACGACTAGAAGCATTCCATGACGGCATGGGGGAGCAATCCGTACGTCCCTGTCGCAAGCGCCCAAGGGGGAGCAATCCGTATCCGCCCTTTTTTGGTTGGAGGCGTTGAAGAGGGAGGTTTCGCGGCCGGAGCGCCGGCGGTCTGCGTCCTCAGGCGTCACGTCGGCGTCGCATGGTGTGCGACTGCGCGGGACATACGGTACAGCTGTCACTCGGCCCGCGTAATTATGCGACAACGGTAGTCACAATTCCGCCGTCTGGTGTCTGGAAAATGTGCAGGACCGAGTGTGGTTATTACTTCGGCTACTAGACCTCAGCGGGAACGTTCGTGTCATTGTTTCATCCCGGGAACTATTAAACTGTCTTTATTTCTAGGCTAACCTGGGGCCTAAGAACACGGAACGGCACTCGCTCGCATTAGCCTACAAAATGTGGACTACAAATACAAGGGGTTTATAAAAATTACCTGGTTATTGAACGAGCGCTTCCATTGATTATAAGGGAAAATAGATAGTCCGAGCAATATAAAATGTTGAAGCCAAAAAATGTGATCGCATGTTACACAAATCAGCATCCTCAGGTAGAGATGTTTGGTATTGAAGACATTTAAAATACATTTTTTGTCCTTTATTTGCACTCCTAAATTTGACTCATTTTGAATACAGATTTTGTCAACCCTATAACATATTTTAGCCCGGTGGAGGCAAAACTGTTCCATTTTAGGGATACAAATCTACAGTGTTAAATCCTACTCCTGGCGCAGTCTCTAGTGACGAGTGCCGAACTAATTCCGCGAGTGCTCAATTTCTGGCTTCAAAACGCCCATAAGCATTAGCTGTCTTCTTTTAGTTATAAAGTCAATAGTCAATGGCACTACTGATAAAGTTTTTTTTAGATATTTTGATTAATAAAATGTCGAATTTAAAAAAAATGTCATACATTTTGATGTGGAGCTCCATTTTTATTCTGCAGACATCGAACTGTTAAACTACTTCACGGCAAATGTTTTGTAGCTCCTGGTTACAGTCGTAATCAACAGTCGTAATCGCTGTCAAAATTCGTGTCGAGTTGTTTATTTTATCTTTATTTACTATCTTCTTTATGTAGCCCCCCAAAAGTCCAGAGGGTTCAAACCGGAGGCCAGAGTGAATAAGCACAACTCTACCCCGAGGGTCAAATTCCGTTATCTGCCCACAACTGAAAAACTTTTTCCTATTGCGTGTATACATTCTATTGCTAAGTCTTTTGGTTACTGGATAGTTTGCAAAGCATATCGGAATCATTTCTAGGTAATTCGGTCGGTATTTCTGTCGTTCTTACTTTATGTGTCAAACATACAAATAAAAGTATCATCGACGACACATTGCCACGCCGGCCGCTGGTTGGGTTGGGTTAGGCTAGGTTAGGTTAGGTTAATCAATTTATTCTATAAAATACAATATTAAATATTAGATTTGATTTGATCCTAGCCTAACCTAATCCAACCAGTGGCGTAACTAGTCTGACTGCGCCCCAATGCAAGTATTCCCCGTGCGCCCCTGTTAGTTGACTCATTCTCCGCCCCCCCCCAAAAGCGCAAAATTTTTTGACCAGTTTTTGTTTCGAAAAAATAATAATCTTTTGAAAAGGATCTATTTGTTTTAATGTCTTCAGGGAATTGCCCTTGAGGTCTACACGGTTCGGAGTTCAAAATCGGAGATTTTAATTAATCTTATTCATAATATCTTCTGAGAAAAGAGCTATGTCTGTATTCTCTACTCCACCATCGTTACAAATTATACCTATGTTATCAATATTTTCTTATACTGTAGTACTTACGCCGGTTGCTGATATTTAGAAAGAGCGATATATGTAATATTTAAATCAGTAGGCTTACTCACGTTTTGGTGGACTTCTGAATTTTGGTTATAGGCAAGAAAATTCAATGCGACGATCTCTTCTGACGTGGATATTTTACCCCCAAGCCCACATTCACTCTCACCAACACCATCGTCACCTGATTGACTTTTAGAAGTATCAGCAAAATCCCGTTATTTTGAAAACGTCTCAATCTTTAGTAGTTTTTTCACTTTTTCATCTTTTTTTCCTTTTTCGGAACTCGGCACCAATAGGTCTTTTATTTCCGTCCATTTTGTTCAGTATATCATAACGAAATCCACTAAAACGCACAAATAAACGGTCTACTAATTTCAATTGTATAACAAATACTCCGACAAAATTTGTTTTGTATTGTTATAAAACAAATAACACTACTGAACCGCTCGATCGTTCAACAACGACTGACAGGGACACGGGATACGTGGTCGTGGCTACAAAATAATACTGAAAGATTTTATCTGTCTATCTTTGTAGCTAACAACGATAAATAAGAGCAGTCTATCCTTGTGATGAGAACGCGATAAGCGCAGATGTGCACCGTCGCGCCGAGGAGATAACGATAATAGTAAACAAAAGTCACCAAGCTGTTGTGACTGTAACGGAATGAAGTACTACGAATATTTTTTTACATTTATTTATTTTTTTTAAGCTACAGGGAGTTTTGCTTCAACATTTGTTTGCTAAAAATTTTCCAAAATATAAGTTTTTTGCGCCCCCTTAAAGCCTGCGCCCCTTGAAGGCCTGCGCCCCAATGCACCGCATTGGTTGCATTGGCGTTAGTTACGCCACTGAATCCAACCTAACCAAACCACTCTCGTGTTGCCGCTACTACAAGGTAACGACGACATGAGATAAGATAACAGCTCATAAGATAAACTGTCTGGTTAAAAATCAGGCCGTGTATGAATAACATTTATTTATATAATGTTCTTTTACGTCTCCAATCAACTATAGACATCCTATTTATTTGTTATATTACTGCCAAATGTTATATTAATTTGTTATACTGGAAATATATAGTTGTGGGCAGATAACGGAATTTGACCCCGAGATTTGTCAAGGTCTGCCAGCGACAAACTCGGCCACTTTTATTTAATACGAATTCGTTAAGTCCACCAACGTCAAAGTCTGCCATCGTCGAGCCCTACTTCATTCCAATACAAATTTCTTAATGGAGAGTTTGTATTCGCCAGTCCCGCCGAACTGAACCACATTTCTGCCTGTCCCATTCGCACTAAGTCCACCTCCGACAAACCCTATCACAGTTTCTTTTTGGGTCAGAACTTAGTTATTTCCAGATTTCAATCATTGCTCATGAATATAAAACAATTACTACCCACCTAACTTTACTAAAAACATCTTACTCGATGGCTACATAACTATTCACACGCCTAAGTTTCGGGCCTTCCACCTAAATCATCTCAAGAGTTCAGGAGGCGTATTAGAGTCACCGCGTTATACCATACCATGCCACTATGCCGGCATGATTAGGTATTTTTTGTTTCTATTGTCATTAGTCTATATGTTCGTGTTTCACTGTCAAATATCAAATAGTTGTGCTTTGAATCATATACTCTTATATGAGCAATGTTGATATCTTGCGTGTTTGTTTGCTTGCTTGTTTCTACGCTTGCTTGCATGCTTGCTTGCACAATCATCTCAAAAACTAGGATTCCCTTTAAAGTCTGTAAATAAGCAATTTATGACTTAAAAGCGTCCTTAATACAGATTACTTGGCAAGAGAAAATCTAATAACGTAATCAAACGAATTTTAAAGTTTTAAATTTTTAACAGTGACCTTATGAGTTGCCGTGATAGGAACGAAATAAACAAGGAAAGAGTAAACAAATGAGGTAATCATAACAGTTGTTTAGTTAAAAATACAGCGAGTGGAATGAAGACTTCGTGGAGCAATAAAAAAGGTTTCTATTTAACAATTTTATGACATTGAAATATTTTAAAGTAATTGGATGAACGGGTGAACATGAAATAACACCGAGCAAGGCTCGGTGCCTCGGTGCACCATTATATGAACCATGACAATAACTTGTGTGAGAAAATGTAAATAGTTTAGGACAGCTGAAGATTCATTGTAAAAATACGAAACGCGTCCTGCAATAAACTGGAGTAATCGTGACATCTCAGGCAAAAGCTTACTCCTACAATAATAAACCATCTCCTCAAGATGTATAATGTCATTGGACCCAATTGTCTAACCCGCGGAGGTTAGAGTCTATACTGGAGGTATCGCTGCAATGTTTTTGTAAATGAAAAATCGGCCCTTCGGTTTTGTCATGTCGGCAGGGTAATCTAGTGATAAATTTCCGTTCTTTGAACAACAATTTAAAACGATTAGAATCTTAGAAGAATGTCCAAGGATTCGAATTCTTCTTAAACGTATTTGACATAAATGCTAACAGATCGATAACTTTTGATGGTTAATGCGTATTTTATTACATCGTACCTTAATTACATTTTTTCAAATCAAGGCACATTCAACCCGATTAAATAACTGCATGGAAATAATCACATTACCACACCTGTAAACAGTACGCAAAATGGTTCATTTCCGCTTTCATTTCATTCCCGCTCGCTAAATCACAATCCCGGGTTACTTATTAGGTTAAGGTGGCACACAAGAGAGATGACTATGACGTCAAACACCAGAGACCGGATTCTATTGGTCAGACATCCCATATGAGACTCACCGTTTTCTAAATTCTAGTTGCCTTGCTCGAAATCAGCTGATTTCACAGTCGCGGCGTTCCTATACACTAACTCCCGGTTCTTTTCAACAGGATAAGCAAACATAACCTCAATGAACTTTTGAGTACAGGTTAGTTAATAAGTTAAACTGTTTAAAATAATGGTGGTAGGAAACATATTGTGTGTATTACGAGCACAAGTAGTCACTGCCGCTCTTGAAATGTTTGGCCGCACTCAGCTAACTCTTCGAGCGGCCATCTAAAAATCTCGAGCGGCAATACTTTGCGCTCTTAATACACAAATAGCTATTGCCGTGTTCCCGTGGCTGTAAATCCGCACTTTCGTAACAACTTTATTCGTCTTTGGTAAAACTACTCCTGTCGTCTACCCGCGATCTGCACGATCGTCTCTACGGCCGCCCGTGTTTTTGAAGCCGATTACTTTCAAGTTACTCCCACCGTTTGCAAATTATTATTTGTCATAGATTGCACATTGAGGATATGGCATCACTATAACAGCGATGCTCAAAAAATGGTGTGATCACATAAAAAGGGAAAAACACATTTTTGATTTTGCCGTCCTGTGAAGTTGCAGACGAGAAAATCCGACCCGAGGTATAACAATTTGGAAAATTTAAAGCCTACCAAAGGGTATTTCTTTTACCCTTATGCTTTATTTTCTTTAAAACACAAACAAGTAGAGTGCATGTTTTTACGAATTCTTCACACAATTAAGTATCTGTGTATTTCTAACATATAAGTCCTTCTTTAACCCAACTGACCTGCCTGAAAGTTTCTGTCCGGTCACGCAGGACCGGGCAGATCGGCTCGCCAGGCGCGCGAGACGCTGTTAACACTACCATAACCTGGGGTGTCCAGATAAGAGGACATGCCTCCTTCTAAGACTTTTTTTATTTTTAATGGCTTTTGTAGGTTTATTCTGCTTATAATTGACCAAATTAGAGGATTTATATAAAAACATGTCATCCAAATATATTTTGGGTGACTTTGGGGTAATTTTGAAAATTTTAAGAATGTATTTTAATATTTGCAATTATGAATAACTTTTTTGTGTATCAACATAACGAAAAAAGTAAATATATTTTACTTCCCCACTTAACAATGAACATTTCTGTTTATTGAAACTGTGGTAACACAAAAAATGCAGTGTTAGTAGACTTTTTTACAAATGGATGCAAAATTTTACAAAAAACACAGATTTTCAATGTAAAACGATGAAACTTATAAGAAAATATAATTGCACAATGTTCCCTATACACACAAATCTTCCAAATACTATCAAGAACATGTGGTTAAAATGTCATTAGGAAATATTAAGTAGGTACAAAGTTATTCAAACTTACGTAAATGCAGTTGATGAAAAACAGTTTTTAGGAAATGCCGTTTAAAGTTTTCACTACACTCCACACACACTAAAGTCATTTGTCCCACTGAGCGCAATGTTTTAGATTTTATTGCAAAAGTACCTGAAATAATTTTCCAAATCAAATGAAACTTTGGATACATCAGAACTAACTTTGGAATAAAAAAATGTCAATTTTTAAAAATGTCAAAATATTTGAAAAAAACCATAGGAGGCATATTCCCTTGCTCCGTCCGGTCACCCAGGACCGGGCAGAAGCGGGCAGATCTGGTCGCCGGGCGCGAGAGAAGCTGTTAACACTTTACCGTAACCCGGGGCGTCCAGATATAATTGTGACAGTTAGAGTATGGCCATGGGACCGGACAATGCGTCTTGGTTCCTCTCCGGTGCGCCCGCCCGACGTGGCGTCTTTAATAACGCGCGGTCGGACCGTACTGTCAGGCGGTACCGTACCTGACGCCGCGCCGCCGCCGAAATCAGGATATCGGCAGATGGGCCTCTTTGTTGCGCGGTTTTCGTACTGGCTGATATCCAATTGCACCGGGGGTCGATGGGATTCGCAAGGGTCAAAACATACCTCCGTCCGAAAAGTTTCTAGTTGCACCGGTGCACCGCGGTGGTCAAATACCCTCCCCACTCAAACCCTCAAAATATCAATCTATTCGAAATGCTCCTAAAAATAAAAAAACTTATACAACTTTCTCCGAAACTATGTTTGTTTCCTAAAAAATTTTGTTTTTTTCTGGCCATAGAGGAAATATATGAATTTCATCTGAAGTAATTAAACATGATAATTTCTGGGTTGTATGACTAGACGACTGAATGCGACCTGACCCCACTGGGGGCCAATAAACAAATCTGCAGGGCTACGATAGCACGACGGTGCCGAATCTAATTAGCGGCTCAGTCGTATAGACGTAGTCTGCACCGAGCCCCCAGCCGCTAATCCCCCCGCGGCTACCTGCGAGGCTGTCTTGAAGAAAACGTTATCCATGCCATAACTGACTTTCTAGTTAAAAAATATTTACTCCTTTAAAATCACTTCACATAAATTTTTATGTGTAAATCATAAGTGTAAATTGTCATTTTATGATTATAGTTACGTTACCACAGCGGATTTTTATACTAAGAAATTAGCCGTATATAATAATTTTCTCAACATTTTTACCTTCATTTAATTACACTGAAAACAAAGAAATGACTGCACATTACTACTGTACGTAATTAAATACACCGTGATATCTACAGTATCTACATACTATCAAACTATTGTATTTATTTTTTACCTAACCTAACCTAACCTAACCAAACCTAACCTAACCTAACCTAACCTCAAGGTTTACCCCAATCAAGCCGTGCAGACTACGACTACACGACGGTGTCCCCTCGCAGCTGCACCACAGTCGTGTAGTCGTAGCCCTGCAAACCAGGTAAACCGATAGCCCTTGTCAGTTTTACTGCACAGTCGTGTTGTCGCTTTACCAATTTCTGAAGGAAAATGAAAAGTCCTTTCAGAAAATATATACTTTTTATACTTTTCACTTATAAAATCACTTGGTTTTTGTTCAAAAAATACCAGTTCCTATGATACCACTCCTTTTTTCGCCCGATTTCTTCCATTTTCAATCAACCAATGAAAACAGTTGTTTTTTGCCAATTGCGCCATTTTTGTCTCACGCCAGAATACACATTCAAATAATATGTTTTTTTAAATAATGTTTTTAGCTAAATAATTATCGCCGGATAATGTTTTATATGTGAAAATTTATACTGAGACCCTCCTCTTTCCAACGGTATAGGCCTAGGTTTCATTGTATATTTTAAAGAGAGTTTACTGATTGCAATACTAAGCTGAAACACAGCATGACGTTTATGTCCCTCTTCGGACGTTGCCAGCTCACACTTCATTATTAACGTCCAAAAATGCAAAAATGGACGAATACCAGATCTAGGGTTAAGTTGACTTTCGGTGCAATTGGAACAACCCCCAAAAGGGGCTCCGGTGCAACTGAACACATCAGTTTGGGGCTGACCCGCCGCGCCGGTGCAATTGGACATCTACCTTCGTACTAGGGACGTTCCGATACAGACTTCGATATTTGGTATCGAATCAGTATTAAAGAAAAGTATCGATACCCCGATATTATCAGATCCAAAGTATTGATACCGTGAGTATCGGTATCGGATCAGAAGAAGCCAGGAAAAACTAAAAATACCCCCGTTGCAGCAGACCTGCATACTCAGCGAATTTCAAATGTAAAACAATATATTTTAATCTAACATAGCGAGATTTGTCATGTTTTTGTAAGCTCCATAAGATTAACATGCCGAATGAGTATGCAGGTTTGCTGCTACAGGTATGTTTAAACTGGTTGGTTTTAATTCAATATTTAGTAGATCTGAACTAGAAGAAGCCATTTACCAAGTTGTATCAAGATATGTTGAGAAATAAACGAGAAATAGAATTTTACTTATTAACACACAGAATTCCAGAATTTTACTTATTTTACTTAGGTTAACATTGGGACAACGTACTGTGTTTACCACTTTCAATATCTCGGTAACCAATGGTCATAGAGCAGTGATTCAAAATACTAAATTGTTTGTTTTTTGAGCTGAATTCAATGGTGCTAGCAAAAATTGGTCTATTTTTATTTTTCTATATAAAAAACTCAAAAACCCCATTTTTGAGGGGTTTACTCCCTTTACCACCCCTTCCGGTAGTCCGATCAGGCTGGTTTACGAACTCGTCCGAATAATTACTACTTTACACATCCATGCCAAATTTTATTAGGATCGGACCATTTTTACGGGAGTTATCGTGCTTAAAGCCACATAGATACATAGATATCTAGAAATTTGAGCGAATGGTGTTTTTTGCTTCTGGAGGCCCCAAAACTAAAAGTTATCATGGTCTTGGGCTTAGGTCCTACCATGAGACCTACGGTAATAGCTTCTTCCCAATGGGGAAATTCGCTAAAATGAGGTATTTTGGCTCAGAGCTCAGAACATACTGATGTACTGGATTATCGGCGGTTCGTAGTAACTCTCTTCTGCTCCGCGTGAGTGCGCTACTTGACAACCAAGACAAAATAAGGTAAATAAAATATAATTAAAATTCTAAGTTACATGTTATTTTATGTATATGTTTTCTTAATACAAAAATCTTCACTACTCCCGATAAAACTGAATATTACATATTTTACACCAATTACTGACTCCTTACGTTGTTGGTTCTCGCACGGTTGATTATGTATAGTTGTATAGGCATTATACTTGAAGCCTCACTCTAGTAGTATTTCAGGAGGTGCATTCGCTTAATATTAATGTTTGGAGGGGTTCGCCAGAGTGAGGCGTCCGGACCCCCATAAACCCTCAATTATCTACGAAATTAACTGAAGACGGCATGGTTCCCAGTTGTACGATGATTAGTATCGAATTTGTGCGATAATTATTGTACGATGTAAGATAGCGAAAATATACGATGATTGAGAATAGGAGCAACTGCTTTAAAGAAGATAAGATTTAAAATGGAAACTAGGCTTACTTTTTAGACCAGCTATTTAGCATTGTAATTCTACAAAAACCATCCTCAGTAGTCTCGTCTTTTCTGTTGTATGTTACTATTTGTCATATTTAGACCTATACCGTGAGCGGAGTAATGGTCTTTGTTTATGCGTGTTTTAATTTGTTTGTATTTTTTATTGTTTATATTTTAAGGTACAGTAATTTGGGTTCATAAGTAGTTTTTCATTTATTTAAGAAATTTATTCGACTTTGACTGTACGTACACTAAACTCGGACAGTTAAAACTTCATAAAATTAGTGCTGCCTCCTGTATGAAAAAAGACGCAAAAGACATTGCATTGTACTTTGTACGATAATTTTACGAGAAATACGATAATTTTAGTAGCTGGCGTACGATAATGGGATTTTAAAATCTGGGAACACTGCGCAGTGTGTCCGGACGTACGATAATGTAGCCCTCCGTACATTGTACGATATCACACCGTACGATATCGCCGAAAATTAAATGAAATGGTCGAAGGCTTTTTAAATTTATTTTCAGCGGTTTGATTGGAAAGATCTGAAGCAGTTACGTGTAGTTAGCAACAGCCACGGTCGCTCCGAATTCCAGAAGGAGCGCTAGCATCAGGGCTTAAACCCTGAGAATCATTGAAACACGAATTTAAATATGCTTTGCGATTATTTATTTAAGATTTTAAAATGCTATATCAATTAGAAGATAATATCGAACAGTTTCAAGAATTTTTATTCAATTCTACCGACGTATAAATTTGTTTTCACGGGAAAACGTCAGAGACTTGTTCTTTTGTCCTAAGCTTAACATGGGGCGACCAAAAAACCTTTCGACCCTTAAAAAATATATGAAAACATAAATTATACTATTATGATCCGAATGTAAAGCGGACTGGAGTCGGAACGTGTTGGGAGCGAACGAGCGAACCGTTGCAACCGTTGTCTGACACATCAGATGTGCCCTTGCGGGCGGAACCGACCGGGGGCTCTTCAATAAACTGCGCGACTCGAGCAAACAGTCCCCACAGCCCCCACAGTCCCCACAGCCCCCACAGCCCCCACAGTCCCCACAGCCCCCACAGTCCCCACAGTCCCCACAGCCCCCACAGTCCCCACAGTCCCCACAGCCCCCACAGTCCCCACAGTCCCCCACAGTCCCCACAGCCCCCACAGCCCCCACAGCCCCCACAGTCCCCACAGTCCCCACAGCCCCCACAGCCCCCACAGTCCCCACAGCCCCCACAGTCCCCACAGTCCCCACAGCCCCCACAGCCCCCACAGCCCCCACAGCCCCCACAGTCCCCACAGGCCCCACAGTCCCCACAGCCCCCACAGTCCCCACAGTCCCCACAGCCCCCACAGTCCCCACAGGCCCCACAGTCCCACAGCCCCCACAGTCCCCACAGTCCCCACAGTCCCCACAGGCCCCACAGTCCCCACAGGCCCCACAGTCCCCACAGTCCCCACAGTCCCCACAGTCCCCACAGTCCCCACAGGCCCCACAGTCCCCACAGTCCGCCCACAGGCCCCACAGTCCCCACAGGCCCCACAGTCCCCACAGCCCCCACAGCCCCACAGCCCCCACAGCCCCCACAGTCCCCACAGTCCCCACAGTCCCCACAGTCCCCACAGTCCCCACAGTCCCCACAGTCCCCACAGGCCCCACAGTCCCCACAGCCCCACAGCCCCCACAGTCCCCACATTCCCCACAGTCCCCACAGTCCCCACAGCCCCCACAGTCCCCACAGTCCCCACAGCCCCCACAGTCCCCACAGTCCCCACAGTCCCCACAGCCCCCACAGTCCCCACAGTCCCCACAGCCCCACAGTTCCCACAGTCCCCACAGGCCCCACAGGCCCCACAGTCCCCACAGTCCCCAAGGCCCCCACAGCCCCCAGTCCCCACAGCCCCCACAGCCCCACAGTCCCCACAGTCCCCACAGTCCCCCCACAGTCCCCACAGCCCCCACAGCCCCCACAGGCCTCACAGGCCCCACAGGCCCCACAGTACCCACAGTCCCCACAGCCCCCACAGTCCCCACAGGCCCCACAGGCCCCACAGTCCCCACAGTCCCCACAGTTCCCACAGGCCCCACAGTCCCCACATGCCCCACAGCCCCCACAGTCCCCACAGGCCCCACAGGCCCCACAGTCCCCACAGGCCCCACAGTCCCCACAGTCCCCACAGGCCCCACAGGCCCCACAGTCCCCACATGCCCCACAGGCCCCACCCCCACAGGCCCCACAGGCCCCACAGTCCCCACAGGCCTGGTGTCCGGGCATGGCGATTATCAACCATCGATATATCACTTTTTCGATGTATCGGAACCATTAAAATCGACACATAATATCGGTGTTTCCTATACAGTGTTTAAAAAAGTCCGTCCCCGCCTCTTTAATTTTGTTGTTTGTTAAGACAAACAATTAACCTTTGGGGAATGATCCCCAACCCACATAATTTTTTGACGTTACCAAAATTTTTGAGTGTCCCCCAAAATGGGGGATTTTAAGGGCAACTGAAAATTTTCAAATACAAACCCCTTTGTGTGACCCCTCATTTTAAAGAGCATTAAAAAACTAACGAATGGTGTAAGTTGGAGGTCTCTAACGTGTTTCTATCCAAATTGACAGCTTGTCTAAGTTTTGAATACAACATATCCTTGAAACCTGGTGTCTAGGACGTTTGGAGTTTTAATTCACCCTTGGTGACTAAAAAATGAAACGAGCCTGGGAAAATGTTATTAAATGAAAAAGTGGTCTCTGTTGGTGAAATTTAAAATTTTGAGTGTCCCCCAAAAATGGGGGATTTTGGGGGCAACTCAAAATTTTCAAATGCAAACCCCTATCGAGTGACCCCTCATTTTAAAGAGCTTTACAAAATAGGTGAATGGTGGAGGTTGGAGGTCGCTAACGTGTTTATATCAAAATTGTCAGCTTTTAAAAGTTTTGAATATGACTCCCTGAAACTTTGATAAGTTTTTGAGATATCCTTGAAAAAAAAACAGTTAAAATCATGGATTTTTGCTCAATTTTGAATATTTCCCTCAATAAATATGGCACATGTTTCTATTTTCACGCATAAAGAAATTTTGTTTTTCAATGATATACCGAAGCGATGAACTCAAAACGGAAACTGTGCGATTTACACAAGTCAAAACATATACCGCCTGGTCTAACAGGTAATATGAAGATGGGGGGCATCTATCGTCCTCCTGGCTTGTAAGTATTAAATAATGAACGGAAAGCTATTCTCCCACATGAAATGCACACTATTTGCGCATTACGGCGTAACGGTTATTAATAAAGGTCGGCTGCACAATCTCTATAGTTTAAACCAGTGGGGGGAATTATGTCTTTAAAGACGGAACATATACAATTCAGGGTAAATAGTCGTAAATGAGTAAATTTTAAAATTAACCCTTTTGAAAATATTTTAGCTATAGCCGATTCAAGCATATTATTTGAACTTTATTGGAGTCTTTTGTCAGATACCTGGACAACTTTTGATGTATATTTCAATACCACTACTTCATTAAAGCGAAGCTGATTTCACTTGCATCGAAAATTATCTCATACGACTCTTAGCTTCTTGGGTATTTTTCTGTAAAGTTTCATCGGATTATTGTGATTCTTTACATATCGATATGGTATTCTCTATTATAGGTCTTTACTAATTCATACAAAAATGAAGAGAAAATAGTTTTGGGAGTTAGATGAATGATATTCTTCTACGTATGTAAATTATTTTGAAAATTCTTTGGGCATTTCGCAAGAACCGTCTGGATAGACTACTTCTGTATATTTATTTGCATCCTACTCCTTTGGTTATTAAATATACTATGAAACAGAGTTTTAAAGGATTAAATTTTGGTACGGCAACACATTGAATCAACGCAATAACGTATTGTTATGAAGATTGTGGTTTTAGCTAAAAATATTTAAATTCTTCTGAAAGACTCATATTCACTACATTTATTTTAAAAACATTTTATTAAGATAACAGTAAAAAACATCTATTACAATGTGAAAGGTAATATTTTTATTCCAATCACTAATCATTATAACATAGCAATTACAGTTGTGAATTAAGCAATTTTTTAATACTAAGAAAGAAAAATATTTAATCACTTTTGGTTCCATTAAATCGAAGCAGTTGGACTGAATACACAAAATATGTTGGTCAGCCAAAAAATTAACTCGCTTATTTTATTTAAAAAATATTAAATGTAAATAAAAATTTCAAAAATGTTAAATACAAATAAAATGTTGTAGTCCTACTGCCACAACCTTTACGCAGCTTATAAGCATCACAGATCGCTTCCCTGCACTAAAAGCCTGACACGAATTCTTTGAATTAGGAACTATACTTTACTGACTCAAACTATCGACTAACATAGTGACAACATCCTCTCTTCGTAAAAAAATCGAAACTAATAAAAATATGATGAAACCGCGTGTTTATACACCCACTGGGGCTTTTGTTTAACAATCCTGCTAGTTGAAAATATCTGCTATTTGTTTGTAAAGGGACTAAACATCCATCAAACCATCCCACTCTCATACTTTTTTCGCATTAAAATTTAGCGAAGTTTCAAAAAATAAAAATAAACGAACACTTAAAAAAAAAACTCTGATGATCATTATAAGTCGTTTTAGCCTTAACAATTATGATTAAAATTAACCCGTTTATAAACTTTAAAGCATTAAATTATGCGAAGATAGTTTTTCAAACGAATTTCCCATCTTTAACGGCCTATAGGTGAAAACGTAACTGTAGACCAAACAATGGTCTAGTAAACTCCGAGAGCGATGCGCTATCTGGTGGGCCACAGGGCACAGTTCCTTCGCTCCCATTATTTTTGTCACAGTTAAGTGGTCATTTGTTTATGTGGTGGTTTCCCATGGTCGGAACAGTGTTAGTCACATAGTCGGATGGTCACGGTATATTGGTGAAATGGGTTGACCGGTGGTCGCGTCCTGGACAACAGTAGACCGTCTCCTGGCAACAGTACACCGTCTCCTGGCAACAGTAGACCGTCTCCTGGCAACGCGTGACAGCGATCTTCAGTCGCTCTTTTATTGTGATAAGCCAAGGGAAAACTGTCCTTGACTTCCATTTTTTCGAAATTGAGTTATTGGTTTATCCTTAATCTTCATTAAACACCAACAAACTGGTGAAAGAATTTTCAAGATGTCTTAAAATTCCCTGAGTTATAAATTTTTGAATTTGAAATATCAAAAAAATTAATTTTAGGAAATCGAGGCTTTAAGTTTTGCAAATTTCTAACTTCATGTTTTTTATACTACCTACATCATTGGCTATGTTTTAGGTATCATTTTGTCAGAAATTTAAAGCAGAATATGAATCCACCATTGAATTTGTGTCAATTTGTGTAAATTGTTTGAAGTTTTTGTCAAATGTTGCTGAAATAGGTGGGAGTAATAAAAAATACATATAACGTTTTAAAAATAAAATGTCTTATTACATTTTAATAAAAAAAATGTAACAAGACATTTAACAAATAAAATGTCTTGTTAAAAACTAAAGCTGATTTTAATTTTTTACTCAAATAAGAGTTTATTCTAAAAAATCTTAACAAAATATGACATTTTATCAGGTGTCTGAGTTTTTATACTTTTTTATTTACATTTTTGCTTCTAGTACATTTTTATTCGTTTTGAAACTTCAGTTGGACCAGGGGCTACGTCATCGACTACTTCTTTTGGAAGATCCTGTACATTTTCATGATCTGATTCCTGGATCAGGACTTAGCAAGTCCTTCATATATTCCTTACAGAACTCTCAGAATTTCTTATAAGATGGACCAAATATTGTTTGGAAACATAGAAACTGTGTAAGAAACAATAAAAATTAGGAAATACGTTTTTTTTGACCCTATCCTAAAAAACTTGCTGCCCTGTAAAATTTTCTCAGGGAAGATAAGGTCCCTTTTCCCTTGGCGAGTCACATATTTACGTACTAGCTAATGGTAACCCGCTTCGCTGGGTTAAACAAAATGCTACATAGGCTTAAATCGTAGCTCCGAAGGACGTAATTTGGAAGCAATGAGCATTATAACGTATAGTCTTTCGCAAAAATTCATTATATTTTGATGTTTCTCCAAACATATACTCGAGAAAATCGGGTGTGGTATGTTTATTGGATATCTCATTTTCCCTTTTAAACAACATACATTTTGCATTTCCTCTTTGCATTTCTTTGCTATTCAATAACTAAACATTTCGCACATCTTGCCAGTTATACATTTTAATCTACAGTATATTTGGCTGGCAATTGTAGTCCAAATTAACTGCTTGCACAGTTGGTTTATTTAAATCTGCTTCTGTTTGATCCTTTTTTCGAAGGCTCTCCATTCTTTCTCTGTTCTGTTGGTGCGTCTGTTTCCTTTTCTGATCGAATCTTTTACGACAATTCCTCTCTCTTTTTGACATTTTTAAGCTGACCAGGGTTCAGATTAAAACATTAAATCGTGAACTTTTCGTCTAGTAAGTAGCGGATTCAGTCCTAAGATCTCCAATATACAGGGTGGTTGCTAAAAACCCTTTAGAACTTCGGGATATGGTTACTTACATAAAAATTAATAAAAAAGTTCCTACAAACTTGGGTTCTAAAATGGTCGGTTATCTGTCTATCGGTAAGTTTGTGTTTTTAACATGATTTTGCATAATTTTGAACTACTAGAGATATCACCTTCTATCTCGGTGCATATATTTTGACTAATAGGACCTATTTTGGTGCGGAGTATCAAGTTTCTACTTTGTACCATTTAAAAATGGCAGCCATTTTTACTTTTTGAAATTTAATGTCTTGAAGCCGTAAATTTTAGAAAAATTTTACCATAGACAAAAAGTTGCGAAATTATAGTTCCTAAAAAACCAGACAAAGAATATTAAGATCGAGTTACAATTAAAGGAGTTATAAACAGTTGTTTGTACAGTTGTAAATAGTTGTTTGTAAAGGAGTTATAAATAGTTGTTTGTACAGCCATAAACAAGCATGTATTCTATTAGAAAATTGCAATAACTCAATTGATTTTAGGACCCATGTTTGTAGGAACTTTTTTCTTAGTTTTGATGTAAGTAGCCATATCCCGAAGTCCTGGAGGGTTTTTGGTAAACACCCTGTTTAAGTCGGTCGTACCCCAGTTGTACTCCAACAGTGTAGAGGAATATTTCTTGAATTTCCTCTATCCTCGCCATATGGCCAAACTCTTAATCATGAGGTCTATTTCGCTGGCCAGGCCATGTTGGAATTTCAAAATTTCAAATATATCAGGGCTTAATTCTAGGTTAATACTTCAAAGTACCCGAGAATTAGAATTAATACTCTTACCGTTTCAGCGACCAACAACAACTGCTCTAAAGAAAAACAAATAAATTAAAAGTTGAAAGAGGAGGGGGGTTTGGGCAAGTCAAGGCCTGCGTAAGTCGTTTGGTCAGATAAGGGCCTTGGCCTCATCTATATCATTAGAATTTAGAAGATTCTTCATACGTTTCTTAAAAACGCTAATTGATCAATAGTTAATAAATCGATGACAATGCTATTTTAACTTAGTATTACGGAAAGTTTGTTGTTCTGCGTGAAAAGATTGCCAGAGAAACGATTGAGCTGATCTACTAAGCTGTAAAACTGTACTTCCAATTTTTTAAGAATCCCTTGTAAATTGTTAATTATTAGAGAAGCAATTGACATTTTTAACATATGACTAAAGTTTCATCCTTGAGAATACGAGTATATCAGTGTAGGTCGAACGCAGATCAAGATTAATATTGGGGTTGGAAGTCATATCAATACTTCGACACATTTCAATCATTACTCTATAATTCCAGTTAAATAGTTTTTTTTACTTGGGAACAGTAAAAACTTGGGCACAGTTACTTCAACAGTTCAAAATTTCGGCTTTAAATAAAGTAACTTTTTTATTTACTTGTCGAAACGCATGCTCTCTTTTATCCAGCAATATCTTAATCGTTATCAATATCACGACAAGTTTGTGCGGGACCAGGGTGACCAGACGTCCGGCTTGAGGAGGACATGTCCTCTTTTTTAACGCTTGTTCTCCTGTCCTCCTGGCTTTCAAAAAATACGTAAAATGTCCGGCTTTTTACAAAATCCTAGACAGGTATTTTTAAAACTATAATTAATAATTACCATACATAAATAGGCTACTGCTGTAGCAAACCTTGTACACCCGAGGACGGTGCTGCTTAAAGCAGGCACAGAGTTTATGGAGTAGTTGTCGCGTTGTATGAGTATGCCGATTTGCGAGCGTAGTGTCGCGCGTCTATAGACTATCACGCGGCCGGCGGCAAGACGCAAGGCTACTGTAGACTGCGAGGGCGAAGAGAATCCCTACTAGATAGACTTAATATGTATTACTTATATTAAGGTCTAAAACCTTAGTATACCTTTAGTACCTACACCTTTATTGCCATTTATTTTAGTACCTTTAGTGTATACCTTTAGTATTACACTCATATGCATTAGAGGCTGCATTTGCAGAATATTGGTAACTCCATATAACAGAGTATTTGAGAGCTATTGGTTTCACAATACAGACTTTTCGTATACTTTACAACTGGATTGTGAATTTTTACATTTTTTCATAATATTTCAGACTAATTATGAATGCATTCCAGACATAAAATGCATTTTTGTATTTTGCGAACTACAATTCATTCATACATTTTACTTCGCTGACATAGTTGTGATTACAAAAGCGTTTGTGATACTTACTTCGGTTTTTTTAAATCATCCACTGTATTGTGAATTTACATTTATTTTTATTAACATTTCTAAATAGCATAGATATGCAATTTTTATTAATGGCTAATACCTTTACCTTTTATTACTATATCAGGTTAAAGTGTTTATGTTTTATTTACGTTTCATTAAAATAAAACAAGTGTTTTTTTCATTTTTCCGCTATATTATCCATTTTCAATTCTTATTAAATATATAACTATATAGCAAATCAGTTTTTTTTAATATTAAGGACAACTATACCTTTACATTACTCAATTGTAGCTGTATATACTCTTAAAAATAAGGTGTTTATTAGGAAATCTATCTTTGTACTCCTTTCTTAGCAAATGTTTTCCTATTTGAACCCAATTGTCCTACTCGTCAAAATTTTCATCTGGTCACCCTGTGCGGGACCCTATGAAACCAATTGGTAGATTCATTTCTACAACCATGATCCAAAATATTGACATCCCGTGGTCAGCTTGGCTCCCGGGCTCCAGACAAAGCTCCCATAATGTGAGTCTTTGCTGATAACACAGGCACAGACACAGGTAATTGATAAGCCATTACCGGCAGTGATGTTGCATGACGCAGTGACGCGCCGCTCCCTTATCTAGCGCCGCTCCGCTCTTCGCAACTGTTCCGTGATTTTATCTCGCCGCTCTTGGACCGTTGCTCGGAAACTGTGTACTACTTGTTCTCTAAGTATATTTTTTAGGTACAAGCAAAAACAACAATGTTTACAAAGCATTTGTATTTGAAGGAACATAGGATTGGCAATAGATTAATCCAACGATGGAGGAAGAAACTTTCGGCTTTCCCAGTAATAAAAGAATGGCAAGTTGCTAAGACCCTTGGAAAAAACGCAAAACATATTAACTCAGGTTTTTAAGATTTATCGTCTATTTTTAGTAGGTTTGCACCCCCCCCCCATGTTTTCGACCCTGAGGCGACGAGAAGAGATTTCATATTCACTAAAGTTCCTATTACTAAAATCAGAAGTGAAACTATCTGCCCCTTTCCATACCCAATCAACGACGGTCGCCTCCTTATCTAATGAGAAGTTTATGAATTTTCACAGTAGTCGAGATAAAATTGATAAAGGCTTCAAACATCGGCCTAGTCGTGAACATCCTACAAGCCGAGGTGGGTCAAAAGCTGCTGAGTCTCAGCTGAAACTTTTTTACAAATAGAAAAAGTCGAAGATGTAAGAAGAATTCAGTGAACCACTACAACAATCCATGAACCAGAGAAGAGACGAGAGTAGTTCGGGGCGGGCGAGGGTGGAGGCGGTGGGCGAGGGTGAAGGCGGCGGGCGAGGGTGGAGGCGGCGGGCGAGGGTGGAGGCGGTGGGCGAGGGTGAAGGCGGCGGGCGAGGGTGGAGGCGGCGGGCGAGGGCGGAGGCGGCGGGCGAGGGTGGAGGCGGCGGGCGAGGGCGGAGGCGGCGGGCGAGGGTGGAGGCGATGGGCGAGGGTGGAGGCGGCGGGCGAGGGTGGAGGCGGCGGGCGAGGGTGGAGGCGGCGGACGAGGGTGGAGGCGGCGGACGAGGGCGGAGGCGGCGGGCGAGGGTGGAGGCGGCGGGCGAGGGTGGAGGCGGCGGGCGAGGGTGGAGGCGGCGGGCGAGGGTGGAGGCGGCGGGCGAGGGTGGAGGCGGCGGGCGAGGGTGGAGGCGGCGGGCGAGGGTGGAGGCGGCGGGCGAGGGTGGAGGCGGCGGGCGAGGGGGGAGGCGGCGGGCGGAGGGTGGAGGCGGTGGGCGAGGGCGGAGGCGGCGGGCGAGGGCGGAGGCGGCGGGCGAGGGTGGAGGCGGCGGGCGAGGGTGGAGGCGGCGGGCGAGGGCGAAGGCGATGGGCGAGGGTGGAGGCGGCGGGCGAGGGTGGAGGCGGCGGGCGAGGGTGGAGGCGGCGGGCGAGGGTGGAGGCGGCGGGCGAGGGTGGAGGCGGCGGGCGAGGGTGGAGGCGGCGGGCGAGGGTGGAGGCGGCGGGCGAGGGTGGAGGCGGCGGGCGAGGGCGGAGGCGGCGGGCGAGGGTGGAGGCGGCGGGCGAGGGTGGAGGCGGCGGGCGAGGGTGGAGGCGGCGGGCGAGGGCGGAGGCGGCGGGCGAGGGTGGAGGCGATGGGCGAGGGTGGAGGCGGCGGGCGAGGGTGGAGGCGGCGGACGAGGGTGGAGGCGGCGGACGAGGGCGGAGGCGGCGGGCGAGGGTGGAGGCGGCGGGCGAGGGTGGAGGCGGCGGGCGAGGGTGGAGGCGGCGGGCGAGGGGGGAGGCGGCGGGCGGAGGGCGGAGGCGGCGGGCGAGGGCGGAGGCGGCGGGCGAGGGCGGAGGCGGCGGGCGAGGGCGGAGGCGGCGGGCGAGGGTGGAGGCGATGGGCGAGGGTGGAGGCGGCGGGCGAGGGTGGAGGCGGCGGGCGAGGGCGGAGGCGGCGGGCGAGGGTGGAGGCGATGGGCGAGGGTGGAGGCGGCGGACGAGGGTGGAGGCGGCGGGCGAGGGTGGAGGCGGCGGGCGGAGGGCGGAGGCGGCGGGCGAGGGCGGAGGCGGCGGGCGAGGGTGGAGGCGGCGGGCGAGGGCGGAGGCGGCGGACGAGGGTGGAGGCGGCGGGCGAGGGTGGAGGCGGCGGGCGAGGGCGGAGGCGGCGCGGCGCGGCGTCAGGAGAGGTGGAACATAACGGAGTGGGCGCGAGCAAACACTGAAGAAATATGTGCGTTTCCTGTACCAAGGAAATCGGACAAAAGGGAGGACCGTTTCTGATGACCTACAGGAGTTTGAACTCTGTCTCGGTTGTATGGTGATCAGTCAGTCGGAAAAGTGTGAAGAAATCTCTACCGATCAGATGAATAGCGCGGCTCGGTTCTGCTGGAGGGTCGGAAGGCACCCGCACCGTTCGTCGCCGCCGATCCCTCGGCTCAGCGTTACATTCCTCTCCAGGGTAAAAATCTGTGTTAGATATTTTTTGGAATCGTTATAAATGATCGAAATCCTTAAAAACATATGTTTCATTGTTATGAATGTATATCTTATCGTATACATCATTATTACAATCGAGTGTTCTAAAATTACAGTGAGTAACATCTTTTTACTCGGCACCTACAATAATTTATGTTAATGGATATGTATATTAATAAAACGGAAATTCACAACTGAACTCTACAATATAATTAAAGTATAAAAGAAGAAAATTAGGAACTTATTCAAAGCCAACATCGCAAATGATCTTTCAACGTAGTTGTAAGGTTCTTAAAGCCGTAACGGGTATAAGTCTAGACAGACTTTTAATTTTGTTTACACGAGGAAAAATTATTCACACTAGTAAAGAAATGGATGCCCTTGTGATATGATGGCGAGCATTAATTCTGGTATGGAAGAACAAAGAACCGACAATTGGTGTTTGACCTCAGCATCTCCACGTCGTGGAACCGCTAGGGCCACCAGGGCGACCTTGCGGCCCCAGCGCCAGGGGCGATTGTCCGTGTGCAGATGAATCAGTAAACTGGCAATTGTCGAAAGAATCAATTTAATCCAGGGCCGTTTTAGGGCCCCGGAAGCCCCGGGCGTAGCTCAGAAATGAGGTTCCTACTCTCTCGGCAAAAGTGTGACCTTTTTAGGAAATCTACTAAAAATCCCTTATTTAAGGGCCTACGCGTTCCGAGGCTCTCCCGTCCGCTGCCGTTTTTCGTCCTTTGTTTTCGTCCTGGGCCCTCTTTTTCTCCCGGGGCCCCCGGCGCCCGCCGCGTGCGCCGTGAGGGAAATACGGCCCTGATTTAATCTGCCATTGATCGGCCGCTCGATTACAATAAGTAACCTGCTTTTCTAGCCATGGTTTCTCTGATGATCGACTCTGTTAGCGGAACAGTCAAGGTGGTGGAGTACCCGATGGGTCTAATTTTGTTTATGCGTTTTTTTATATACTGCGGCCCACTTATTGTGCGAGTATTGTAAATTATACTAATCTGAGACTTATTTCCATCATCATGTAAAGGGTTAATTTTTAACTTGCGAAATTCTTCAACTTAGTTAACAACAGAAATAGTTGTAAATACACGACTAACTCTTTCTTTTAAACCTCCTTTATTTCTTATAAATGTGCGAGGGACGTCCAGAATGTGTGCCTAGCTCAGGATTAGCGGCGGGTAGCGGAATAATTTAAACGTCAGTGTATGCAGTGACTCAGTAAGTCTGTGTGAAGGCTAGGCATGGGAGGCGGATCATAGTTCTGCCGTGTGTTTGCTTGATATTACCTCAAAACGTGAGCGCCTCAATAAAAAGTCCAGCCAAATTGGAGTTGCGCTGTATTATAAGATTCTTAGAAAAAAACTACACTTAGGGGCCATTCCGTACTTCTTAAATCTTTGCAAATAAAAGCAGTCTGACTTTCTCCCTCATACAACAAAATGAGGAAGATGTCTCAAGAAGTACATGTTTTTATAAATACATTTATCTTTCATGATACGAAAGTTTGTATTTTTTAATGCATGAAAATATAATACCTACCTATGTATATAAGTAAAATAATTAAAGCTTGCCATTTTTTATAATGATTTTATGTACTTTTTAGATTTATGGGGCTTACCCGTTGGAATAAATAAAAATATATAATATAAAATAAATGACTAAAAACAACAATCGGCCAAACATTTTCAAGCAGCGCCGTGGTATGGAGCATGCCCCGTATATATTCATCGCACACGGACCCGCACCGCGCGCGTGCGCAGTGCCCATAAGGGGGAGAGTGCCGCGCATGCGTCGAGCGTAACTCGCCTATGACGTCATACACAGTTACTGATGAGCGGAGACTAATTAAGAATGACTTTTAGTGGAGCTCGCTGAAGCGTTCAAGGCCAGCGGCATGTTGTCGGGATGTAAGTAGGGTAGAACCTCCGCTAGCGCCTCGCATGCCCCTTGGCCACTAGGCGCTCCAGGGTCGACCCTAGGCCCCGGTCAATGTCGCCACCTGCTCCTGCGTCTTCCAGTGTGCCGTTTGTTTGTTTGTTTGTTTATTTGTTTGTATGTTTGTTTGTTTGTTTTTTGTTTGCTGTACATTGTATTTTGAATTTAATTTTTACGGACATTTGCAATCACTGATTCGTAAAAAACAAGTTACACGACGTTTCGGGATCTAGTATCTGATCCCGTCTTCAGGTGGAAAAGAACCTAAACATAACAAGATTAGTAACACACAGCCAGGATAATCTGGACAAACATATTATCTAAAACAGAAAACTGTATAGAACTGCTTTTACAGTTCTCTATTTTAGCTCTGATCTTGCTATGTTCTAGGTTCTTTTCCACCTGAAGGCGCGATTAGATTCCAGATCCCGAAACGTCATGAAACTTGTTTTTTACTAATCAGTGATGGCAAATGTCTGTAAAAATCAAATTCAAAATATAAAATCACCCTCACCAACAATGAATTTCAAACAAAGTGCTGCGTTGTGTTTGCTTGTTCAAAGGATTGTTGATGATCGTAGCTGTTGAAAAATTTGACATTGTATTATAAGATTATTTTAGAAATGCGATCTTTTATCGCGTACATAAGAGTCTGTGTACCTGCTGCCTTTTAGAGGTTTCTTCCATAAGAGCAAAATTAGTTTCTAACATTTGTTACACCTTCATTTTTTACCTCGAAATAACCAACTTAATCTTATTTTAAAGGTGACATTATTATTTGGAGAGTTGTGACATAGCATTTTGATAAATTAAATATAACTCCTTTTTAAATAAATGAAAATACACTAGTATGAAACTGATATTTTTAATGACGATTTTGAGGAATAATAGGAAACAGTTTTGAAAAACGTATTTCACAGTTCATTGCTAAATATGAATAAAACACATATTCAAAAATAGCATTCACGATTAAGGTAATCGAATAATTTGAGTAAAGTATTTACATGTGCCGAGTTCATTAGTATTGTACTTATAGGACTAAAACTCAAGATGGCGGGAGGTCTTGTAGATTCTTAATTATATTTGTTCAAAACAGAATATTTGTTCAAAACAGCCGACAGCCAAAGTGTCACTGTGATCATGTAGAAACTAGTTATGTCAAGGTGGATATTAAATGGAACCAAATGGTGGCTTTAATTTACAGTATTAGATGTTGCTATATTGCATGAAATGTTCTAATGTTATACGAGGAAGTTGACTGTTTACTGTAAAAGCGTTTTTATATATTTTTTATATCGAATATTGATCGTAATGCCCTTAATTAGAAGTTGAATTCTATTGATCCTTTTAGCAACCACCCGTGTTTATTTATTAAGTTGTTTAATTGAATTTTTTTTAAATTTAAATATAAAAGTCAAAAACACATAATGTGTGACAAAGCAGTGTTTACACAGTGTAGCAAACACACTACATGTGACATTTAGCCAGGGTTTTAAAGCATTTGCTTAAAGTTGAAAAAATAAACCTTAGTTTACGATATTTAGGCCAATTTGCTGATAAATTCATTTCCATAGTTGTTTATGTGGTAAAAACATATAACCCATGCTAAATTTTACTCGCAACCCGTTTTGCTATGAAGTGTTACTGGCTTTACTCAGATTTAAACATGTGAAAATAATCAGATAACCGAATTTGGCTTATTATACTAACTATTTCAGTAACAGAGAAATGGAAATTATGGGGTGAAGATTGTAATACAGTATGAGGAGTCGTTTATAAAAAAGATGATTATGTCCCCCGCCAACCCGACGTCTTTGCAAGTAACAATCCGCCAAGTTTGTAAGACTCTTCAGTAACAGTGACGGATTTACTACTAGGCCGACTAGGCCGTGGCCTAGGGGGCTGCGCACGGTCGAGAATAAGCCACCGAGAGTTAGATTAGAGGGGCAGATCGGGCTTGAAAACGTAGGCAGTTACTAAAAAAAAGGTAGGGGAGAGTGGGTTTAGTTGATACGGGGGCAGGTTGATACAAAAATTATTAAAATTCAACGCGCATGCGTACATTCAAGAGGGTGATTGGTATAATGTTTCTGAACAGTGACGAAGTGATGTAAGCAGTTTTATGGTCCAGCTACCATTCGTTACTGAGTGACGAAATATTTCTGTTTTTTTGCCAATATAGTAAATTTTTCATGTCAAGATTAAGTGGAAATAAGTGGGCTAAGTCTTTGTCGGGAACAGTGAAATGCGGACTCATTGTATTCAGCAGTTTTTAATGAGTAAATTAATATAGTTTTCAATTACTCAGGTAACATATTTAATAGGTTGTATTAGTTTTTAATGCTCGTGGTCACTGGGGGTAAGTTGATATGTTTCTTTGGGGGCAGGTTGATACAACTTATTTTTATGCGAGATTTGATTTTTGTGGACAATTGCCATCACTGATCAGTAAAAACAAAGCTGATCAGTTGTAAAACGTGTTTTTACAAACGAGTGATGGCCAAAGACCGCAAAAATCAAAACCAAAACATAAACTCACTACCATGAACAATGAGTTTCAAACAAAGTATAAATATGTACTCTCGCAATTTTGCCAGGGTAAAAGCCACGGTTTCTTTAGTTTATAATTATAATTAAAGTATATTTTTCTTGATTTAGCTCAGAATTTTTTTCCAGCCCTAAATAATATCAATCGCCTTTACCACAGTATCAACTTGCCCCCTCTTGGTATCAACTTGCCCCGATGTGGGGTAAGTTGAAACAGTTTGAGTTGCTTGGCGAAAAAAATTCTTAAAATTTGGAAAATTAATTTTTATTAAAATAAAAATAATATACATGTAGACAAAGGTCCGAGCTTTCAAAATATTATATTCACTATAATTTAGTACTACCAATAGCTTCATTAAAAAATAAAATCTGTAAGCTGTCTCAACTAGCCCCACTCTCCCCTACCTCTTTTGCGATGCTTCAGGGACCTCTGGAGGGCCACATACCCATCTAGGCCTGCGCGCCGGCCGTAAATCCGCCACTGTACAGTAACTTTACAAGATCGACAATACAGTCGGATTCAAATATTAGAACATAATATTTTTTATCAGTACTGACTAAAAACTAAATTTATTTGAAAAAATTTCACTAAAATTTTACTTACTTTTAGAATTGCGCAGACCAGGACGAAAGAGTGCCATTGTAACCTGCAACAGATGAAACAGCCAATGTTGATTAGTAAGATTTCTGGCGCCCTGATAAGATAACAAACAAACTAAACGAAAGAAAACTGGAAAATGTTTTATACATCATACTACACAGAAACGTATGCTTTCTGTGCCTTAGGCTACTCTTGGCTGGAAATTTACTTTATGCTGATAACTGCACGGCGAATTTACCGTGCAGTTCACAGTAAATTTATCGTGCGCTAGGAAACGGAAATAACGGAAGTAAACAATCAGCTGATTGCATCAGCAAATCGACGTTTAATGCATGTTTATTGGTTACTACTAAATGTAGTGGCAGCACTGGTAGCAGTAGCAAATGTTGGTTTGTTTATTAAAGGTAGGTTTGGAGAATTGAGAAACGTAATGGTATATGCAAGAAATACGCTATGATTAAAGATATGGTAATTTTTCTGGGGAGTATGATTTAAACAATGTAAAGTATCGTACGTCACGTGCCCGCTAAGTCTTACTACTTACAGGTCTAGTAACGTATACTATTATTGCAGACGCTTCGATCCACTCACATACGAGTTAGATATTGTGAAGACCTGATCCTCTGATTAAAGACACAAACGATTTCAAAACTAGCAATTTAAACTCAGAGTTGTCGTTGCCGAAAGAAGGGCATATAGGCCAAACACATCCTTTTGGTGAACAGCTTCCTAAGTACAAACTTTTACTTAACTGTGTTAAATTTCAGCTGATAATAAATGCTGGCTACATTTTTAAATACAATAAGCTGTCGTGTTAACTGAAACACTTAACTAGAATTTATAAGCTGTACATGCATTGTTGTAAAATAAAAACAATTAAATAAAAAAGATTAAACACACAGAGGCATTTAATTTTCTTATGCTTAATTATACCCTGTGCCGGGGCAAAGCCCATGAGGAACATGGGGAGGAAATTGACGCCAACAGGGAAAGGGCGCCGCCAAAGCTCACGGCACCGCGGCGCGGCGTAACGTCCGCAGCGGCGCCCGTGGAGTTCTTTCAAATTGTTCTAAGTGGCAAACGTGTGTTTTGGTGAAATTTGCCGGCGCCCGGGAAGTGTTTTAAAGTCGCTCCACTTGTAGCATGTGTGATTAGGTGGCGTTTGCCGGCACTCGTGGAACCTTTTCAAAGTGTTCAAACGCGAAAACGATGTTTTGGCGGCGTTTGCCCGCGCTCGGAAAGCCTTTAAAATTGCTCAAGGAGCAGAATGTGTGTTTTGGTGGCGTTTACCGGCACTCGAGGAACCTTGAAAGCCTTTTAGGATTATAAAATAATTGAGTGTACCTATTTGTTTTCCTGTAAAGTAAAATACAACATGATTCTTTGATTAGCTTAAATATAGGAAGTATTTACGGACTACCACCCTAAAAACCTAAGGCGCAAAAATATAGTAGGCATAGGGGCGCCCAAATTTTAATCCGACCCTGATTATGAGAAAATCCCTAATAAGGAATGTTTCGGTAGGGAAAGAGATCACACGAACGGCTAAGAACGGGATACATTTTCTTCTGCCGTAGCAAATCCTTTACAGCTCGCGACGTAAGTTCTTGTATCGAGGAACCGTTGGGTGAAGAATTCCGAAGAAAAACCCACGAGGTGTGTAAATTTCGGATGGGTGCGAGAAAAAGGCGTTAAATGACGTGTTCAGCTCACCGGTGTACGCGAGTTCAGTCGACTCTCGATTACTCGATTCTCGATAACTCGAAATCCTCGATACTCGAATTATTTTCGATCCCCTAGGAAAACCTGACTATGTTGAAATAAAAATTGTCCGTACCTCGAAGTAATTTTACGGAACTACTTTACCTCAGTAAGTCGAAGGGGAAAATTACCTCTATAACTCGGAGTCTACAAAACTAAGTTTATCTCAATATCACGAAGTTTACTCAAAGAACCTCTGTAGGTCGAAAACCCAGCGTACAAGTCGCAAAGTGTCAACAAGTCATATCTGGTCCTCTTTACCTCTAAAACTCGAATTTTAATTAGGTTTAATATATCAAATTTTGCTCAAATCAACTCTGTAAGCCGGAATTAAGTTACAATTACCTTTATTACTCGAACTATACCTAATTAAAACTATGCGTATCTCGAAGAAAAATCTTACACCCGTGGTAATTCGAGTTGACGAGAGTTGACCGTATTTGGAAAATACCCCCGTCGCAGCAAACCTGCGTACTCTGCGAATTCCAATTACAAGATATCCAGTAATTATTCCATTATTACGAAAAAAAGAAAAATAAACAAGTGATATATTTATATATTAAAATAATAACTATAGCTTGTTTTACAAAGACTTTGTAAAAAAATATTTGTAAATGACTTAGATGAAAAAAACACAAAGATTTCATACAATGAAGTAGGCAAGAATGTTTATTTTTTAAATTATATTAACATAAAATTGTTTAAAAACCAAAATTCTATTAAATACATTGATAAACTGAGAAATTACTCTAAGCGATTCCTTGAAAACCTCAGTAGAGAGTAAATAGGAAATTGGGTAAGCCAACATTCTGCTGCCCTGATACTAAAAACACAGAGAAAAAATGACAATATCTCAGAGAAATTATTCAAGATACCAAATTGTTTGTTTTTTCGAGCTAAATCCAATGGTGCAAACAATAATTGGATAAATATAATTTTTCAATTTGAAAAACTCAAAAAACCCATTTTTGGGGGGTAAAATGGGGCCTTTACCCCACTTTGGATATGTCGATCTGGCTGGTTTACGAACTCGTCCAAGAGAATCTAGTTTTACATGTCTGTACCAAATTTTGTTACGTTCGGAGGATATTTACGAGAGTTATCGTGCTGACAAACTCAAAAAATGAAAATTCTATTTCCCATAAATGCCCATGTTAAATTTTGAAACAAATCGTGATTTTTGCAGGTAAAAATGCGTTTTCACAA
This sequence comes from Flexamia atlantica, assembly GCA_035578135.1. Lineage (NCBI taxonomy): Eukaryota > Metazoa > Arthropoda > Insecta > Hemiptera > Cicadellidae > Flexamia > Flexamia atlantica. Next base: position 14,107,582 of record JAQJVK010000010.1, read on the forward strand.
TAAACTCACTTCATATCCAGAAAGTACACATAAAAAGCTGTCAATTAATATAAATATTAATATGATTACTGAGGTTACCCTGAACGGATATTTTTTGTCCATTCTGTTCTGTTAAAACGACGGTAATAGCTTATTTCTCAGGAAATTCGCTAACAAGGGTTTTGACTGCTTCTCCGAGGATGTAGCTCTTCGCCTTGCCTTTCCCATTTTACCAACAAATTGGTCAACAAACTTCCAGAGAAAATAAGAGGAAGAACGTAATGGTTAGGTGCGTAAGTATTGACAACGTAGACGTAGACATTTTTAAAAACAAACCACCACTTTGATCAACTTTCAATAATACTCTCATCACGTAAAAATTTTGGAAGAGGGCCTTTTAATAAGGCGTAAAACAGCGAATGCACGTTTAAAATAACATCAGTTCGATAGTTGTACAAAGCAAATAATCTAACATTTTTAAAGTTAAAATTAAACTCATATCCCAGCGTGCGTTTATAAAAAGGTATTTCAGGTTGTTTAGCGATGAAAAAATACTTGCTATTTTTTAGTTTTTCTTTTTAAATAAAGTACTTCGAAGAGTAAAAGTTGATAATCATCTTACTCCTACATTATCATTATGTTAAAATAATAATTATTAATTAAACACAATATAATATTTGTCAGTTGTTCAATTTGAAGTGTCCGTGAGTTTTAAATTGAAGTGACGATAATTCAGACCTTCTTTAATATGCCTCCATAACCTTATTGAATATTTAATAAAAATATCAGCCTGATTACGTGTGCACCCAGCTACACTTGCACTTACATACCTATAACAAATCAAGTTGTTGTACATAACATATTTTCTTATGTTCAAAATAAAAAATAAAAACATTCTCATTGAGAATGATTTACTAAAAATCTCAAACCCTAAAAAGGAAAAATGTGATACAAACCTAATGACTGTTAATACTGCAAACAACCATTTTAACTATAAAATAAAAGAATCAAGATTTTTTTATGGTGGTTAAAGATGGGTTCTGTGAGTGCAAACGGCCGTAAAATTAAAACGCGCATACCGACGTTGGGTAAACGGAGGGAGTAACCCCTCAATTAGAACTTTGAGTATTTTGGAAAACATCGATTCGAGTAGTGTAAACTCGAGTCGAAAAAATCTATGCTTGAGTACTCGCACACCCCTAATTTGTTTTGAATAAGAAAAATTACTTTTTGTTCGCTTATTAAAAAAAATCTACAAATATGTTTTTTGTTATGACTTTGAAGCACGTGTAACCGTCCTGGAAAGTCTGTATTGAGATCAATTGAACGGTTTATCCAGTTAGCTCATACAGTACCTACTAATTCTTCTTAACAATTCAACAAAAATAAATACTGATTTCCCCTACAAAACTACTATGTAGGCCTAATGGTCTTCCAAATTAGGAGATATTATAAGAATACTTTAATAATAACTATTTTTATATAGGGGATACATTTTTGTATTAACTGACTATATGAAATAATACGTTCGATTTGTATTATAATTCCATGTAGAATTGACACGTCTAAAATCTGTATTGCCAATACTATAAGTCATTTTCACTTCCTTTTGTACATAATAATTAGAAATTCACAATACTTGATTGTAAATAGATTAATTTCACCACTATGGATTTATGTATGATTAACTCATTTAAATAGAATAATCGACTTATTAATTTCTTGAGATGATAAAATGATTTCAATAACTTTTTTTAAAGAATAAACAACTTTGAGTTTATCCAATTATTGAACTAACGCTCTAATTTAAAGTCAATAATTTAAGTAAACATCGTAATGATAATAATTATGGGTATTAGGATGGGTAATAAATGCAGGAATGTTTGTGTACGTGAACAGTTTTATTCTAAATAAAAACAGAACTGTTTGCTGAGTAAATCTTTCAAGTTTGTAAACAATGAAGCACAAAAATATTTACAAGAGTTAAAATAAATCAAGTTCTTCCACTAAAGCATATTTTGTGCATAAGACATGCAATACTTAAAATTTAAAAACTCAAATCGAATCAAATAATGCCATAACATGAGTATTAGATATTATTTACTTTGTCATATACCTTCTTTTTCCCATGCGATGTACCCATGTGAAATACTCCTCGTTGTAACTGCATTAGAGGGAACCATAACAATATGAACAGCAACACGCTCAGACAAAGCGGTTCCTTACAAAGACACGGTATGACACAATAGAGCCAGGGATTATCTCTTCCCGTTCGGGTACCACTATGCTCCCATGTGGGAAATGGTCATAGCCGTTACAGGCTTTGTTGATTTTAGCGAATTTCCTCTGGAATAAGCTATTACCGTCGTTTTTAACAGAATGAACAAAAAATATCAGTTCAGGGTAACCTTTCACAGAGAAAAATGCATTGGTTGCCATAACCAATGCATGATTGATTAACTATATTGGTAGGGTAGTAGAGGTTGTCGTAAACAATACAAGGGTTAAGGTAACATACTGTGATAGTTGTTTTAAGAATCCATAAATAGGGACAACCACCTGTATGAGTTACTTTAACACATACAGGTGGTTGTTCCCATAGGACCCTTGACATGGTTGAACCAACTTATAAAAAAAGTTAGGCGAACCAATCATTTTTCTCTGTTGCAGCAAACGTATTAATTTTTATATTAATTGATAGCTTTTCATGTGTAATTTCTGTATATGAAGTGAGTTTATCGCGGAAACGCATTTTTACATGCAAAAATCACGATTTACTTTAACATTTAACATGGGCTGATATGGGAAATTGAATCTTCACTTTTAGTAACTGTTAGCACGATAACTCTCGTAAAAATCGTCCGTACGTAACCAAATTTTGTACAGAGATGTAAAACGCTTAGACAAGTTCGTAGCGATCCGTATGGATTAATTATTTAAATCATAGCACATTAAAGGTCTTTGACGATTTGAAAAGTTCGCTCTCGTCGAATATTCTACCCAGATAACAAATAAAGTAGGATTAAAGAGGTGTAAGGCCACCTTCGTCTCGACGCGTGGGCATCTAGACCAGCGGAGGAATAATGAACTTGTGAAAGAGCGGGGAAGGAAGGTGCTGAAAAACCCGGCCGTTGCACCACGTCGCGGCGTCGGTTGTAACTGAGCCCGAGCCGCGAGTCTAGCCCACGACTGTCTGTGTTTAGACGTGATTTTCCAAATCACCCCGTCACAGCAGACCTGCTGAAAAACTACAGACCTGCATTTGAATCTCAGCGAATTTCAAATGCAAAAGAACATTTCAATCCAATATAGCGAGATTTGACGTGGCGTGACTGAACATGAAAACAGTACGCAGATAACTACTAATTTTTTATTTTTTGGTCAAGTAAAATATAAAAAAACTGTGGCAATTGTTGCCACTGGTAACTTACTTTTTGTGAGAGAGTTTATCCGTGCGGTGGCGCTAGGATAAAAACAAAGAAAGTTAGAACTTACTTTGTTCTACAACAGCACGGAACTGCTGTTGTAAAAACGTAAACTAAAATACTTTTTCGTTATACTGCTTCAAAACCAGATGTTTTTAATGCATGTTTACCGGACCTAAATACACTCTTTTTATTCCTAGAAATTAAAAGCTGATGTACTCGATACCAGCTGACTCTTTATAGTCCTAGGACTATAAAAGTCAAAAAGTGCCGAGTACGTCGTAATAATCGAACAATATTCATTCGATTACAAATAATCGAAACATTCATTGTTGTCAGTTTAATCAATTTGTGAAACTCGCTCATTTCACCAATCGATTATTACATGCGTTCGATACGTCGATAGTTGTTCATTGTTGTCAGTCTACCCTAACACAAATGAAACAGACAATCAGCTGATTGCTTCAAATAGCAAGAACAAGACGGTGGCATCTTTTGAGGGCATCTTTAAAGGTAAACAAGCTGTAACATTTTGATTTTCTTAAGTAGTTTACGTATTGTATTGAGCAATATAACGAAAAACATAGTTCATCACACGGACCTAAAGCTGCTTTTCGTTACTCGGTCATTTTTCAACCTCGGCTTACTGCCTCGGTTGTAAAACTTGACCTGTACGAAAAGCGTCACTTTAGGTCCTTGTAATGAAATATACTATTATAAGAAAAGCCTAATATACATTCGAGGAGAGTGTGAGTACGAGTGGTCGTGTGTGCGTGTCGTGCCGCTGCCGGCTTGGATACACCGTCGTCAATAAGGTATATGTTTTTGTTTTAATTTTCGTCTTTGTATACTCTGTACTATGTTCAATGTGTTTTGTATGAATTTTTGTGTGAGTGAGTTATCTGTGCTGTTGAATGTTGGATGAATGTAAATTGTGTGTCGAAAAACCAAAAACCCTCCAAAAAGTAGGTTGAATATTTTTTGTAGGTTAATGTAACTATAATGTCACTTGAAAACGAGAGGAGTTTCAATACCTCTCGAAACGTAATGTAGTTCAAACACTAGAAGCGAAAGGAAAAGTGCAAAAAAATAATTTACCAACTGGTCGCTGTGAACCGCTAAGTATTTACATTCTTCCTTCGAGGTTAGGTAAACGATGGAAGTTACCATATACAGTAGTCCCACGAACCCGGACTAATGTGGACCGTACGGTGTCCGGGTTTGTGAAATTTCCGAATATTCGAGAAATGAGTAAAAATAAGAGTAGTTTCTGTTATTTCTATAATATATTATTTATTTATTGCATAGTAAAAAATACAAAATCTACATTATTAGTTACAAAAAAAAACTTAAAGAAAACCCATACTTAAGTTGAGCCTACATATGCAATAGGGATCCAAACCACTGCAGAGTCAAACTGAGAAAAACAAGGTTAAATTTTCTACTTCATTATTAATTCCTGTCTAATTTTAACGCTATAAATTTGCATTGTATGTATAAAAGTGACTCTCCTCTGTTTATAAATGATAGGTTTAATGTCATAGTCCATATATTCCCTTTGATATTAATTATTTTGTGGCTTGGATCCTTTTTGAATAAAGACGTTTAGGGCAATGTATACATTGTTTAGAGAGTCCAAGCCACAGGTGTTGTGTTGTGTCATTTTTCAGGTGATTTTGCAAACAAGATCCAGTCAACTGAAACCAAAAAACAAAAAACAAGCTACAAATACAAAAAAAAAGTTACAAACAAACTCAATAATCTTCTTATGTCATTCACTAGTTATTTGTAATTTACTCTTGTCCTTGTAATTGTAAGTAATAACTAAGTAATCTCTCATAGAACAAGCCATTGGATCCTTATTGCTAAATCTGAAAGTATCTTTACAGATATGTGGGTTGGTTCCAAGCAAGATTTTACTGCTTAAATAAGCTAATTTTGGTCAGATCTTTTTTGCATAAAATAAATCAATGTTTCTTTTATTTGGAAGTTACAAAAACCCAACATTTTAATATTTGTGGGTTGGATCCCTATTGCATATGTAGGCTCAGTTTACATGTGCTTTATATGTGTCACCATGCTCTGGCCTTGAATCTCAGTACACTTTATTGCTCTGGCAGGCTTTCCGAGTTATCCAGAATTCCGGGTTATCGAATTCCGGGTTTGCGGGACTCTACTACCCCCTAAATACAACAATTTTACTTGTTGTCGGGTAAACTAACGAAAGTTTCATGTTTACCCTTTATGTTTTTCCTTTTACAATCTACATAGAAGGTCTTATTCCAAACACTAGGACAATAAGACCCCTAGGAGGTATCATTGCTCATATACGGGACCTACAGTCTATAGTCTGTGACCTAGAAAAGGGCTAGGTCGTCGTCACAATCGATTTGCTCTTCGGTAATCCTTTTTGCCGCGGATAGGTGGAACCGTGCAGCGGTACGTCTACTTTGGATCGTGAATGCTTTACCAGGTCACAGCGCCAGCGCTGCGCTTTATTGTTTGACAGATGGGCAGATCGCCGACACGCTTGTCCGTCACTTAAGTAGCTGGGACAGCCTGATCGCAGCTTCTAAGATCTCAGATTCAGCCTCAGTCAATAAAGGTTTTGTGCTCCAGCTCGTGTTATAGTATGGCTGATTTTTCCCCGGGTGTCCGTAAAAGAACTCCCTAATTTTGAGCTCTAAATTGTAATTTATAAATCATATTGACTCAAATTTATATCAAATGATAGGTAAACTCACCAGGTTTTTATTACAAGTCATAAATGTTTGATGAATGTCACTTTGGGCTCATGAAAAATATAAAAAAAATGTTCCCTGTGCACCAGCAGTGTGATTAAAAATCGGGTTTTAATGATTTTTTTTATTTAACAGTTATCTAGAAAACTATGCATCGTATAGAAACCTCTCAGTTTATAACATTAAAGAAAATAAATTTTCCCTTCAGTTTGGGTGTTTTTGCAGGCTTGCAGATTTTTTTGGTCCTGAGAAATGAGTTTTGGAAACGAACAAATTGGTTTTCTTGTGTTTCGTGTGATATACTGCTTAAGTTGGAAAGCTCCAAAATTTTCACTTTTACCAAATTAAAGGGAAAATCGCCAAGTTTTTGGTAAAAGTAACAGGTTTTAAACATAAACTGAGGGGTTTTTGTAGGATGCTTAGTTTTCAAGATAACTTTTAAATCTAAAAAAAACTCATCAAAACGTGATTTTAATCAGTATTGGTGCACAGGGAAAATTTTATTTTTTTACGTTTGCCATGAGCCCAAAGTAACATTCATCAATAATTTGTGACCTGTAGCAAAAACTTGGTGAGTTTACCTATCATTCGATATATAATTTGAGTCAAAATGACTTATAAATAACAATTAGAGATCATCAAAATTAGGGAGTTCTTTTACGGACACCCAATATATAGAGAAGTATTTAACCCGAGACTCACTTAAAATCCCTTCGGAGCCCTAGTAGAAGTTTAAATGTAAAAACTTTTTTCACAGGACGGTTCAAACCCTCACAGTTGTATGTGATCATGCCTCTGTAGAAATGCCATGAACGCTTGAAGTGATGTAGTCTGTCAGATAATTGGACACTTACAGATAATAATTACACGTACAAACGTGTTAAGTGGTAATCACTCGGACGAGTTCGTAAACCAGCATGATCGGACGACTGGAAGGGGGGGTAAAGGGAAGTAAACCCCCCCTAAAAATGAGTTTTTTTAGTTGTTTATATAAAAAAATAATCCGATTTTTGTTGCCACCATTGAATTCAGCTAAAAAAACAATCAATTTAGTATTTTGAATCACTGCTCTATGTCCATTGGTTACCGAGATATTGAAAGTGGTAAACATAGTACGTTGTCCCAATGTTAACCTTATGGGAAATAAGTAAAATTCTATATCTCGCTTATTTCTCAACATATCTTGATAAAACTTGGTAAATGGCTTATTCTAGTTCAGATTTACTAAATATTGAGTTAAAACCACCCAGTTTTAGTATACCTGTAGCAGCAATGCATACTCATTCCCCATGTTATTCTTACGGAGCTTACAAAAACATGTCTAATCTCGCTATGTTGGAATTAAATATGTTTTTTTTGCATTTGAAATTCCCTGAGTATGCAGGTCTGCTGCAACGGGGGTATTTAATGTTGTATTTTGTTGACAATTTTAAATATATCCTGAAAATTCTATAAACGCTGAAATAAATACAGGGTCACCAGCTTCGTCTGTCCGAAACTTCCCAGGTTATTTAGCTAGTCAAAAAAAAAAAAACAAATATTTCGTTGAGCATATGGTCTATCTCGCACAGTTTTCCCTCTGTCCATATGAAAGTGATTTTTAAATTCTTGCTATTTGAGGTATACATTTCTAAATTGGTATCCACAAGTGTACAAATTACACCTATATTTGTGAAGAAGTTTATACTTTGTATAATTTCAAAATAGTGCCCATTTTTTAAAAGCTGAATTTTCCAAAAATTCTATGTTTTCTAAAAACTTATCAAAATACGAAAAAATGCATAGTTCAATCTACTTTAAAAAAGTATCATTTGTATAGGTTTACAACACAAATAAGTGAGAAATTTCAAATTGTTCTGAACTAATTACGACTAGTTTGGGGGTGTTTAGAGTTTGCATGTAGTTTCTTTAATTGATGAAAAAGGAAATACCGTCTGGCTTATTTTGTTATGTGATTCCAACCAAATTTTGCATATTCCATGAGAAAAGACTTAGATTGAAACAATCCACATATCGTCTAAAAATAAGTAGTTGGACATTTTAGTAGATGGAGGTAGAGCTTTTAAAACTAGGGAGGCAAACATATTTATGGAATTTCGACCAACGGCTGATCATCAATCAACAGCTGGTTTGGTAACAAATACAAATGTAAATAGACTTAAAAATTGCAAAATATTCTATAAAAACATATAAATGGCTGCCATTTTGAATGGCTCTATGGTACTTCTAAGTTTCAATGTTAAACTATAGGGAAGCTGTGAAGGTTTTATGGCAAATTTAATTGAATATGAACCCATGGAAGATTTAGCGAATTTCCCACATAGGAAAGAAGCTACGTATTACCGAAGGTCTCATGGCGCGGGGCCATCATAACTTTTCGTTTTGTGGCCCCCAGATACAAAAAAACACCGTTCGTTCAAATTTCTAGATATATATCAGTTTTATACATATATAAAAGCCACGATAGCGCTCGCAAAAATGGTCCGATCGGAATGACATTTCGCACAGGCGTGTAAATTAGTAATTATTCGGATGAGTTCGAAAACCAGCCCGATCGGATCATTGTGAAAGGGAAAAGAGGTATTAACAAACCCCTTCATAACAGGTTTTTTGGATTAAAAAAAATTAAATTTTATTTTTTAATAAAAATTGTAAAATTATTGTTTAAACCATTGAATTCAGCTTAAAACACAATTACATTAGTACCTAGAATTCTTGCTCTATGTCCATTGGTTACCAAGATACTGGGAGTGGTAAATACAGTACCGGTACGTTGTCCCAACGGTAACCTTACGGGAAATAAGTATATCTCAATTATTTCTCAACATATCTTAATAAAACTTGGTTGGATGAGATCTAACGTATTCTAGTCTAAAATCCCTGGAATTTCCATTTTCGTGGCAGAAAACCAACATACTCATCCCCCCTGTTATCCTTATGGGAAATAACAAAAAATCGATATCTTCCTTACTTCTTAAAATACCTCGTTAAAACTTGGTATATGGCTACTTCTAGTCCAGATCTACTAAATATCGATTTAAAACCACCCAGTACTGTAGTAGCAAAACTGCATATTTACAAAAAACATGTCATATCTTGCCATTTTGGATTGAAATATGTTTTTATTAATTTGAAATTCGCTGAGTATGCAGGTGTGCTGCAACAGGGGTAAATTCATACGAGCCATAACTACGACCACGCAAAGCTCAAAGCTGTACGTCGGTTACATGCGGACACAACCCCGCCCGCAGGTCGCAGCGATAAGGGTACAATTAACTAATTTGCAAATAAATTAAGGTCCGGATATTCATTACTTAGCCTATACCATGATGATCTAATGAGTAGTTAATACTTTACCTGTTAATACGTTCAAAAAATCTATTTTTAAATCGTCTGAGCCAAAAAATGTTACAATCAGCAAATGTGCTGTACTTTTTCATTTGAAGTGGGTGCGCTTTCTAATATCATCGGATTCATTTCAGCCTCGCCTCAAAGGAACTGCTTTGCAATTAAATAGTTTTTCCGTAAATTAACGTAGGTTGTCGCGATGTATAACGCAATAATAATAAAGCAATTGTGGGTTATCTGTATTGTATAAATACATTTTGCCGACTATGGCTTTATTATTTCTTAAACTTATGGTAAGGAGAAATATTCAAATAGACGGAATTAAAAAGTAAGCAATTAGACTCACTAGAATAGCAGTTACATTTACAATGGGAACCAAGCAATGTTTCACACATTGCTTAAAGCGATAGAAACCGAAAGCAATCTTTAAAGAGCGAATTGAAAGAAATTACAAATGATGGCGAACATTGATAGTTGAACATTGTGGACAATTTCTGACTTATGAGAAAACTTCCAGTTCATAATTTAGAAGCAATATTAATCGCTAAACAATCACACTATGATTCCTATAACTGCTTATTACGTTAAATTTAGGTGATTCCGAGTGATTTATGACTCTGAATTTTAATAATTCTTTCTTCAAAATTCTTTATAATCTCGAATAAGAAAAAGGCCACAGCGATCGACGACCAATTGAAATAATTACCTTAATTCTATCATTGATTCATAAATAATTCTTTTTCTAATAATTTTAGAAGATAGCTTTCGAAGAATTTTAGAACGTAAGCTTTTAATTTATGTGCTTAAACATGAAAGAAGTCGATGTTTAAACTCTAACACCTCGGAACTTACAAAAAAGAAATTTTACGGGAGAGCCAAAAAACTTGTACTCCCATAACACGTATCTTGGGGTTCTCTAACTTGGAACTTACGTTTCTGAAACCACGTAACCTAAACTTTAATTTTAAATGGATATTTACGTGAACTAAATTCTACACAGTTGAAATAAATGGTAAATTCATAAAATTTATTTGTAATATAACACAAAAACACCATTCAATGGTTAATATAATATAATGAAAGAGGTCAAATAGGACAAAAATCAGAAATTTACACAAGATCCAGAATTTTGCAACTTCAAGATACGTGGCATTGCAAGAAAGTTTTGCCAACTGCAAGATACAAGGTAGTTATTTTCCAGTTTTTAATGTGTTTCCCATCAAAATATTGTTTACGAGGCAATGGAATTTCATAAATTTAAATTTCAACTACATAAAAGGCCAAAATGTAAAATTTTGAAAGTGTGGAAGTTACGAGGTATTAAGCCGCATTTACACTATACAACCTGTTTTATACACTTTTGTTTGTAAAACTGTTTAATACAATTTTTGTTTTTAAAACTAGATCTTGTGTTTTAAAACATGTTGTTCAACAAAAGTTTATAAAACACATATTTCCTTTGGTCTTTCCGACAAGGACTGAAAACCTGCAACCTCTTGTAAAACACAATTTTTGCCGTGCCGTACGATTTTTAAAGTACCGTTTTACAGAGCGAGCATGATAGTTCCCGCGCGAGCCGCAGGGCGAGTGCGGGATTTTCATGCGAGTACGGTATAACTTTCCGACAATATAACATACGATATTTTTCATCATACTACTCAGAATAAAAAACATACTTTCCAATCATAACGTAGTCCTTGCATAAACAATTATGCTTCTCAATTATTCAAACCTAGCCTATAATAAACAATCAAACATTTGTTGCTGCCACTACATTCCTCTGAAGTAACTGGAAGTAACCAATAAACATGCATTTAAACGACGGTTTGCTGCAATCAGCTGATTGTTTTGATTGTTGACTTCTAATAGTTCCGTTTCCTATTGCACGGTGAATTAGTAAATTCACAACAGTAGTAGGCCTAGCTGTATGACACTGCACGGTAATTTTACCGGGCAATGATTGACAAAGAGTAATTTTTCCAGCCAAGAATAAGGCACAGAAAACATGAATCTGTGTAGTATGATGTTAACGTTTTTACTGTATTTTCATATCTTATATGAATAACATCTGTATTTTATTAATTATTTTTAGGTAAAAATTACTGTAGCAAGATCGTCTTCAGCTAGACAAGAACCTTCCAGGAACACCTTCCTTGCATGAATCTAGTGGCATTCAGAACTAGGCTGATTTACACGATGCCAGTCGGCGTTCCAGTTGAGGTTGCCAGTCACTGGATGCCAGCTGCCAGCGACTAGCACCGTGTAAACAAGTCCTGCCAGTCACTGGAGTAGCTAGTTAGCCACAGACCCGCCAGTAGCTGGCAGGTCCAGTAGAACAAATATTTGTTTTACAGGCATGCCAGTTTCCAGTCCAAGCAGCACTGCAATGGACACAGACATGATAACCGCAGCTATGTCAAGCAGTGGTATACCTTTTTAGTGAATACAGAGCTGAAACTGCAGTAACTTATCTTTTGATAATAGTTATTAAAGATTGGAAAATTACTGTTTTGAAAATTTAAGTTGATTTAATAAAGAATCTATGGCAACACGGAAAACAATCGACAGAATTCTTTAATTTGTTCCTAAGGCTAAATAATACACCTAGTTTTATCTCTACTTTTGGCCCGGCTGGCAGAGCTTTGCGCATCAAATTGTCATTGCCGGTACTAATTAGGCTAATCTTACATAAAAGTTCATAAAACTGATCTGTTGTCAGTCTAATGACCGCTTTATATTCTTGTGGGTTATTTACATTAAGCTCTCTAATTATTGCCTCCGAAGCCCCCAAATTCTTCTAAATCATCCAATCTCGTATCCATGTTTCTCTTTCTTTCTTCGCTAACTCGTGGGTACTCGTTCTCTGCACAAAACAGGATAAAGAACTCACTGCTTTTTAATGACAATTTTTGTGGCGTTTCAGCTATCATTAAACAACATTATCCGTACAAACATGAAATAGCACTATTGTACTCCAGTAGCTGTAAACGTGTAAACAGTAAAGCGTTAGTGAGCTGCCATAGTCACCGCTTGCCTGTGACCTTCCAGTCAACATCTCAACTAGAACACCTCTGGCAACGTGTAAATGGGCTTAAGCGTCACCAGAGGGTGTACATGTCAGATGTTCTCGATAACTGGGCTATCGCGAGCCGTCAGTCGCGGCATTGTCTGGTTGTCTGGTTGCCTGGTTGTCTGGTTGCTGGTGTCTGGTCGCCGTGGTTGCTGTGGTCACGGGCGGCGCGCGGTAACGGCGCAACGTTCCAGTGTCTTCCTGCGACTGCACCTGCGGCGCGGGACCGGCTTGGGTCTTCGGTAGTTAACGGGTCCCGACTCCGAATTTTGGTAGGACCGCATTTCCCAAGATGTCTAAGAGCGCACTTCCAAGCAAAAATTTAAAAAATACCGAAACATTGATAGTATTTATAGTATAATCAAACTTGGACTAGGTTTGGACAACTGATTCCCGAGGACAGCCGAAGTCAGCCGAGGATCCCTCGGAAGCGATCGGCTAAGACTTCTTCCACTTTGTTGCCAAGTTGTACAGTGACCCCTCACAGTCAGCCGACCCCCGACCACCCTCTGTGTCGTTTATGTAATATGTCAATCGGCTAACTATAAGCCTTTTAACCGACTATGCTTTCATTTTAAAGTATTACATTATTTCTTTAAGGGATGATATTAAATTAATTAATTCGCTTAATGTACTTTATGTAAACATTATTATATAACTTCCTCTCTGCGTTTCGGTGCTGTTTTAGCGAATTTCCTTAGAAATAAACTATTACCGTCGTTTTAACAGAATGGACAAAAAATATCCGTTCAGGGCAACCTCGGCAATCATATTAATATTTATATTCATTGATAGCGTTTTATATGTACTTTCTGGATATGAAGTGAGTTTATTGTGAAAACAATATATACGCATTTTTAACTGCACAAATCACGATTTGTTTCAAAATTTAACATGGTCTTATATGGGAAATAGAATTTTTATTTTTGGAGTTTTGTAAGCACGATAACTCTCGTAAATATCGTCCGAATGTGAAAAAATTTGGTAGAGACATGTAAAACAATATTTTATTGGACGAGTTCGTAAACCAACCATATCTACATATCCTAAGTGGGGTAAAGACTCCATTTTACCCCCCCAAAAATGGGGTTTTTTAGTTTTTCAAATGGAAAAATTAAATCTATCCAATTATTGTGTTCACCATTGGATTCTGCTCGAAAAAACGAACAATTTAGTATTTTATATCACCTCTCTAAGTCCATTGGTCTCCAAATGTTGTCTTTGCCAATTTCTTATTCACCTTCTACTTAAGTTTTTAACGAATCTCGAGGATTATTTCTTGAGTTTATCAAGATATGTATGGGATTTTCGCTTTTTTTAACTTTTTTTGTAAATATAATTTTAAAAATTAACAATCTTGCCTACTTATTTAAAAGCAATCTTTGATTTTTCTATAAAACTTTTATACTAATATTTGTTGGCTGAGACTTTGTAAAACAAACAATGAAATATTTTTAAATATATAAATATACCACTTGTTTACATTTCTTCTTTTCGTAATATGGATTAATTATTTGATTAATTCGTATTTGGAAATTCGCTGAGTACGCAGGTTTGTTGCGACGGGGGTATTTAGCTGTTGTAACGCTGGACCCAGACATGTTAGGGCCCATATGATTATTTCAAGTACTCTAGACAAAAATACGCAGCACTGTCGAATTCAGGTAACACATTCAAGGAGTGAACTTAAGATTAGTCTTGAAAAAGACTGTTTAACCACTTGGCCTAAAAAGTCAACCAGAATTAGAAGTGCCACAAGTCTACAGCTGACAGTGCAAACACACAACTGATGAATGGGTCGCCGGATAGGGTGAGAGGTGTCAAAGGCGCAGCGTGTGGTGGTGGATAAAATTGACAACCCTTTGACCCAACATTCTCTAGTGAGCCGGTCCGGGCTACCATCGGCCATCATCAGGCGGCTTTTTCCAAACCTATTCTAAGTTTAATCCTCTTTTTTTAATTGTTCATGCTTATATACAGGGCCGGTGCAAAGCCCATGTGGAACATGCGGAGGAAAGAAGCGTCATCGAGGAAGAGACCGGCAAAGCTGGCACGGAGTAGCGCCGGCAATGGCACCCCTGGATCACCTTCAAAAGGTTCAAAGTGGCAAACGTGTGCTTTAGCGGAATCTGCTGGTGCCCACGAAGCTTTGAAAATTATTCAAGGTGGAAAATTTGTATTTTGTGGCGTTTTCCGGCACTCGTGGGACCTTTCCAAACTGTTCAAACTGCAAAATGGTTGTTTTGGTGGCGCGGCGTTTGATCGTGCTCTAAAAGCCTTTCAATATTGTTCAACATGCAAAATGTGTGATTTAGTGGCGTTGTCGACAATCGTGTAACCTTATGAAAATGAAGTGCAAACCGGGGTTTCGTCGGGGTTATCCGAGGCCTCTGGATCGCTTTCAAAATGTTCAAAGTGCAAACAGTGTGTTTATAACATTATTCTTTAGGAGGGATTTACAGACCACTCCCTCAAAACCTAATGCGAAAAAATATTGGGCGTTGGGATGCACTAATGTTAAAGTCTGCCCAGCACGTCGCTCCAACTTTTGGGTCTTCTGTAAACACGTGGTTGTAATGGTCACCAGTAGCGCGAGGATTCAAAGCCTGTTGAAAAGTCCTTGAAGTACATGTCTGGACTTTCAAAACAACGAGCAGCTAATTGCTCTGTTTACAGGCAATTTATCATCACGTAATATTAACGTTACAGGATACAGAAACAGGGCAGAATAGGAGTTTCCAATTTCAGTGAGATACTAGCACGGAATTATAAATGATGGCAGCTAAGGTTCCCATGAAAATGTTTTCGTACTGTACTCGTATTTTACTTCATCCTCCCTCAAATTTATTTAACGATATAAAAAACATCCAGTGTTCCCCTGGCCGAAAAAACATTTCTGGAACTATCTGATGCTATTTATCAACTGAAGGGAAATGTATTGTCTCCGCCTGTGAAGACCTAGCGATTTAAGCAAACTAAATTAATGTAATACCTTTTTAATTTCAAAAGAATACAAACAATTGAGTTGTACAATGAAATTAGGTACTATATAAGACGGTTCTGGGGATTTTTTTTACTAGTCTATGGCTAAAACTCCGCTGAAGTCTATATCTTCTTATAGGAGCTTGTACAGATACTTCTTTTTCTTTCAAAGACGACGACGACGACGACGACGACGGCGACTACGACGACGGCGACGACGACGACAACGAAGGCGACGACGACGACGACAACGAAGGCGACGACGACGGAGACGATGGCGACGCCCTCGCCTGGTGAAGCAAGTGGAGCACATCGATACCATAGATTACAGAATCCATGACGAATTACTGCTCCAAGTAATAACGAGTAACGGAAACCCATTTAGAGGACCAGCTGATTCAACGGCGCTTGCAGTGTTTGATCCTCCGAAGATGCAGAGTAGCCTACTACTGCTTCTGATTTTTAGACCAACCATCAAAGAGAATAGAGTAGTCTACGTAATATTTCTGGTTAAAGGTAACAAGGAAATCTGCTGGAGAATTGAAATGCTTGATCCCCAGTAAATGCTGGAATTTATTGTAACCTCTATTGCAATTTTTCTAGTCACTGTAAGCAATTTTTATCAAAAGGCCTATCGTACTATAAGTAACATTCCTAGTTGATTATTTATAAAAATTACCAAATTTATTTTATAAAAACCGCCTAAAAAGTAGGTAAACAACCAATCATTATTATAAGATGATGACATAGGCAATAGTAAAAATAATACTCATATCTTACCAACTTTCTTAGTTAGTTTAAAAGTAGAAACATTATTCCTTTCAGTATTCTTGTTGACTTCTGGAATATATTCTCGTTGTAAAACTCAATCAGTCAATGCTGTTTCGATTTCAATTCTGAAAGGGATTTGAATGAAAAATTAACCAGCCCATAAATGCCTAAAATGTCAACACGATGAGAAAAAAATGGCTCGGAAATAATTTGTTATAAAGTCAAATCCAAAAAATTAACGTTTGCGATTTTTAAGTTATTTGTTTTTTTGCCTTTGAATTGAAAATTTTATAATTTTTTGGAACAGTTTTTATAGTTAGGTAGAAAACTAAATTTCAAAGAGATATAATTGCCATTTTGTGCTTAAACGTTGAGTGTGTCTGACAAATATCGAACTTGAAATGGAAAAAATACCCCCGTTGCAGCAGACCTGCATACTCAGCGAATTTCAAATGCAAAACAATATATTTTAATCTAACATAGCGAGATTTGACATGTTTTTGTAAGCTCCATAAGATTAACATGGGGAATGAGTATGCAGGTTTGCTGCTACAGGTATGTTTAAACTGGTTGGTTTTAATTTAATATTTAGAAGATCTGAACTAGAAGAAGCCATTTACCAAGTTTCATCAAGATATGTTGAGAAATAAACGAGATAAAGAATTTTACTTATTTCCCATAAGGTTAACATTGGGACAACGTACTGTACTTTCAATATCTCGGTAACCAATGGACATAGAGCAGTGATTCAAGATACTAAATTGTTTATTTTTTTGAGCTGAATTCAATGGTGCCAACAAAAATTTGATAAATTTTCTTTTTCTTTGTAAAAATCTCAAAAAACCCATTTTTGAGGGGGTTTATCCCCCTTTACCTCCCCTTCCGGTGGTCCGATCGGGCTGGTTCACGAACTCGTCCAATCGATTATCACTTTACATATCTGTACCAAATTTCATCAAGATCGGACCATTTTTACGGCCGCTATCGTGCTAACAGACACACATATATATATATATAGATATATATATATATAGATATATATATATATTAAAGAGAGAAAGAAATTCCTTAAGTACCCTTTTTTAACATTTTATTATACACTGTTTAATAAAAAAAATTGTTTGTATATAATAATTTTTTATTTTTAGTGTATAATAAAATGTTAAAAAAGGGTACTTAAGGAATTTCTTTCTCTCTTTAATTACAATAGTAGCCCTAGAATTGAACATTAAATTAATAAAAAAAAAATATATATATATATATAAATTCGAACGAATGGTGTTTTTTGCTTCTGGGGGTTGCAAAACGAAAAGTTATCATGGTCTGGGGCTTAGGTCTTACCATGAGACCTACGGTAATAGCTTCTTCCCTATAGGGGAAATTCGCTAAAAACACAAAAAAAGTTTAGTTAAGGTAAGGTAAGGTAAGGTAAAGTAAGTTAAGGTAAGGTAAAGTACGTTTTTGTGTGATTTTATGAATTCATGGGTCCAAAAATATAGTGTGTTTATGCATGCCTATATTGAAATGACCGTTCAAGTAATAGGCAACAATTTCACCAAAACCAGTAGAATTTAATGGATAACAAGAAAAAAACGATTTGTGTAAACTTTTTATCAATGCTATTTATGATAAAATGACAAATACTGTAACAAAATACAATTTTGAAAGGAACATACAGATAAACCAGTAAAACAAATGCAAAATCACTTCCCCATAAAAATTAAATGATTTCGTCGTTTTTAGCTGGGTTTTCACAAGACTAATTTATTATTACTAGCTACAAGAACGGGATTATTTCAAAATGGCTATCGATTAAGCTTACTCCTTACCCAAAAGGCCAGCAGATTTTGTTTTACGCTTCTCCTTCAACGGTTCTTCACGATTTCCGAACTATATAAACGCTATTCGATCTTAGGACTTGGCCGACTACACGAGAATGCAATTGGGCCCGAGTTGAAAACGATCTTGTAAATTGTTTGTATTCTAACGGTTCGATTTGTTATGCTAATTATTTATAAACTAGAACAATTTAGGGATCTCCATGAAATACGAAGCCTCCGCGAGGTAGCTGACTGCAGACTCGATCCCCGTGGTGGATGACCCCCCCGCCCCCCCCCCCCCGCCGTTGTGTCTTCCCCAATAACGTTACATAATCATGGAAAATTGCCCTCCTTCCAATTCCAGGGCGTCGCTCTGCCCCTCAAATTCTAGGGGGGGAGCCTCCCCCCCAGAATTTAAAAATCAAAAATTTGGAAATTTCCAGCTAGCTAATTGAAAAATTGAACTGAAATTGAATGTTAATTGCTCTCTTAATGAAGTTTTTTGTATATTTTACAGTAATTTTTCAACAACATTTTAATTACTGAAATACTCTAATCCTACTTTAACAATAATAAAATTTTTCGACTCTTACTACTCTTAGCTTTTGGATTCCCAACCCCAACTATCTTTTTGGTAAATCAACCTACACCTACAGTATACAACAGGTCAAAGTAACTACAGTTTTAACGTAAATAAATGACATTCAATTGTTGTAATATTGTGTCATACTATTCCATTTTCGGTTAAGCTTCAATTCCAATGGATGAAGATCACGCACAGACGCGGACGCACGGTTCATGGCACTTTTAGCATCCACTAATAACACATGGCAATTTTGGAATACAAAATTTCCCAACTCTTAAGGTCTTTAAGGGGCTGTGATCAAAAATAATTTTCCAATTAATTTACCTGTTTGAATCTAATGATTTCAGTTGGGAAATTCAGATTCTAAAGTTGGGAAATTCAAGGTCAACAGTTGGGAAAACCAGGTGACCTCCCCCCTAGAATTCTTTGGTGCGACGCCTCTATCTATCGGGTAATATCTCCGGTCAAACTAAAGTTGACTTACTATTTCTCGGAACAATTCTGTGTGTAACGTATCCGAATGAATTTTAACAGTAACATATTAACATGTAATAATGTGTTTTACAATAATTACAAACCAAGAGATTCATTGATTCTCAAAGACCCGTATTGAGAACCTAGACCCCCAATCTTTACCCCCTTTGTTAGACCCAGAGCAAGTAACTTTTCAGCCGTTTCACGTTTTGTTTGTTTTGTTATAATGTGTGTTAAATGGTTGATGGACGTTCGGTGTTCGACACTGATCAAAAATAAATAAATAAACTTTTTAGAACTCCCATAAAGGGCGGTACTGAAGGATAAATCACAACCTAAAGCTTTAAAATGATAAAGATAGCGTAGTCGCAGTCGATGAGTCTTTTTCATCTATTTTTATGTCATTTGAGATGAGATGTGCTGAATAATTAAAAATAACGTTATTGGATGTGAACTTGGCGAGCTGCAGACGTCAAAAGTGCAAAAATATAGGCAAAAATATCCAATGTTTGGTACATCATTCATGGGGAAACAGTTTTAAACTACAGAGCCTATATGTTTAGGAATTAACTGTTAAATGTATTGAACCTAACATCTTGGAAATTAAAAAATTAATAAAAAAACTTTTGTTGCTATACCTGGAAATAATTTATTTCTGCCGATTTCAAGAGTTTCAGCCTAGAAAATTATATGATTTCGAAGACTAGTAAATGCAAAATGATTTCCCAAAATCAAAGTAAATTAAATTTTAATCTTTTATTCTCCTCCTTGAAAATATGTGCCAACATATAAAACTTTGCGTCTGCATAATTTTATTAGGCCACCCATTTTTAACAAAAGAATGCTGCCGGAACGTTCGTACCACACATCTCAGTCACTTGCACTGATAACAAACAAAAAATAGAGGGAAAATATGAGATTGTCCTGCCGCCTGGCAGAACGGTCAGTCCCTAACGGCGCGCGGCATCCTTAAACAACCTTAGGCATCCTTAGAGACAACCTTAAAGACAGTTTAACCATAGACTGAATTAATTATACAGTAGAACCTTGATAAGAAGTCTCTCAAGTAGGTAATGAAAACAGTCTTGTTATCAAGTGTTATCAAGGGACTCTTCTTATTGAGCAATTAAAATTTCAAGGAGACTTGAAAAGTACACTTATTATCGAGGTTTTTGTGTTATCAAGTGTCTTCTTATCGAGGTTCTACTGTACTTACAATCGCGAGCAGCAAATACGACGGGTGAATGAGTGCGCTGTTGGCGAAATTATTGTTTATTGTTTGTTAGGTTAGTTAACCATATATGGTAAAGTAAACACAAATTTACACGTAAAAGACATTGGCTAACATAAATAAAGCTTTGACAGTTCAACAAAAACATTTCATTCTGTAATTTCAGCTGATGTTTAGCAGAAAATTTTCTGAGTTTTCAGTTTTTGCCGCCCGCCGTATTTCGTGCTCTCTACACTAAAAAATGTATGCATGACAAGATGTGCACTATTTTTTATTTTGAACTATCCTACACGTCATATAAAGCGATCTGGATTTCATATTTATGACAAACTAAACCTGAAATGAATACCTTTCATATTTCAAACTTTATTTCAATTCCGGATTTTTCTTATTGGACAAGATGCGCCATCACCACTCGGTCCGAGTTAGACGTCCGTCGGGTCCGTGACCGACCACGTCGCGGTAAACAATAAAAAACTTGACAACGCGAGAAGTGTTTTTGTCTCGCGAAACGTCGCGTCGTTTTCAAAGTGAAGTCCGCCATTTGTGTGTTTTGTGATAAATGTAGTAACTGTGTGGATGTGATAAGAAAACAAGATCATCGACAAGGATTTCAAGCTGAATGGTGAGTGTCCAGAAATTGAATAATATATCTCACCAAAAGACAATGTCATATAGAAATAGCAATATTATTTTACATCATACTATGTACACAGAAACATGTTTTCTATGCCTTACTCTGTGCTGGAAAGTTACTCTTTGCCGATAACTGCACGGTAAATTAATCGTGCAGTACACAATAAAGTGCACTAGGAAACGGAAATAACGGAAGTAAATAATCAAAACAATCAGCTGACTGCAGCTAACCGACGTTTAATTCATGTTTGTATTGGTTACCTCAGAGGAATGTAGCGGCAACACTGGTAGCAGAAGCAAATGTATGTTTATTAATACGCTTGTTTATTAATGCTTGTTTATTATTAATGCTTGTTTATTATTAATGCTTGTTTGTTAGGTTTGAAAACATGAGAAACGTAGTGGATTATGCAAGGAATAAGTTATGATTAAAAAAATAAGTATTTTCCGAGTAGTATGATATGTTTAGTATCGTACGTCACACGCCCGTTAAGTTTTACCGTACTCGCCTGAAAATCCCGCACTCGCCTCTGGCTCGCGCGGGAACTATCTTGCTCCTCCGGGACTTACCGGTCTAGTAACGTACTATATTATTTCAGTTCTCCTAATTTATCATCGTCTCAATAAAACTTACAGCTAACTTCCTCAGCGTATCCTCTCCATTATTTAAAATGAGAAAACCCCATTCCACATTCCATGAAGTAACAGTTTTAACTGCGACTGAAGGACGAAGCACGGTACGCGCGGTCCGACCACGAGCTGGGAACTAGAGCTAAACCGAGAGACGATCCCGTAAAACTGCCATAACGATGATTACAGTACTTGAAAAAGCGGTTATTGGGAGGCAGTAAAAGTGTAATGAAGATTAAAGGTAAACAACGATTAGGTCCTTGACGCTCCCACGTGAACGTTGTTGGGACGAAGGAAACGCAGCGAGAGAAGGCGTGACGTAAAAGTTTTCAACCCCCCCCCCCGTAGGTGTTCAAGAAAATGTTTACGTTTTAGCGAATTCCGCCTAGAGGGAAGAAGCTGTTACATTATAAACCCCTCCAAAAATGGGTTTTTGGGTTTTTTTAATGTAAAAAAGAAAATGATCACATTCTGCTTTGGACCATTGAATTCAGCTTGAAAAAATAAATAATTTGGTATATTGAATAATTGCTCTATGTCCAATTTTTACCGAGTTAACGCTGGTGGTAAACACAGCACGTTGTCTCAATGTTAATCTTATGGGAAATAACTAAAATTCTATATCTCGTTTAATTCTCAAACACATCTGAATAAAAATTGGTATACGGCTTCTTCTAGTTGAGATCAACCGGATTATTGCAAAGAATCACTCAATTTCACATTTTCATGGCAGCAAACCTGCGTGCATATTCATTCCCTTTGTTATTCTAATGGAGAAAATTGTTGTATGCTCGTTTTAGAATTTAAGTATATTTTACTTAATTTGATGCTCCATGTAAATGATTTATCTAAGCATTCGCTGAGTATGCAGATCTGCTGCAATGGGGGTATTTTTATCCCAAAGAGACCGATCAAACCAAATTATTTTAATTTCGATTTATATATTAATAAAAAGAATACGCATTTATACAGTATTAAATAAAGGAATTCCTTTTTGAAAAGTTAACATGACAATAAGGAAGTGTTTTAATTTGTTATATTTTCATTAATGCTACAAATTTGGATTTTGTTATGTAGTCAAAGTTAATGGTTATTTACATGGCCTTTTGCGCTGACAGGTATGGATGTTGCTTAAAGTTTGTGATTTTCATGTGGGCTATGAGTAATATATATATTTTAGCAGATCTAATCTAAAATGTTTGTTTACATTATATTGCTATCTAAGTTTATCGTAAAAAATAAATGGTTTATAATGTGGCATTCGTTTAATATTCATTTATATAAAGTACAATTCACTTTACGTTTTGGTGAAACTAGAAGTATTGCCTATGATCACCTCCCTTTGTTAATCAAAAATATGCAAAGGGCCATTGATTAAAAATTTCCTTAGCAGATAATCTGATGTCTAAGTAGACTCACCAACAACAATAAAAGTTAACATGAAATAATGTTTCTGCCCTGAGAGTGTCTTTTGAATCCTTACCTCCTACGTTGATAAGATTTGACCCTCATCACTATTGGATATTAAAAGTAAAAAGGTAAAAGTAAAACGTATTGGATATTGTATATTAAAATATTGGATATTGGCCTGGTGTGGTAGTAGAACGCGAGGCTTCTACTATACGCGAATGGAAATTTGCTATGTTATAATGCCGTAACCTTGAGGGTGTACAGTAAGCCAAATAAGCTGCAGTGCATGTCCATGGAAACTACTTAACCTGACCCTCGTTTAGCAAAAAGGGTTTAATTCCTAAAACCTATTCCTTCCTAAACCTATTCCTAAAACTTTGGTCTTTACCGAAGAGACTATGTAGCTTTAATTTGTCTTCAAAGCCGCTAGAGTGTCAAGTAAGAAATGTTTACCAAAGTTCCAGGCTTCAGCTTTGCCTAAAGGAAAGAGTTCCTCCTAGCAAAGAACTTCATTCCATAGGAAATACTTTGGTAAGGAGAACATCTGAAAGTCACATATTAAAATGTTCGAATGCACGGCCTAGTTGGCACTGTATTATATCCGGAACTAAGAGGTATGCGAGTACAAATCCGTGTTTGCTTGCAGAATCATTCCCCGCAACTGCCTGCGCCTGCGTGGTGGTCACTTTTACTGCAACGGTCACCAAACAGGTCATGGTCGTTGGTAAAGTATTTTGTTCTCATAGCAAGATGTAATGACTAAATAAACCCAAAGCAGATTTAAAGCAAAAGTTTTTCCAGTCTCCTACGACCAGTAACTTAATAGTTTTTGTATTTTCATACTTTCAGTTATGAAACATTTGAGGCAAAATGCTATCGGAGAATAGCACATACTGTAGTTAGTAACAATCATAATGTGTATGCTGCTATGAGCTATGATTTTTTTTTCAAGCTAGCTGATGAACACGGTTTCACCCTTGGAAAACAGAAAAACTTCCTTGGATTCATGATTTAATGTTGACATTGCCATGACAACTTCATAAGCTGCTATATGGTCGAAATCAAATAAAATTCGCTTTTTAGAAGTTTGTTGTCTAATTTCAAAAATACTTACGCCAGTTTTAATTCGTCTAAAACCTTCTCATATGTGCATACTATACA
Source organism: Flexamia atlantica (assembly GCA_035578135.1). NCBI lineage: Eukaryota > Metazoa > Arthropoda > Insecta > Hemiptera > Cicadellidae > Flexamia > Flexamia atlantica. The sequence goes on from JAQJVK010000010.1 coordinate 14,131,846, forward strand.
GCAAATAAGTTTCAGTCATACCAGTACTCAAGTTTTTGCGTGAAAAGCAGTCTAATGTGTGATGTTGAGCGTTAACAACAGACAGATAGACAGAAAAGGCTGGATTCGGATTCTCTGACCTTCACAACGCAAAAATAACCAATTATTTCATAATTCTAAGCAATGAACAGACAAATTCTAATTTTATTTACATATATTTTAAAATGTATTTTCAAGTTATGTAAAATATAAATAGCCTAGCCGCAGCCCCTCTGCCCAGTACGGTACCGACGAGCCGTTCCGGATGTTGAACGCGTTGTCATTTACACGGTTGTCTTCCTCTGCAATAACGGAAATAGATTGAAAAATTATTTTTCCTCTTGGTTAATCGGCGAACCCTAAATATTTTAGAACGCATTTTTTAATAAGACTGCAATTTTTTATATAGTTTTTACTCATATCTAAATATAAGTTCAATAATCAATAGCTTATTGTTGCTGAGCAAGAAGTTATTTTCTGAAAGGTAGAAAAGATAACTGACCAGCAATGTTATTTTCATATTATATTTACAAGTTTTATCCTTCTTACAATCGATGAATAATCTGGGGCACGTTCGAATTACCAATGTGATATAAGTTTAAGATTCAAGATTTTTATTTGTTATTATTTAATACAATTATTACAATAGACATCGTCAAACATGTCATAATAAAGGGTTTTAGAGTACTAATTTCTAATAACAAAGTAGAATATGTTCAGTCAAAGTAGGATTTAAAACTAAAATAGCTTCAAATTTAATTGATAAGCCTATAAAATAACCATATTTGTGACAAGGATATTTCAGATACATAATTAAACAGAAAAAATACTAGAAAAAAGTATGGTAATGATTGAATTGTTTAGTTAAATTTCAAATCAGACATGTTGTGTTTCAAGAAATCATTCACTGAATAAAAGGGTGGTTTGAGGAAAACCATTCCTTGAGTGCTGTTTAAAACTTGTTAAAAGATATATTTGAGACAGAATTAGACAATTTATTGAATAATTTTATTTGCATGTAAAGGTGACTATTTACTAATTTTCTTAATCTGTAAGAAGGTAGGTCCAATTTTTCTTGATTTCTTGTATCATACGAATGTACATTTAGTCTATAATTATGGTGTCCCAGATTTTCCTTCAGATGAATTAATGTGTGAAAAATATAAGTTAAAATTTTCAGATTTTTGAAATGTTAAAAGCAGCCGTCTGTATTTTTAATCCCCATAATGATTCTGATGGCCTTCTTTTGACAAATTAATATCTTTGCTGCACCTGGACAATGTCCTCATAACCTAATTCCATATATACGATGGGAGTGGAAAACTTCAAAATATGCATGTTCAAAATTCAAAGTGATTAACATGTTATGACTCACACATGACTTTAATTTTATCAAAAGAAAAAGAACTCTGGACAGTTTAGAGATAATATTTGTTATTTGTGAATCCCAGGAAAGTTTATTATCAAAATGTAATCCCAAAAGTTTAACTGATTTATTTTCTACAGGAATATTTTTAAGGCTAAAAATGATTTCTTCAGTCTTTTCTGAATTAATTTTCAGATTACTGGACTCAAACCAACAATTTTATTTAAAAAAAGTGGTTTTTAGTTTAGTTTGTGCAGTTAGTGGGACATGATCATTTTCGAAAAAGGTTGTATCATCTGCAAACAGGACAGTGTTTTTTTTTTTTTAATGAAGGATGGAAGATCATTAATAGCAATGACAAACAAAAGTGGGCCTAATTTAGAACCCTGGGTGACTCCCACAGTTACCCAGATCAGATTTGTTCTTCCAGATCTGATTTGTCACTACTAACAACTACCATTTGCCTTCGATTTCCTAAGTAGGATTTGAAGAGTTCAAGTTCAGTATCCCTTATTCCATCAAATTCTGACTTCTGTATAATAATATTGTGGGATATATTGTCAAAAGCCCTACTGAGGTCTACTAGAACAGAACACACTACCTCCTTATTCTCAAAAGCAAGAAAAACTTTGTTTACAATTGTTTCTACCGCTTGGATAGTAGATCTCCCAGGAATAAACCCAAACTGAGATGAACTAAACATGTTGTATGCATTAAAATATAGAAAAGTTTGTTTGTTTATAATTGCTTCTTCAACTTTGCCAAACATAGGTACCAATGAAATTGGCTTGTAGCTTGAAGAATTATTGCTGTCATTTTCTTATAAAGAGGAACTGGTTTGGAAATTTTCCATAAAACTGGGAAAACACCGGAGTTTAAAATGGCATTTTAATGTATGCTAGTAGTAACGCAATTCACTATTGACATTTTTAAGGACAAAGTTAGATATGCCAAAATAATTTTCACTTTTTGAGCTACTAAAATTTTGAACAATGCTTATGAGGTCATTTGGTCTTACAAGTGGAAAAAAATGGTTATCATAATTACTATTTTGAAGAGAAGTTGTTAATAATTGTTATGCATTATCAAGGTTGATTTGTGGTGAATTATCCTGTGAGCTGTTAAGGAAGAAATCGTTGAATGAATTTGCTGATATATTTGGAACATGGTTATTTTTTTAACATACTCCAATTTCATTTTTAATTGCGGACCAGGCAGCTTAACAGATTATCAGAGTTTAATATATTTTTCATTAAAGTCTATCTTAGCCAACCTAATTTCTTTCCTATAATAATACCTTGCTCTTGTAAACATTTTTTTATGATCAGACCCTAAACATGATCTGACTCTGAGAACCATAACCAAAGTTTGGATTGTAGCCAAATGCTACGATCCAACCTTTAAGGGGGGACAGCCTAAGTTTTATTTTTATTGTTCTTACATTTGGGTTTATCTTAGTTTCAACTGGGCAAGTAACATTAAAATAATTCTGTTAGAAAATAGAGTACTCATTTCAACCACATTGATGTGACCGTAAAGGTCACTCCAGTTTTCAGTTGATAACTTATATCTAAAGTCATTCAAATTATTATTACCGTTTTCTGAAAGTAAGTTTTGTATTACAGTTCCCCCCTAATACTTCATATTGTGAATAATTCTTGATTAATAAATCATGTGTTCTTAACCCACAAAATATCATGGTCAGCAATACAAGCTTTTACATCATTTTTTCCAATACAGAACTGTTATGATTAGTAATCACATTATCTATACGTGATTCTTGTATTTTGAGTAACAAACAGTATGCATCATAGTTCCTCAAAATAGGCTAACTAAGCTGATAAAATTATAACCAAGAGTGTAGAATCACAAAGTGCACTTTTCATAGCTTTCCTCGTTAGTAAAAAACAGTGCCGCAGTCTTCTAAATTCAGACTCCTATCAAATAAAATGCAAAGTCAACATCGATCGGTACTTAAACTCATCAGTTTACTTAAAGGCCAATACGCTATCTGTTGTGTGTTATAATTATAACATATCAGCTAATCAGCAGATTGTGCCAGTTCAATATTTATCATTGTTTTTAATTTCTAGTTTATGTTTGGACTTCAATAAAACATGATTATACATTATCAAATTAAATTGGACAATGGAATGATATGCCGAAGACACGTTGACCAAATGCTACGATCCAAACTTCAAGGGGGGACAGTAGTTGTGTGTTAGAATTATAACAAATCAGATGATCAGCTGATTGTGTCAGTTCACTATTTATCATTGTTTTTATTTTCTAGTTTATGCTTGGACTTCAATAAAACATGATTCAATAACGGATTATTCGTAAAGTTTATTTCAAAAACTCTAAACCAAAAACAAAAGAGTTCGTATGAGTAGATAGTAAAACCGAAAAATTGAAACAACCTACCAGCAGTAAAAGTATAATATGGCACACTTTTAAATCGACATCGCTGGCCATAAGAATTAAAATGAGTTTGAAATTTTAGAGCGTATATGGATTATATTGGATATTCCATCGTTATTGGAGACATTTAGTCATTTCCTTTTTCATCATATGAAGCTATGATTATGTAAGGAAATTAAAATAATTTGGACGTTATACATATCCGAAAAACTCTTCTTATTTAAGGACAGTCCGTTTTGCAGACTCGTTTACAATTGTTTGTGGGTATTTATTGGGTATGTTTGCAGGTATTAATTTCATAAAAAAATCGACTTTAGTGAAATATAGATCAACTAAAATCCCGGCTGCATACTACCACTAACTCATACTTCGTTTGTACGTAGTCTAAAACACCACTTAACATAAGCAAAGATATTTCCTTATCAGCATAACGAAGAATTTTCAATTGTATAAAATTTATTTTTAATTACAACAAACCTTATTATGAATTGCAATGAAAAAAAAATTATTATAACTCGAGGTGGATCAATCCATCAAACTCTACAATCGTTATTGTATCAACACATTTTTTAATCCATTTATATGTTGTTCATAATATCCTACTTATATGTCATGTTTATGCTTATTTTCATGAAGTTTATTTGTATCATCATAGCTATACATAAGTGTTAAGTGTAATTCATAAGAGTTAAGACTGTTGTACTTTATGTATTCTATTCTATTTTGTATATGCGCTTTTCTGAAATAAATGTTTTTTCTTTTTTTTCTTTTCTTTTCCTTTCTTTTCTTTCCTTTTTCTCACGATCTACCCCTTTAAAAACCCTGAAAGATTAACTCCACCGAAATCGGGGAGGCTCTCAGAACGCGAATCAGACGAGAAAATGTGGCCTCTTACCACAAAAACGACGACATAATGAAAAAACAATCAGGGACAATCCAGCAAATCCCTCGAGAATATCAGGATTGCCGGATGGACAATGGCAGGTTTGTAGGCCAAGTCGCGCTGTCTGCCCGTCAATAGTCGCTCTTTTTGTTTGCTCTAGTGGCCGATAATGTCCACTGACCTACAAGCGATAAGCAATGGTACGATTAGACCCACCGATTTTTCTACCGAATCTCTGGTTCTTTTCATCTTTGCCCCGTTTTTTGCCAGATTCGGATCAGTATGATTTCGATAGCCGCGTCGGCACAGATTCACAATTTCAGCAATCAACAGGCACGTAGGGGGGCTCAGATATGAATTCCGTTTGTGGATTTATACAGTAACGAATTGCTGAGTCGGTTTCGACCTGAGGACATTTTCAGGAGCCTTAGACACCTCTTGAATCACGGTAACCGATGGCATTACAGGAAGTTTGACCCTAATCTTTAAAGCTGGAGTTGACCAGGACATTTCTGGTGAATGTTTCTGTTTTAAGAGTAAACTTGCTCTCTCTCTCTCTCTCTCTCTCTCTCTCTCTCTCTCTCTCTCTCTCTCTCTCTCTCTCTCTCTCTCTCTCTCTCTCTCTCTCTCTCTTTCTCCCTCCCCCAAAAAGAGTGCAGAGTGGAAATAGATATAATAAGGTTGTACTGTAATGTTCTTTATTCTTTTTTCCTCTAATTCAAAAGTTTGAATACTTCACAGAATTTTTTTGGAGGTCTTTAATCCTAGGTGGTATATTAAATTATTTTAAAACTTTTCGGGATCTGAATTCGGAATCTGAATAAGGGACCACATAGTTACAGTAATTTGAAGAAGCTTTGGCACGTAGTCGGATAACAATTTTGAACGGTGCATCACGGTTTGGGTATTCTTTGAACTGGATTATTGTGACATATGCAATTCGACGTACGAAATATTAATTTTTAGTCTACCAAACACTTGTTACAACACATCCTCGATCTGACTTTATTTAGTGAAACGATCCTGAGAGTCACTTAAAAATTCGTTACGTTTTTAAAATGTACGTTCATCCCTTCTTGGTAATTTATTAATAGTTTTCAACAGTGAGGAATTTGGAAGACTGCTGGTCCGTCTGTCTGTCCGTCATTCAACATTGTTCTTTTTCCTACCTTTCTGCCACATTCATTCATTTTTTTCATTTTTTAAACTTGAGCGTCCGTCTGTCTCCTTCAGTCAACTTAAATGATTAAATTTGCATTTCTCTCCAATCCGCAATAAAAATACAAACAATATTAATTAACTTAAGCAAATTTTTGATATCAAATGACTCGTCCCTACGCACGGGTTTTCAATGTGGAGATTAATTTCGTCTAGAATATAAGAGTTAGTTTAAGATTAGATTAATATTCTTTGTAACTAAAATTGTATGTATAACTCTGTAAATGTTTTTAACTTTAAAGCGAAATAACCAATTTTTGGTTTGATTTGATTTGAATTGAATTGTCAAGACTGTAGTTATTTTTGTGCACAGGGAGTTAAGTACAAGGGAACGCGCCTAAGTCAAGCAACGACACAGCGACACCATCTACTAGTAGTAGTAGCATGGGGGTAGCGGATTTGTACCCCCCGGATTTGTACCCCCCTCAAAAAACGCTACGTCATTTTGACGTCACAGGAGGCAGGGCCTAAATCGCTCGAGAAACAGCCCGCGACTGGAAATGTACCCCCAATACATTATTAAATCATTAACACCTAAATGGTTTGCAGTTAAATTATTTCCCTTAAGTCTGACCCCGGAATTGTACCCCCCGGATTTGTAACCCCCCCCCCACCACGGGTCAGAATCTTAAGTCCGACCCCGGAATTGTACCACCCGGATTTGTACCGCCCATCGCCAAATCTTCAAGTACTACCCCGGATTTGTACCCCCCCATGGTCAGAATCTTAAGTCCGACCCCGGGATTTCACCCCTCGGATTTGTGCCCCCCGTCGCCAAATCTTCAAGTACTACCCCGGATTAGTCCCCCCATCACCAAATCTTCAAGTACTACCACCGGATTTGTACCCCCCGGATTTGTACCCCCGATTGAGTTAGGACGAAATCAATGGCCTTGAAAACCTCCTCCGTTGAAATTTTACATATTTATGCCAAGTTTCCATGGCAAACAGTCCAACGAATACGAGACCATAAACGTGAAACATATAAAATCAAACTATCAAATTTTTTATGAATTTAGATATTCAAAACAATATTTTATCCAACACTTTTCATCACGTATTATTGACAGATTTTCTAGCCTACTTAATGATGAATAAGACTACACAATATAATAATAATACTAATAATAATGAGACATATTCGTAGAATAATACTAGGCAATAATTTTAACGAACAGCCGTTGATTTACGAGATCTAATTAAAAAGTCAACAACAACAACGAATATTGACCCGGTGTATTTCCATGGTCGGTCAAACTGGATTTGAGCAAAGGGGGTACGAATCCGGGGGGTACAAATCCGGGGTAGGACTTGAGGATTTGGCGACGGGGGGTACAAATCCGGGGGGTATAAATCCGGGGGGTACAAATCCGGGGTAGGACTTAAGAAGTTTAATTGGATTAATATCAGTTATGCAGCTGTTCAGCCAACCGTGAAATGTCAGTTGATTAAAATACATAATAATTTATCCGTCCTAAATAGTTCGCGGCCGGATTTGTACCCACGTCCTGTGACGTCAAAATGACGTAGCGTTTTTTCTGGGGCGTACAAATCCGGGGGGTACAATTCCGGCAACCCGTATAGCCACCACAAGGGTGGGGCTGGTGCAACTCTGGTCACAGGGCCCGGGCTCCTGGGGGGCCCGGGCCAAGCTCTATTTTAATTTCTTTCGTATACATTGCAGAATATTTTATAGCAGACTATGATGACAAATTCAAAAATATAAGTTTTTTATAAAGGTTAGTAAAATAATGTTAATTCTAGATTGTGGTTAGTTACTATTTTAATTAGCTGCATACGTGCCATTTACTGTTGTTTGCATATTAGTATGTAGTTCGCGCATTATATCTCCGGCTATAGCTACTATGCTACTAATCGTAACATATAATATTTTCTAAATTTAATATGATAGGCCTATTGGTAAACAAACGTTGTAGAACAATTGTTTCGGAAAAGTACCCACTCTCCCCCAGCGTCTTGCAATCAACTAAATCTGCCACAGCTGGAGATAGGCATATAAGGTGCGAACTGTACATACAGCATGCTCGGGCCCCAACTGAATGTTAATCTTGGTCAGTAAGGCAAATTGATCTCAAAATGGAAACGTATTTTCAGTAAAATAAAAGTGAGTAAGTGATTTATTTAAATTTGTGTTTGCAATAATGTTCCCAATAAAGTTTGTTTTTTTAGATTGAACTATTAACCTTAATTATTCAATATATCAATTATCAATCCGAATGAAATTTGTAAGGGATAAAAGGTACCGATTAATTTTGAAACGTAGCATAGCACACGAACATAGGGGGGTCCGAGGCTGATCTTGGTTACAGGGCCCGCTATCGAATGTGGGGGCCACAAGTAGTAGTATAAATGAGGCGAAGCTTGCGAGAGTCGCTTGCGGTCTTCTCTGAAAAGTGGAAGTTTGTCGGGCTCTTTAAAGCACTTTCTGAGCTTGCTTCTGAGGGGGTTTAACCCAATCTTTTGTAATATGCGGCTGTAATTTTATTTTGGAAATTCAGGTCAGCGAAATAAATATTTAACCTATAAAGGTTTTAAATTTAGGTAATTTTTCATGTTGTATTATTTTGACGTATTTTTTTGTTCTTTGTAACGTAAGTCATAACGTGCCGTATCTCATACAAATTATATTCTTGTGAATAATTTGAATCTCTGTTCGTTTGTTCGTCTCTATACTCAATTTGTTCATGTTTGAGAGAATATTATACTGTTAAAATTACCAAATTTACTGGACTTTGATAACAAGACAAGATTTTTAATACACCGCAAAGAAGATAAATCTTTTAAACAATGCATTATACTGTATTTGGTTTATATTTTTTTGAAAAATTTCCTGTCCTATTATAATACAAATAATTTCAATTTAGAACTTTTCAGGCAACCAGTTGATACATCCTGCTAAATTTTGAACCTATTTTTTGTAAGGCCCAAAAACAATTCCTCAGTTAGCTACGGTTACCAATTAAAAAACAACGGATTGGTTTAGTAACTTTCTTTTGGTTTTTGATCATGTATTTTAATATTCAAAATGTAAAGCAACGACAGACAAGTAGAACTAGTGTATAGTTCGAATCAATAACAATGCCCACGCCGTCCCCTCGCATGCACAATGCTAAAATTAACATTAGCTTTACGGACGGAGTGCATGGGCCTTGGTTATTTGAACCGGCCTATACAGTAGACGCGAGGGCAAGAATCAAGAATCAAGAACTTATTGCCGTTCAATTAATTTTAACAATAGGCATTGTCAAATTATTACACATAAAATAATACATTACAAAGGGCAGCTAGGACCTTGCGTAAAAAGTGGTTAAATTTGAAGGTGGTTGACTTTGCGATTTTGGGCCAGATAAAAATGGTTTGTCATATACCTACCTGACATCTTACCATTGGTAAGATGTCAGGTATACATGATATCCAGGATTACAGGTATACTTCATCCCCTCAGTAAGAAAGGTAAAAAATACAGCAATATTTTTACCAGGGTAGTATTGAAGGTCACAATTTGTTTGGGGAGAAAACTGATTTGAAAAACTTACTTACATGCGTCAAGATTTTCAAGTGAGTACTTAATAAAAATATTATTTTAAGGTGTGAGGCCTATGTTATTTGAAAACATATTTTTACTTGAGCTATCGGCTCTGAAAGCTCATCAAAAGAAATCAAATGCTTCACTATCTGCGCTGGAGGGAAATAAAAAAAACAACAATTTTCCATCATTAGTTAAAGAAGATGGTCAGACTAGCTTTATCTCATGGTCAGACTAGCGTTTTAGTATTAAAAGTTCAAAGGCAACCGAAACTATAAGCCGCTAGCGTATCGTAATCATCGTTAGCGCTTGTATTATTTAAGGTAGTACTAATGTTTATCAAACTGGTAGGGATTTGCTAGCAGAAAGGTTTTCTTAGTATTGAAAACTATTTTAAATCTATTGACCTTCATCTAAGTTGTATTAACCTCTATACAAGTACATTTATATATTTTTTTGTTCTTGTGGGACAGTTTTCTTCATGATGGTTGATTCCGTATTTTCTAAACTTTATAGATATTTGTTTGGATTAAAATTTAAAAACAAAACTCGAATTATCTAGCCTATTGGCACTCCAAATAGTAAATATCAATAATTATAAAAGCGAATTGAAAACGAATTAGTAATTTGAACGTTAAAAATTAAAAATAATGTTTATATTGGAGTATTATTATTTAATTTTTTTTTATGTAACAGTTACGCGCATTTTTGACTTCATACATATTTAATTGTAATTTTACATTAAAGAATTTTAAGGTTATATTGATGAGAATATAAGACAGTAAGCAAAGTAATAAACCAGAATTAAAGATGAAAACTAATTAATTGCATTAGTATATGAAAGATTAAACCGGGCTAAAATATTAATATCCAGGTTTAACCACTAGAAAATTGAAAACTGTTGCTTATTTATGTGTATTTTATTGCATTACATGTGTAAGAAGTTTTGATATACAAGGTGTCTCTAAATACAATTAGATGAACTTCTAAAGAACAACTGTTTCGGTCGGACGAGTAAAATATAATTCGCATCGGGTCTATAAATAATTTGACTGTTTGATATATCCAAATTAGTAAGTATCATTGGAACTAAAATTCCTATTTTTCTTGCAAACCTTTTAACACTCCTATTGTTCTAAATTACTAAAAAGTTCTTAATTATTATAAAACTTATTCACAAGAAAAGTAATAATGCACACTTAAAACTTTTTAATTATGCCTCTTGGGAAACCTTGTTAGAAGTAAGAAATTATTGAAATATTTTAGTTTTTTGTTTAGTTTAAAAAATCACCATTTGAATAAAAAATCAGTGTTTTAAATTAAATTATTTTCGGCGAAAGTTCAATAGAAGGAACCTTTATTAAAAAAAAACTCACAAAGCAACATGTTACTTAATTTTTCAAATTAAAATAATTAAAATTTCACCGTAACGCGCGATAACAAAAAATTAAATTATCGCATAAAAATATAAATAAAAATATAAAAATATTAAAGGCTTACCTCATATTGCAGGGGGAGGGTCCAGGAAAGAGACTGAGGCACAGATGATGACACAAGTCCTCAGAACACGTTCACGTGAACACCACACAACACGGCACAGGCACACCGCGAACACGACAAGTCTTAGTATGCGACTGCGAATCCCCCGGGCAACAATAGGCATCGCGGGGCCCCTCCACCGCGAAAACCGACCAATGGCAGGCCAGAACCGGAGATTTCCGCCAATCGCGAAGAGCGGTTCACAAGTCAACGCTCCTCTCGTCTCATCTTCGTCGTGGGATTCCGCGGACTTGGGACATCTCGATTTTGATTCCGGATCAATCAGGATGTATGGTGTTATCGATCTGTCTATATTTCGATTTTGATTTTTGCGGAAATTTGCCATCATGAGTAAAGACGAGTTTCACGACGTTTCGGATCTGGAATATGATCCCGTCTTCAGGTGGAAAGAACCTAGAACATAAGATTAGTAACCCAGCCAAGAGGACCTAGACAAAAAACATGAGTAAAACAGAGGACTGTAAA